>JAVJAQ010001748.1:53334-660244 GCA_032362365.1 Zygogramma bicolorata | reverse complement strand
AGAATGCCGATACGTATGCCAGAATTATATTAAAACGTCCGGGTATAGCGTTTGAAGTCCTACCAACAGACATGCGTTCTATGGCACTTTTCCGTCATAATGTTGCCAAAGTTATTTGTATGTTATCCTTTGATGTTGAAACTTCACCACAGGATTATAAACAAATGAAACAAATATTTTTTTCATTCTCAAAGAGATTGAAATAGGCATCGCACATCTAGTTGATTGATTAAACGTGAAATATGTTTATTCATATACTACTAAACGATAATAAATTATTAGAATAATGGGTAATAGACGTTAGTTTCGAAGTTAAAGCAGTGGTATCGGCAACGTTGTAGGAAAACTGTACGCCGACTGTCGCTGACACACGCAGGCGCACAAGGTACTAATCAGGACGCAGGATTGGCTTTAAATTTTCAATCCCTCGTCCATGGTGCCTTCATTTTGAGTTTACTTGTGGAGTGTGCTGAGTGATTTGTTTCTCTTCTTGTGATCTTATGTTCATTGTTGCTTGCAGCCATTTGACGTTAAATATATAAATATAGTTCTGAGAACAAATAGACAAAATGAAGTGCATGGTTTTGTTTTGTAAGAATAAAGGGAAAATTCCAGGATTGACTTATTTCTGGTGAGTATTGTTTCAGAATCTTGTTTTTACCACATTCGTAGGATATTATTTGAAAGTTTGGACTGTAATTATCTATGTTCTAGCTGTTTATATTGAGTAGATTTTTGAATCCTCTCTCTAGGGGCACTGAACCTATATTTTTCTTTTCAGGCTCACTTCAAAAAGACATGATTCTTGGATGAGAGCTTTGGGAAGAGATCCCACTAAAGAACACCTGAGTGACAAAAATTCTGTTTGTGACAGACACTTTTTAGAGGAAGATAAGATCATGGTGAAAAATAGACTGAGACTTAGACCCAACGCCATTCCCCAACTGAATTTACGGAGATCAGTAACACATTTTCAAGCTAATCAAAAGAGTTTCAGGTTGGTTGATACATATAAAGAATACTTGAAAGAAGTTTCCAAAACTAAAATTTGCTCAGACACCGTTTTAGAGCCTCATTCATCCTTTTATAACGAAGGACTTCAGTTTCATTTTCATTTATGTTTCCTATTTGTGGTGGAAAAATTAATGTAAGCCCTTTTAACATATATTTCCAGTTGTTCTAACACCCAAAAAAGTATGTCTTCAAACTGGCACTCTTATATTTGAGTTGATGTTTGTTTCTTATCAAAATTACATCATTTCAGCACTGTCAGTAATAGAGTCTATCATTTTGGTGCTGGTAACTTGTCACTGTGAGAAATGATCAATATGGCACATTTTTGTTTTCTGTAACAAAATTAACTTCCAAATTTGATTTAATATTCTAAGTTCTAGTGTTGGCCCTGGTAATGATAACCTGCTTCAATCTGTCAAAACTCAAGATGGAACCGCTCTCAGCTTGGCCCAGTTCGACCATGAAGAAAACTCCATAGAAAATAAAGAAAATATCATTACAACTGTTGTGACATGCCCTATAGAAGATATTCCTTCTTCATTAGAGAGGTAAAAATTTCATACAGAAAAATATATCAACAAAGAATACTTTTTTGTTGAGCAAGTAGTTAATCTTGAGTTGAAGGGTGAACTCCCTTACTCTGGCATGTATATAAATACAGCTTATCCAATCCATCTCGGCACAAACTCAGATACTTTTCCAGTTGCCCACTGGTAATTCAGACCATGACGAAAGAAAAAACACATTCCTAAGAATAGTGAACACATATAATAGTTTTTTATATTATTATACTCCACATAGATTGCTGGGCATATACGTTATTAGTTCTGTACCAAGATGGATTGTATAAGCTGTACTCATATGACTGCATAAATTGCTTTAAAGAATTACGATCAATTTATAAGAAAGTATGAAACAGAAAATATTAATAATACAATGTGTTCAAAGCTTAAATTTCCACAAACACAATATGCACAAGTATAGAAGAATGTTGTTAACGAAGTTTTGAAAATTTAGAATAGTATTCCCCAATAATTCAGGAAACTGTTGAAAAACCATTTCAAATATTAGTATGTTACGTGAGTATTGAAGAAAGCATTTTATGATGTTTCAGACAGATTTTCACCATTGACTGCTAGTTTTTCTTTTTCCTTATATTTTTATATTCAGAGGTTTCTCACTCTAAAGTTTGATGAAATAAAGTTATTTTTATACTTCTGATAGTCTTCGAGAGCTGTGTGAACTTGAAAACTTTAATTTTACACCAAATGTTTCAGTCGTACCTATGATTTACCTATTTTATTCTGACAGTCATTCATACCATTTATTTTTATACACATTCTTATATCAACGCTAATAAATTTTTTTTATTAGGTCTCCAGCGAGTAACATTACCCCAGAATCATTACGAGAATCTTCAAACTCTGACAAATCTTGTACTTTCGGAATTAAGAGGAAGTTACCTGCCTTTTCGTCTTCAAGTGATAGTGAGGGTTACAAGGGAATAGTGAAAAAAACCAGAAGAGATGTAAAGTTGATCCACAATTACAGGTTGGTTGTTACTTGTATTGCATTCATTATGGGAATATCAACAATGTAGAGAGCCTCAAAAATAAAAACTGAAGGGGTGAGAACCAAAAGGGTGTAAATGCAATACAATGGATAAGGAGTATTGGGCTCCCAAAGTTTATTGGTAATTATAAAATCTGCATAGAATTGAGAAAAATACATTTATCAGATTCTCGATGAAAGTCATGTCGAATGTGATAATCAAGTTGAAAGAAAAGTTTCAATTAGCTGTTTTTTGTACTTCGATGTCACTTAACCCATTTTCATAAACAATATGCCACCATAGACATTATAACTAATGAGCTGGCCCCAACAGAGAGAAGACTCCAGAGTAAGCAAGATAGAGTACTTCAAGTGTAACCTCTAAGCAAATTTCTTCCTCAATGTAGCAGATAAAGAGAAGTTGAGAAGGATATCAAGTCTAGCATTATCATTCTGTCCTTCACAACATCACTTCAATGTGCATATCCTTTCTCTCTCTATTGTATCCCGTATGGTGTTGAATGGGAAACTGTCATAAAGTCCAGTCCATTAGTTATAATGTCTTTGTATGCCAGCTATAACCCTATGGTTCTCTCCTCAGGGAGCCCCCCCTTCAATAATTGGTACAATTTGTTTTTCATTGATAAGCATTTTGACGTTGTATTGTTGAGTATATTTTGACTGCTGTGTGAAGAGTTTGTTATTGTTCAGTTATTTCTACTATTTCCAATGTCATTTTTTCAATTCCAATGAAAACATTGATTGTGTGACATTCCTTTTTTTTACCTTTATATTAAGAAGCTTTATATTTTCAACTCACTTCTCAGGTCTTTATATTAGTATCTGTATTTTTTGATATATTAATTGTTCCATTTTTCAGTGCATCCCCAAGGGCAGTCCTGAAACAGTTACAAAATACAAGAAAAATGAAAAATGTTATACAAAAAAAATTGGATGCTTGCAGAAAACGTGTCACACGGTTGAAGAAAAAAGTTTCCAGTCTGCAAGAAATTGTGCAAAATTTAAGAAAGAAAAATTATCTTTCTGAAGATGCACTAACGGTTTTGGAGAAAACCTATTCAGGACTGCCATTGAAATTAATGAGAAGAGCTATGGAAAATATGAGAAGAAAAGCTGATGGCAAAAAACAAGGGCGAAGTAAAATTCCAGAGGAAGTTCGAAGTTTTGCCATGACTTTGCAGTTTTATTCTGCAAAAGCATATACTTATGTTAGAAAAACATTCAATTTGGCTTTACCAGCACCATCTACAATAAGAGCTTGGTTATCAAATATCGATTGTGAACCAGGCTTTTGTCAAAGTGCGTTCAACAGTTTATCAATCATTGTTGCTGAGAATAACACACAAAACAAAAAAACGCTATGTGCTTTGATAATAATAATAATAATAATATGCTTTATTATCATAAGACATAATCTTGTTGACAAAGCTTGGGTAGTAAATACTTACTTAAAAAATGCGATATATACCAAAAGATAACAAAAATAAAACTATAAAAATACATACAAAACATGGTAAAATGGAGATTGTAAAAAGTATGTATATATAAAAGAGTGGAAGTCAAGTTCATATAAAAATAGACATAGAGAGTAAAAATTTGAAAGCTCCTTAATGAAGATAAAAAACATGAGCTAGTCAATCAGTTAAAAGTTGTCGTCAAAAAATTCATTCAAAGTATAATAGGGTCTATCAGATAGAAATTGTTTGACTAACTTCCTGAATTGGAAGTCATTTATATTGGCAGATCTTATGTACAGAGGCAAATGATTGTACATTTTTCCTCCATTGTAAAATATGGAGTCTCTGGTGATGTTTTTAGTTGGCACTGTGAGTTGCAGAGTGTGTCTGCAGTTGCGGGTGTTATAATGGGAAGAGGATGTGGCGAAGTTTAATATATGCTGATGTTGGATGAGATGGCCATAAAAAAACAAATCGAAGTTAGGGGAAGTAAAACTTGGGGATATGAGAATTTGGGTGCAGATATTGCAGATGAGAGTTCAAAGTATGCCACAGAAGCTTTGGTGTTGATGGTAGTCTCCCTGAATAGTGGATGGAAACTCCCCATTGCATATTTTCTGATAAACTCACTGACTGGATCTGAGAAAGCCAACATAGTAAAGGAGACATTGAAGAAACTTCATGAAATTGGAGTAATTATTACTTCTGTCACATGTGACGGACCTAATGCACATTTCGTCATGGCAGAAAATCTTGGTGCTAAGGTGAAGAAAATGGAAAATCTGGAACCGTCTTTTAAACATCCTCTGAATGACTCAAAAGTCTATGTTATATTTGATGCCTGTCGTATGATTAAATTAGTTAGGAATAGCTGGTCAAAACATACATTTTTCCTAAATTCCAAGGATGAAAAAATAAGTTTCAATTATATTGAAAAACTTCACTTAATCCAAGAAGATGAGTTCTGCAGATTAGGAAATAAACTGAAGAAGAGTCATCTCGAATGGAAAAAGCAGAAAATGAAGGTCAGTACACAATCCCGTTTTTTTACTATTTCATATATTTCAATCTTTTCAAGAAAACGAAAATTACTTTTATTTACTTCCAACAGACAAGCATTTTCCTTTTGTGGTTAGTGTTAATTCAGTTGTATTATTATCAATGGTACTACTAACATTTATACACATTTTTTATTGTTCAATTTATTATATTATAATAAGACTCAATCCAATCATTGATTTCATAAATATTTGGATACTATGGAATAAGTTTCAAACCAGTTGATTCAATTTAGAACTGAGACATTACATAATTTCATTCTCTAGTTTTCTTTTAATCAAGAATTTTTTATACAGTTGTATATTTATTATCCTCAGAAATATAACATATTTGTGTACATTTATATATTAAAAAGTGTGTATTTTTATATAAAAAAGTATGCATTTATACATTAAAGTATGCATTGATTTGATATTTGGGTGAATAGCACAAAAAACAACCAAAAAGAAATCAAGCAATCAAAATGAAATTTCGAATTTCAGTTATTCTCATTTCAACTTTTGATTTGTTCTTGCATAAATTGCTACAATAGAGACTAATTTTATGATTTTCTTCCAAGGTCAATCTAGCAGTGCAAACTATTAGTGCCAGTGTTGCAGATGCCTTGGAATTTTTGAACACCGACATGAAGCATCCTGAATTTGAAGAAGCTGGAGCAACAATTGAGTTCATTAGAATCGTAGACATGACCTTTGACATCCTAAATTCACGAAATCCGTTTGGGAAAGGTTATAAAACTCCAATGAAACCGGAAACAGAAAAAGTGTGGAGACCCCTGCTTGAAAAAGCACTTGAATATTTAAGTTCACTAAAACTTATAAATGGAACTGCTATACATGAATCAAAAAATAAGACACCTATTCTTGGTTTATGTATCACCATAAAATCTGTTCTGGGAATCTATGACGAATATGTGAAAAAACCTAACTCACCTCTAAATTACATTTTGACATATAAATTCAGTCAGGACCACCTCGAACTACTATTTTGTTGTATAAGGTAAGCAAATACTTTCTGAAATAATCAGTGTTACAAGCATTTTCTATTTTCCAGGGGAAGGAATGGCTGGAATAATAATCCAACATGTTTCCAGTTTTACTATACTTTCAAAAGATTGGCATTACGTCATGACATACAAAACATAAATGGAAACTGCACAAACTTGGAGAATACTAGCATTCTGACTACAACACAACCGCAGAAAAAAATTTATGCTGATTTGACTTTGGATGATATGTGTGTTATAAAAAAATATAACATCGATGTTAATGATATGGTTATCGAAGACGAAGAATTTTACCATATAATCTCTTATTTGCCATCTTTGTCAAATTTAACAGAAAATGTTGTTACACACATTGCTGGATTTGTTGTCAAATCATTGAAAAAAATAATCAAATGTGAGAAATGCCTGGCAGTAACTGAAGATTTTGAGGGTAATTCAGTGGATGCTGAAAATTTTAAATTATTAAACAGGAAAGATAGGGGTGGTCTCATAAGACCAGCAGAAGATATAGTAAATATTTGTTTTTTTCTCGAAAGAAAAATTAGGCAGGTGCTCGAAATTACGAGTAATTGTATGCCTGTTGAAAAAAACTTTTTGGCTACTTTTATACATCAAATTTCTTCCAATTTATTTCAAGATCAAAAATTATTTAGTACTTTAGAATCACATATATTCGATATATCGCCTTATGAATTTGATCACAAATTAAAATTGATAAGAGCAATCACAAAAATTTATACCAAAATTAGGTTTTTCAATATTGCTATGGCACAAACTGCAATGATTAGGGGGGACCTCAAAAGAAAAACCCTTACCAGATTAGTTTTGTTTAATCACCAATAAAATATTTTGTAATATAAGTTGAAATAAATGAATGTGTAGATTTTTTTGTTTAATTTTGTTCCCAGGAAATTGAATGAAATGAATTGAAGAGATCAATTATCGAAATTTTTCAAGTGGAATTCGATATTCTTACAGAGTAAGCTTCCTCAAACGTCGAATGCAATTTTTTCTTCAACCTCATTGCACCTCTGGAATATTTGTATCTGTAAGCGAGAGGAGGAAAGCTTTGGACCTCATTAGTTTCTATTGTGCTTCCTTCTCTATCTATTTGAACTTATAACCAACCAAGCAATTCTTTGAGTAATCTTTCAGCAAAATTTGTGCGAAAATACAAAGATCTCTCAAAACTCTTCATTAAAATTTTGGTACAAAAAGTCAAAGGCTCATTCAGTTCTCAGAAGTATATATCCCACCGCAACTATTGAGTTCACCCCCACATAGTATGCAACCATTTACACACATTTTTCAGAAATGGGTTGCATAGCTAAAATTCAAACAATTGATAAACGAAACGTGCTTGCAGTTTGAACTCCATTATTATTATGAAATGACATGGTTTCAGCACACCAGATTAGTTGTGGTTTCGTCTTTATTCTCGAATTGTAACTCATCACGTTTATGGAAATGACCTGAATAAAAATTTGCAATGTATCATTTTTCTTCGCTAATTGATGACGGGGAAAATTTATTGAAACCGGCTCTGGCTAGATCTGTGGATATTGGGTTTAGTGATATCTCAAACTGCGCAAACTCGCTGGTAGGAGACTTTTCGCTGTAACCGCCGCTGTGGCTGAATCTTATTAGCCTTCCAGTAATATAGTTCAGTGGTGCTGCCCTGTCATGTAGGTGCGTTCGTTTTGACATTTTCCTGCACACGGTACAAAATTCGATTTTTATCATTGGTTGAACAATGACATTTTTCAAATTCAACGAATGGTGGAGCTGGAATTGAAAACCTTGGAGTAATTAAAAACGAAAGAAGCCATTTATACAGGGATTACGGATACATGGGCCAAGGGCCCAAATTCACCAAAAACGAAAATTCGGAAAATTTAGTTCAAATTCAAGTGAAGTTCAAGAAGAATCTGAACGAAAATGCATGCAATTTTCATTGGCCCTAAAAAATTAGGAACTGGCTGTCACATTATTTCAGGATGCAGCTCTATGTGGAATTTTTTCGAGGGTATCTCAGCAATGAGTATGAATTCAAGAATTACCGAATATAATACTTATCAAACCTCACTTTGAATATTGCCCAACCTCATTATACGTTTATGACCTCAATAATAAAATGAGATCACTTCAAAATCGTGCAATGAGAATCATCTTGAGATGTAAAACAGATATACACCAATATTATTGATTTTGGGAACATTACAGTGGTTGTCAATAGAAAATAGACTCATTTATTTGACTATGAGTTATATCTTCAAAATGTTACATAGTCTTCTTTCATCGTATTTTCATAAATTTATAACTATCAATACGAAAATTCACTAACATGATACGAGAAGTAAACAAAATTTATCTGCGACTAGGCAAACAAAGGCTTACAACAAAAAAACCTTTTTGTTCAAGGGATCCATTATCCATTGCTCACAACAGTTTGTCAGATGATATAAAGGGATCAGAAACTCTCCAACAGTTCAAAATGAGAAACCATTTACTGCAAAAGTAAAACCGTTGTGTTGGATCTCTGTCTTGGTTAATAATTTTAAGGGTTATTATATGTATCTTCCAAAGTAGGTTTGCAGTGGAATAGCATACTTATCAGTTTCATATGAATGTTAATATATAATTATTATGATATTTGGCTGTACTACTTGAAAGAGTAGATAGGACGATGTTCACAGTTGGAGTTAGAAGGAGCAGATGACTTTAAAACTTAGAAAAATTGTTGAAGTTTCTTTCACCAGGAAAAGGAAATTCCACTTTCCTTCAGTGAAGAGGTAATTCCATTCACTGTAGGGTATTTTTTTAGAGTCGAGCAGGGATGATCTACGCTATCGGGCTTCCTCACAGGCCACTGTCTGCATCATGAGACTTGGACAGTTGGAAGATCTGGTATGTCGCTGCTGTTAAAACGTGATGGAACAGCAGAGCATATAGCATAGCTTATACTCTGTGCCTGCCCCGCCGCGAATCGAATCAGGTTGTTGATGTTTGTCAGAAATTCACTCTAACCTCAGACCTGGAAGATTATTTACCGAATAAACTGATCATCTTCGCTGATGAGCTCGATTTATTTGGTGAAGAATGAATCTAGTGTGAGTCACACGTCACACTAAACCTTAATGGGTCGCAGTGGAGTCCTGTAGATCCACCCACGTCGAACCTAACCTAAAATCATTTCTCCTTCAATTTCCGCATATTAGCCACATTACCAATAACATGGAATCTTAATTTTGTTTTCGAATGGATACCCAGTCCAGATGAATGTTTTCAGCAAATTCTTCTTGAGTTGAGCGCCACTTAAATCTTTTTGATGATTTCGGGTCTGTCTCCTTGGCTGTCATCTGTCATCACTCAAAAGCAATGCAGGCAATATACTATCGAAAATTCACTGAATGCCGTCGTGGTTTTGGACGTTTTGGTAGTGGAGAATAAAAGATGATCTATTTCCAGTCCAGTTATAAAATTTGACTCTAGATATTGAAACAGTATTTTTACTTTTATCACGTGAACTATTCTAAATATCAGCAACGTAATTTAATTTTATACAGACGTGAGTACTCATTGAAATTTGACAAGGCCCTAACTGCAATTATTTAACGCCATTTTTCTACTATACTTTCGTATATTTCATTTTTCACGTTTTAGCAGCTTCGTTTTGTTACATACAGCTTCATGAACATTACTCGAAATATGCCAAATCAATAACAGTCTAAATGTGTTTTGATCGGTATGCTGTGCCGTTCGTGCAGGGCAAATACATTTAAAAACCTGTTCTCCATTGAAACCTATCAGTTTTAAAATAACTTCGTTTTTAGCTAAATGGAACATATAAGCTGAAATAACTTTCTCAAAACGCTTCAATACAGTTGAGGATTATGGCTCAACCCCAATATTTTGAGGTATTAAAACAAGATGACAAAAACACTGGACAGCAACAGTTTTATTCCAATGTCGAAGATCAGACGGTGCAGTACGTGATTACTCCAAATAAAACACAAGTTCAGTACCCAACAACTCCTGTAAGTTTGACAGATATTTTGCAGAACCATGTTCAATGTTTCAAATATTATTAAACTTTTTACAGTTAAGTACAAATTATATTTTGGTTCATCATATTAACCATAAAGCATATAGTTGACTAGCCTGAGATGGGAATAAGTATCCTCTGAGCGGTGAAATGAAAATAGGTTCAATAAATCATCTAAAATTCTATAATTTAATAGTAATTGCTGGCTAGTGACTGAAAGATAATAAAATGAATGGCTTGATAATCATTGAGAAAAAAGTGAGAAGCTCACTAGTCATATTTGAGCATTTCTCCCAAGTAGGTAACTAAGTGAACCAACTACTATTGAAGTATTCAAGACTCGGTGCATGTTTCATATTATTTGATTCAATATTACATTGAATCTGATGTCATTGGCCTAGAAAACAGTTGATATTTATGATGTGTTTCAAACAAATGCATAATTATCAATATTGTATTGTACTTGTAAAAAAGCTTGCCATGTGAAGATTAATGTCTGGTTCATAAACCAAACTTTTACATCATCTTTACTTTCACTTCAAGAAAGTTCTCACAATGCATATTGATGAAGGTGTTCTTACACTAAGCGTTGAAGTTAAAGTGTCATTTATAAATGCTTCCATTGATTAGCATTTTGACAACTTCTAAAAGTAAAAGATAAAGTGAAAGTTTTGTCTATGAACTAGGCACAGCATAACCCTAAACAACATTAGGTAATCAACGAAATCTAGTCGCTGTAAATAATCATTTGTCTTTTTCTATTTCTAGATGGGTATTTGTGATGAAATGTCGTTGCTAAAGTTACTCTTCATACATTGCCAGTATATTTTAATGATTTTAATGAATTACAACTATAGACATGATCAAAGTTTGTTGCCAAAGTTACTATACTTGTCATCATATTTTTATGAAGGGATTTGATTTAAAACTGCAGATTTCATGTCTAAATTCATTCAACCTACTTTGTTCTCATGCTACTTTTCCCCATGTTGCCTCATTTATTGCTGTGAAGAAAATTCTAGTTGATGAAATTATATACATATATATTTTTGAAATTGTTTATTTAGGATTTTATGTATGATTGATATGTCTGAAACAAACATTAAGTGGATACAGGTTCTATCTACTTCATGCAAAGACAACTAAATGACATTTCTTTGATTGGCTCCTATGAGAATCAGTAGTAATCTGGTCTTATTTTGTGCAAGATGAAAATTAGATAACAGTTGTTGAAATTATATCTTTTCCATGAAGCGATCTTGTAAAATCCATTGAAGTGTTTCATAAAAGCAAAACCACAGCTGGAGAAAACATATCCCAGATGGCACCAAATTTCAATAATCCACCTATAGTCAAGGGCGTTCATACCCGGGGGCAAGGGCGGGTTGGCTTTAGAGAAAGAATAACCATGCATCCTCTGTGGACACTAATTTCTTTTTCATTTCTTCAATAGGGTTTCAACAGATTTTTGAAAAGTAATCATTTGTATTTTATGTTAAACAAAATGTATGCAAACATTTGCCGTTCCCTAAGTTATTTTCACGATTTAGGTTGATAGGTTCTATTTCAAAACTCAGAATATTTGCCAGAATTATCCAAATTTCACTTTTTTCCAAGTCCTATGGTCAAATTTGTGACTATTTTTGCTCGATTTTCACAAAGATTTAAAAAAACAGTTCATTTTTTTTTGTATGTCTGAATCTTGGTCTGAATACTAAGTGTATTCTTCAAAAGTCAGATCATAAATTGAAGTGACAATTTTCTCAACATTTTTTTAATGATCATATCTGGTAATCAAATATTCAGCCCTGCGCTTGAACAATTTCCTGCATGGAATATCTCATACCCTGATTAGTGTTGCACAAAACTCATCAAATACATCAAAATTCAGGGCATAATTCCAGAGAACGTATATAGCGTTCAGTTAAATAATTTTTTGAATGAAAAAACCGCTGATTGGTGTGCTCGATACTGGTGTGGATTTCTTTGAGAGGAATACCTCACAAACTGTACAATAGAAAACAGGTAAATGAATTTTGTAACCTTCAACAACTGTGGTACGTATTTTGTGACATTTTTGATTTGGTCCGGTCATGATGACCGGGCCTAATGAATATCACTATCAAATAAAAATCATCAAATCTATAATTCTTTCCTTTTTCTAGCTTTTCTTCATTAAAATTTAATGAACAGCTATCTGAAAAAAAAACAACACTTTGTTTTTTGTATAAGAAGATTCATTATGAAGAAAACAAGTAGACAAAATAATAAACGTTTATTGGATAGAAAGTGGTTTGTATAAAACTAAAGAAAGAATTTTTTACCCAAAACTAACAAAAAAATTAGTAATCGCAAGGGAAAAACATTAACTTCATCAAAAATATAGATCCTGAAAATATTGCAAATTACACCGGCAGTTCATACATAATATTGTTGAACACTCTACACAAATTGGCTTAGTATACATGTAATACAAGTGAAAAAATGTTCTTTTTATTCTGGAAAGACATGTGTAACTCGTTAATCTTTTTCCAAGTCCGCCTTAAGAAATCGAAATTCACCCAATTACGAAAACAATAGATTGTTATTTAGTGTGAGATATTACCTAAGATCGAAACAATTAGAAGACAAACTTCCAATACCTGCTTTAAACATTGCCTTGAAGGTACAGAGATGCTCAAATTGAAATAACTAAAGGTGGGGAAATAATAGCGAAGTAAATATGTGCATCGATCGGTGACAGCACCACAAAAGAGCTAATATTAAAATTCAAGAAATTTCAATATAAATCTGCTGATAGATTTCTCAAGATACAGGCATATCTACTGACTCCGGTGGCCTTTCACAATTATACCTAACTTGATGAATTACCTACTGCCAAAGTGGTCTAACTTTCTTCTGTCATTTTCGAATATACTTTCGATGTATAAATACTGCTCTTCGGGCTTGAAGGCCGTCGTTCTTTGGAATTTCTTCCTGACGTTTCGCTAGCGCGAGTGGCCAGCTTCTTCAGAGGCTTATTCATGTCCGATGACTAAACAGTTCGATTTCTCAAGGCGTATTTATATTGATGCAGGTAGTCTGGAGTAAGCAGGTAGGCTGGGGCAAACCGACAAATCGGCGGTGGCGGAACACGCATTGAGTGAGGGCGACCACAAGATTCTGTTCGAAAATGCAACACTGATTGCCCCCAACCAGGGTTACCATAGCCGCCTGGTACGGGAGGCAATAGAGATCCAAAAACATGCGGACAATTTTAACAGAAAGGAAGAAGCGTTGACTCTAAACAGAATTTGGAATCCGATTCTGAAGAAATCAAGAATAACTAATGAAATCACAGCAGGTAGTGCGGCAACTAATAATGATGATTATTCCCCGAACCCGGCAGAAGTAATTAACACTCCAGACTACCTGCATCAATATAAATATGCCTTGAGAAATCGAACTGTTTAGTCATCGGACATGAATAAGCCTCTGAAGAAGCTGGCCACTCGCGCTAGCGAAACGTCAGGAAGAAATTCCAAAGAACGACGGCCTTCAAGCCCGAAGAGCAGTAGTTATACTAATAACCTCGGCCGCGAAAGCCTTAACCATTTTGTCATACTTTCGATGATTTCTAGTTTTTTGTTAGTCTTGGTATTTCTATCTCTGTTAGTTTCGGTCTCTAAAATTTCAAGTATTTCTTGGTAACCTTTGTGAGATGCAAGACCTCAACCTTGGAGTTTTTCACTTTCAATGCTGGCAATGGTTCATTTCTCTTTGGGTTTCATCTTTCGGTAGCAGTCTGTTATCCCCACACCCGAGGCGTCTGAAAAAAGTTTAGGTTGTGCTCGAAAATACCTTTTCAAAGTTGAAATCTTACGCTCCTCCTTTGGGAAGTTATGGCTTTTCATAGGTTCAGGAATATTTTGCATTACTTTTTTGCTAAAAAAATCACGCAACATACACCATATCTCATTCCACTTTCTCCAACACTAGTACTGCCACTAGTTGTAAACATAATTGAAGGCTGGTAGTCTATACTTAATAGTCTGAATTCATTAGCAAAGTAAATAACTAATGTGAAAAAAATGCTTCTTTCAAGTCTATTCTTGAAAACATTTTTTGATGACTTCATCGTGAAGGCTATTCCACGTGTCAGAGATGTGGTTGGTCATTGGTCAAGACGTTTTACATCTCTGTTTCGTCTTGAATTGTTTTTTCTTTGAATTCGACTGGGTCCGCGAAAAAGACGGTGGATGTTTTCCAATGAATCTGATCCCATATGAACACGGGACACTATACTAGACTGGCAACTGCGTTTTCTTATATTGGAAGAACATAGGATTTATAGTTTTATAGATGCTTTGAAGGAAATGAGGGTGAGGGATCTTCATTGAGTTGACTGCATATTTTGAATACATCGGACCATGAGAGACAAATATTATTATCCCCATGTGATGTTATTTTTCTTCTCAGTTTGTACTTGACACCCAAATGCAAAACTACTCACTCATCAACGTTCAAGGGATGCAACCACTCATTGCTCCGGGCAAAAATTGCTTCCTGGTCACACAGAACTATAACGACGCTTATTGAATAGATTCCTGTCATCGGCCTGAAACGATTTGTTGATCTGCATCCGATAGCTTGACCGTTGGTAGTTATTACACGGACTATCCTGCTTCGCTGAAACACTGCAGAATAGTTAGCGGTTTATTCCTTTTCTATAGATATTCTTTTATGTATTCAATTTTCTCTCCTTCGTGCGAGATCCTCTGAAATGATATCAACCTTAATATGAAATTATATACCCGTTAAAAACGGGGAAAACTTCCACGATTAAGCCGGTATCTGAATTTGGATCGTCCGAATGTAAACCATGGTGGAAAGCCTAGAGAATGGCTTACTTTTTGATTGTTTCAAAATTTTGAATTTTCAAGTATACGCTGAAAACAGGTAGAGTGATGAGTTTGGCGCCATCTTGGATGCCATCTTCCAAATCTTACTTCCGGTTGAGGTTTCTTTGGAAAATTTCATTTTCGGATTCTATGAGGTAGGATTTAATCAAATTTTCTCAATAAAATTGGTATCCGGTTTGTTTCTTGCATTGTGAGGTCTTCTTGAGGATTTGGACAAGACTATTTAGTTACTTTCCTGGGTCAATAGAGTGTAGTTTGAACGTGAACGTCTATTTATTCTCCAATTTATGAGTACTTGTTTCTACTTGGATTTATTATTAGTACCTCTCTTACATTTCCTTTTATTATATATTATATTCATGGTTATAGCTGAATGGATTGCAAAATCATGATTGTAAAGTAATGAATTCTTATTCAAGTAATAAGATACTAGTAATTGCTTATATTCGTACTGAGGGATTTGAATATTATTTCTTCTTTAATCAATAGAAAAAAACTATTTTTCCAATCAATTCTCGTAAGAAATGAATTTGATCTTATATTCTTCAAGGAGACATTTTCTTATTCTGGATTCCTTCGTATTGGTTAATTTCATTCATTCATTCAAATTAGTGTCTTATGAAAATGTAAGAGGTTATTTCTCTGTTCAGATTGTAGTAGCTTCAGGAGATCAATTGATGGTAGTGAATGCGCCATCACAAATTGTAATAGACCAGTCTTCTATTGCTTATCAAGAACCAGAAGTCCAGCAGCAAATACAGGTATGTAAAGAATTAGAGCTATTCGTGGTATATATAGAAATCCAAACATCAAGACAAATCCTTGTCATTGGTCAATCGTTCTGAAATTTATGTTGTTTTTATCATTTGATAGGCCACCATCTGTAGAATATTTTCGCCTTGATTGGTAGAAATCCTTCCCTACACCTTTCCACTTATTTGGTGCTACCGGTTTTTAATTGCTTTTTTCTTTCAACCAACCTAATCATGTGTTTAATTTGCATGCTCCAATGCTAATTCTTTTTTTTTTCCGTCGGCATATTGAGTTTCCTTCGGAAATGTTATTGTTTATATTGGAATTATTGTTACTCTAACGAGCATCAAGAACAATTTTCTGACCAACAAATTCTGTAGGTGAATTAAATAACCCATATTCTGAATCGTTGGGATGATTATGCTCGATTAATTCTCTGTCACATAAGTGCATTGTTATGAGAACCAATCAAATGAATAAAAATGGTATGATTTTTCTTAGATATCACCATCTCTCTCTCTGAAAAACACTATCGAGTTATCTGGAAAATAAATTTCTGATTTAATTACTTCGTTTAAAAAAAAAGGTGTAAACTCACTACAGATCTAACTTTTTTCATTCTTTCATCAAAAGGTAAAATTTATAGATATCTAAAATGACCGTCAGTCATGTGGGACAGGGGTTCAATTTCCCGCCACGGACCCATTAATCTGGGATTTACATGTATTGCTTGAACAAATTTCGACTCCTGAGGACGTTCGTAGAGAGCTAGAATATAGATTGACAAGTCGTTTTCAACAACACGAATTGTGAATTGATTAGAGTAACAATTCACAAGGTAGCTGGTGGCTTTAATTATTTTTTTTCAGATGCATTATCAATTCATGATTTCAATTCATTTTTTTGTCTAAATTGTGACTTGTGAGTTCAACTTACGAGAGGTAGTGAATTTGTTCAACTCTGAATAAATAACAATGTTCATCGAATGTCGACGAGTATAGGCAAATGGAGATGAATCCAGGGCCGGCGCTAGGAGTGAGGCAGGTGAGGCGGTCCCCTCAGGCGGCAGTTTTTCAGGGGCGGCATTTTTAATCCCAAATCAGCAACAAAGAATGGGATAGTAAATAAACACCAAGATGTAATACATATCATTATACTTCATATGATGGAAGGAATAATAATAATGATGAATCGGGACACCCGAAATGTTTATCAGTTTTTATAAATTACAAAGCGAACCGCTCTATTAGATCGATATTTTTTTCATTATTGGTCAGGCGCTGGACCTCTTGCAGCTGCAACCTGTACCTCTTTCATTGCGTCAATGCCACTTGACAATTTTTTGTCAGGTAGTTTATTCATATGTCAAGCTAGTTGAATAACACTATTCAGAAGTTCATAAAAACGTTTGATACATCATCAAGAAGCTACAGTTATCGTTACACATTGTGTTCGCGTACTGTACAGGATGTGCTGTAGTCATAAAATTTAGAAAACACATGAAATGCATAACGTCAGCTTACAAATATGAAGAGTTTGGATTATTCCAAATGTTGTACACAACCATGTATACGATATGGTTATGGCAAATATTCAGCGGAAAACAATTACTGCCTGAGATCAGAATATCTGTGCAAATTCCTACAATGCCTACTTTGCAAGTGCTTTGACCTCATCTGAGGCAGGGTTACCACCTTTATACCGGTTTCAGAGTCTTCACCCATCATCAGTACGGGGTAGGTTCTCACAGACGACGGTAATCTTCTGTGCCCTACTGAAAATAATGAGCAAACTGTTGAAACCAGTTAGTAAAAATGCACACGCAATAGACGAAGGCCATTACATAGCGCTATCTCATAACCAAGTTCACAATCATCAGTTGTAATTCAATAGCCATTGAGGTATTAGCTCGGGAAGTAGTTGTTTTCTGTTGAATATTTGCCGTAATCATATTGTATTGTTCCTTTGGAATGTTTCCAGTTTATTTTGTGCTTATGAGATCCATTTTTTTATCAATTTATTTGTTTTATTTTTGTTGCGCAATGTTAATTTTAATTTATGAAATTTATCAACCAAAGCGGCGTCCGTTAATTCAGAATACACGTGTATTCTATACGAGCCATTACCTAACAGCTGTCAAATACGTTATGAACTGTTTAAAATAGTGGGAGTAGGAAAATCTCTTTTACCTTGGCGACTTATTTGTATTGGTTTATCCTCCTTTGTACACGCCACAGCTGATGACGAGCGATCGCTCAGGATAGACTCTCCCAAGTAAATTACTATTGGGTTATGATAAGCCCCTTGACGGCCAGTGTCAGTGTCATTGGAGGACAAGTAATGATGAGTTTGTGCGCATAGTGGGAGGGCTCGTCATCTGTAATTTTGTATCTCTTTTCTATTCTACACACAAGTCTGTAGTCATATTTGTTTTATTAGATATGTAAACATGAAATTTATTGTTGGGAATATAAAAATAGAATTCATTGTATAATAAATAGTTGTCGACGAAGTGTCATCTGATATTTATTAATACCCCACAGGGATCAGTTCTAACACTAACCCCTTTTTTGCTTCATATTAGCGTTTTTCTAGTAGCGCCATCTTGTTCAGTGAAAAGTTTTGCAGATGGCTACACACTTTGTACCAGTTCCTCGTCCAGAGCTCCCATGTCTGCTTGTGATACCAAAATTCGGAAAGAAAGGAGGACAAAATTTCAAAAAAGGCTTCCAAATACTTTGTAGAATATAATGTTGATAAGACTAACTTAGTATTATGGGATCAGGGGTGACTCTTCCTACCAAAGCATCCATTTTTGATACGGGAAATTAGAATCAGCAATATTCTCTCGTGGGAAAACTATTTCAGATCAAACCTTGTTATCTCCGTAAAAGCAGTTTACCAGTGTAAAACTATGGTTTTTTACTAACTTCCATTTTGTTCAGGCAATGGACGATATTTTTATTGAACCATACTGTTTTTTTTTATATCAAAAATATATTGAAAACTCGAAATGGCAGTTCGTTGAGATTGAGAATTCCAATTTCAACTACTTTCAATCTCTGATGTTTTCAGCAACCCAGACAACAAATGAAACCGACTGTCAGGCAACCAAATCAGAATCAATCTGTTCGACAAGTAACTCCAGGGAGTGTTCAGCAGAGATTGCTTCCACCACCCTTGCAATCAATTTCAAACCAATCACCAGTCAAACATCCGAATCAGCTTCCAAGATCGACTGGCCCTATTCAGTTGAATTTGAGACAGCCGCTCTCTCTGTCAAGACCTTTGGGCACCTCCCCACAACTGAACTCTGCGAAACATCAGTCATTACAGCAGCAATTGAGAGCGGCAAGTGTCAATCAGCAGATAAGACAACCCATAGCAGGGCAGCCTATGAGATTGTCAACTCCAACGGTCCAGCAAAGGCCGAGTCTTCAGCTTAGAAACGCTCCAACGGTGAATACGCGGTTTCCAGGACAGACACCACTACATCAGACTCAACAAGTGTCCAGTAGTCAAGGAGAGGATATGGATAGTACAGAAAATGTAAGAGTTTTTCCCAAAATCTTAACTTAGTGCATCTCCCAGAAAAATCATTTTGCAATAATAATAATGCCTGGCTATAATTGGCTTACCCATCTTTTGATTTTTTCAGAAATCTTCAGATGATCAGGAATCTGTCACTTTACCAGATGGATCTATTGTCCCATTTAGTGCTTATAAGAAGATGTTGGGAGAACAAAAGGCTAGGGCAGTTACACAAAAGTAAGTAGTGTGAGTTATATAATTTTGTCAAGGTGCCAGCTCAGATCTTTCTGAAGAGTGGGAGACATTAGTGTGCCTGCATATTCACAATGTGATGTTTTATCAGCAATGAAAAATATCATTCCTTTTAAAAAATACCTTGAAATAGTTTTGAATAATGGAGCTACTCTTCCTTGGTTCTTTTGTCACTTGATGAAATATTTTCACATTCGGCTTACTCTAAAAGTTTAATTCTCTGACTCTCTTAGAAATGAAAAAGAAAAAGCTTTAAGCTCTTATAATATCTGTTCTTTGAGCAAATTGGTATATATATATATATATATATATATATATATATATATATATGATAATATAGATTGATTGATTAGATAGATAGATTAATATCTGATGAACGCAATTATATTTGAACACATGTAACAGTCTTACAGTTATTTTTTATGTCACACATTTTTCAGAGAACATCCAACCCAAACAACACAGCAGGTCACACAGGGTATGCAAAGTCCTCATATCACCTCAGTGACAAATCCGTCACCGACAAAAAAACGTAACCCCACGCCTCGTGCTCGGCAACCTCCTAGAGGTGGAGGACGTAGCACAGGAAAGGGTCGCAATCAAGTTCAAAAGGCTTCCTCGCCGGCATCACAAGGCAAAGACTCCCCGCAATTCCCTCAACAACAGAATAAACTAAATACGTATCAGAGTCCGCTCCAAAGTATTCCACAGAATCAGCGAACGGCACGTCTGGAGCAACTTCAGCAGGATATGCAGCAACAGCAGCAGCATTTTCAACAGCAGCAAGCTCAACAACAATTACAACAGCAGCAGCAGATTCAACAGCAGCAGCAAATGCAACAGCAGCAACTGCAACAGCAGATTCAACAACAGATCCAGCAGCAGATGCAGCAATTCGCGAAGCCGTCTCAAGCAAATTATGTCATCCAGCCTCCGAAGCCCAATCAGAAACCGCAGCCGCAAAGGCCTCTGCCGGCTTACATCCCTTCTAGTCAGATTCAGAAAATAATCGGTATGTGGAGTGACTGTATGTATAATTCGCTTATTTTATTATTATTTGTTCATTCTCAGAGAGTACACCCATCAGCGAAGAATTCTCCGACTCTATAAGGATGTTGGTGTTGCTAGAAAATGGAGAACAACGACTGATAACATTCACTTTGCCTAAGGAAGCTTGCACCATACAGGAAATCTTGGAGCAGGTCAATGTACCCTTCCAAAGTAACACGAATATTCAAGTTACAGAGGCGAATTCCAATGGAATTAATTATATTGTTACCGTTGGTAACGTCCCGCCCATCGGATACGAGGTAAGAATCCCAAGGTGATGATTGATGAGTCAGAGATAACTTGAGGCTAGGAAAAGTGTACATTTTTTCCCAATATCCATAAAGTTGTTGGTGCGATAACTGGACCTGAAATATTGATGACCAATTTCTCAATAAATGGTCTTCTTGATTTTTAACAAGAATGTGATTATAGACGGACGTCTATAATCTTGTATTCAATATGACGTAGACTGTAACTGAAGACACCTTTTTAGCAAAGGCGCTTCCAAACAAATTCAATTAATTCAAACTGAACCGTCAAACTTGTCTACTTAGAGGCTAAGTTCCCATTAGCATTAGACAAACAGGCACAAGCAATGTTTCTATTGTGTTCAAGGTGCATATATATATATATATCCATGGTGACTTAACTGGGACTCTTTTCTGTATCCAAATCCTCTCGATCTGATCAATTGAATTCAGAATTTACATTTCTTGTCGATAGATGATGATGCAAATGCGATGTACCAAAATTGCAATTCCAATCAAGCGGCAGCTCATGAGTAATTTTCGGTAGTGACGGTGTTATTGGCTGAACTCTGGTGGGATCTTCCGTTCAACGATATAATTATCACAAAACACAAACCCTACTTAGACAAGGCGGCCTGGAAGAAAGCCTTCTCTTTTCAGACAAGTTTTTACATTTTGATTTGAAGTATTTGAAATATGAATGTGTTTGGAAGTTTCGATAATATTCAAACTGTTATTTGACGGTTTTGTTCATATTCCATTTTACCATTCCTTCTTTCTGTCCCTATTCATTTTTCATTTTTAGTATTCCTGTCAAGTTTATTGTTTTACCTGCAGTTAGTTTTATAATGAAGTATTATTTTGTGGTAGATGGATTCTTTCTGCGTAGTTTTTTCCCAGTAATATTGGAATCTATTTAAGTGTAGGACAGATTTCTAATCTACCTCAACAAGTTGCTGTGTTAATAAAAAAACAGTTCTTCCTGAATGGAACATGTCCAATTTGTCAGCGACTTCTCATATAACTAAAATTTGCTTAAAAAAATTCAAGTACTAATATTCATCAGAATGCTTATCGTCGTTAACGTTTTGGAAACCAAATCTGATTCTGTTTTTGAAACTTTCTCACAGAAAATGTTCCTCTTTTAGGTTCGTTTTCGAGAATCTGTCAAATCCTGGCCTTTTTTGAGTGGAAATTTGTAGATAAATGTAAACTAACCATTCTTATTGTCTATTGCTTGCCTACCATGTTAAAATATTGAAGAATTTATTCGATTTCATGCTATTTTTCGCAGTATTAGTCGAATTCACCCGTGAATATATACACTGGTATTTACACCAGTCAGGCAACATTCGGATCGTTGCGAGAATCCAACCTCAATCTCATCTTTTTTTTTGAGGAATGTCGTCAATTGAATGTCAACATAATTGTTTGTGTTATCAGGAGGAAGAATCTCATTTACAAACACAGGAGGATCAGCAATCTGCTGCCGTTCATGCAACAACTCAACATCCGCAGCAGCAGCAACAACAGCAACAAAACCAGCAGCTACAGACTGCCACACCAGTAGTTGCTGCCCAACCTACCGCTGAAACATCAAAACCTCCTTCTCCAGAACCTGTCAAGGAGGTTCGCAAACTGGTTCCCGGGATGCTGGCTCTGTGTGGAGCCTGCGGTTATTTGTCAGAAGATTTCGCCCGGTGCATCAGGTGCCAAAGGAAACTGCCCGATAATGTTAAATCTATACAAGCCCCAGTAGGATCGGTGAATGGACAGAAGAAGAGTTTGCAGGTTGGTCATCACGTGCAACAAATGCATGTGATGCAGAATCAGCAGCCTCAATTGCTGCAGCAGCCACAATTACTTCAGCAGCCAGTGCTCCAACAGCCTCTGCTACAGCAAGCACAAGTTCAGTCACAGCAGCAGCAGCAGCAACAGTCCAAGAATGGTTCTGGTAAGTGTACTACTTTCATGCATTGTTTCCCATCATGAAGAGTTGAATTTTCATGACACAAATATTGAATTGGTCTTTTTCATTGGATGGTGGATCTAGGAGAGCATAAAATTTGTGTGATAGAAGAGTCAAGAATTAATTGATTAAAATGCAGCCTTCTACAGCCTCAGCTGGTTGACATTGTTCTCCATTAGTAACATTACTAACATTAGTTCAAACTTCTTTCATTGTTCAACTATTTAACTCCTAAAAACAGATAGACTTTTCCCATCTTATGACAAAATACATGCGTAAATTTCTTGCGCACATCCTATTTCAATTATCAAAAAACTCTTGGGAGTTGGCTGTCCTCTCAATCCTTAAATGTAAAATTCACCTAACCGGAGCTGCTCTACACTGGTACGAGGCACGAAAGGAACGCCTTGTCACTTGGCCCTTGTTTCGTGAAGAATTCCGAATGACTTTCATTCACGACAACAACCTAACTTCACTGTGGAAGTCAATGCAGGCACGGGTGCAGAGTCCTAGAGAAAATATCAGTCTTTATTTTCACGAGAAAGTTAAACTGTGTAAACTCCTAAATTTGCCGTTTGATGAACAGAAAGAGCAAGTTGTGGTTGGATTAGCATCCCGAGAAATTGCAATGATGATGATGACAAAAACTCATATGGATATAGACGAATTGTATAGAGATTTAGTTAGTTATGAGCGATTAAATAATGAAAGACGCTTTCGCTTTGGACCAGCAAAGGATAGAAGTGGTCCTGAATACCGTCCAGTCAGTGGTCCTGAATACCGTCCAGTCAGTGGTCCTGAATACCGTCCAGTCAGTAATGCTAGTGTGTTTCCCAAGACTGAGAGTGTAGCAGCTATCAAGCCAAAAGTAAAATGTTTTAACTGTTTTGAAGAGGGACATGTTGTAAACAGATGCAATAAGCCAAAACGTGAGAGAGGTTCCTGTTACAAGTGTGGGTCAACGGAACACCAGATCCGACAATGTCCTGAGAATTCCCAACCTGCCGTAGGATCTGGAAGAAGAGAATGTACCACTCATTTAGTTGAGGAAGAAATGAAGTTTCAGTCTGCCTATGAAATACCTGTTGTATTGCAGTTTGACAAAGAAGACTCGTCAAATTCTATTCAGATCAATGCATGTCTTGATACAGGTAGTCCCATTAGTTTAGTAAAAGTTACTATGTTGCCAGTAGGATCTTTCAAAAAGGATGTTAGTAAGTCTGATTTCTGTGGTATCAACGGAAGTAAGTTAGATATTGTAGGTATTTATGATGGCATAGTTAAAATTCAAGGTATTATTGTTCCTATTGTCATGTTTGTAGTGTCAAACGAAACTATGAATTTTCCAGCTTTGTAAGGTAGAAATTTCACATCGTTACAAAATTTCCAAATTGTCATAGGAAAAGAATTTTCAATTTCTAATATTTCTGAAAGCAATGCTGATGCTGAAATAAATCAATTGATGTTGATAGATGTCAAACATGATTTGGATGAGCAAGCTCTTTCTTTGAAAATTAATCCTGACTTATCTATGCCTGTACAAAAAGAAGTTAGAGATATTATTTCACATTATTATGAAGCACCGAGACCTGACAAACCTGATATTGATTTCGAATGTAAAATTACTTTGAAAAATGATCATCCTTTTGCATATCGACCACGTAAATTATCTTATGAAGAAAAAAATAAGTTGCGAGATATTCTAGATGAGCTTATTGAAAAGGGATATATTCGAGAGAGTTATTCACCTTATGCTAGTCCCATTGTGCTTCTTAAAAAGAAAAATGGTAGAGACTACAGACTTTGTGTCGATTATCGTGAACTAAATGAAAATACAATAAGAGATCACTACCCATTACCTTTAATTGATGATCAGTTGGATTTGCTGAAGGATAAATGTTATTATACTTGTCTAGACTTGAAAAATGGATTTCATCATATTAAGATGTCCGAAGATTCCTTTTGGACCTTTTGGAACTTCTAATGGACCATCAGTTTTTAGTCGTTTCATTCATAGAATTTTTCGTAAACTTGTTTTGGAACATAAAGTAATGATATACTTGGATGATATCTTAATAGCAACTAGTTCTGTATCCGAACACTTCTCAAGGAAACTTTACGTTTAATGGTACAAAACTTACTTGATAGATAGATACATTTATTGATCATGTTATGTAAAAATGAATTCACATTTATGACAGGTCACAAAAAATGGAGCAGTTACAATAAAAGCGATGGATAAAAACATCAAAATATTTTAAAATGGTATACAAGCAGTAGAAATAAATATATATAAATAAAAATAAATGTCAGAATATTATCATGGAGTAACTACACAGTTCATAAATTCATGAATAGAGTAAAAGCAATTATCCAAAAGATATTCCTTTACCCTCCTTTTGAAAGTATTGAAATTTAATTGAGTTGTTTCAATAGACAGCTTATTATACAGCTTCAGATCCAGAGAATTTCGTGACGACATTTCTAGTCTAAATCTTGGTTGCCTAAGTTGTCCTGCATCTCTAGTAGGGTAACTGTGGAAATCTGAGTGAGTGTGATACGAGTCTCTGTTTTTATAAATATGCAGCAGAGTATGGAAGATCAGGATACAAGGCAAAGGCATAATTCTGAACTTCTTAAATAGTGGTTTGCAATGTTCATTAAAGGAAACACTTGCGATAACTCTCATAGCTTTTTTTTGCTGTCGAAAAACTCTGCATGCATGAGATGAGTTTCCCCATATTAGTATGCCATACCTTAGGTGAGAATGAAACAAAGAGTGGTAAGTAGTTATCAAAATTTGCTGGCTCAATACTTTTTTTAACTGCCGTAACAGAAAAAGTTGAGTTGAGAGCTTATTACATAGCTGGTCAACGTGCGTCTCCCATTTTAGCTTATCATCAATGGTTATGCCTAGTAATTTAGTGTGATGATGGGAAGTTACGTTGTTGTTTGAAGAAATAAGTATTTTTTGAGTTTTATCTCTGTTCAGCTTCAGTTTATTACAGGTGAACCAATTTTCCGCCCTGTCTTCAATCCTCTCAGACATGTGCATAAGTTCTTTGATGTTAGAATTGTATTGTAGCATTGTGGTATCATCTGCATAACAGATGACTTGACTAGGTCGCAGAAAATGAAAAATATCATTAATATAAATGATGAATAGTGAAGGACCCAGGATAGATCCCTGTGGAATACCATGGTGCATAATTACTTCATCCGATAGATTACTATCAACACAAACTGCTTGCTTTCTTGAGTCTAGATATGATTTGAAAAATTGTAAGGCTTTGCCGCGAACTCCATAAAATTCCAGCTTTTCGCAGAGAATGTTGTGATTTACACAATCGAAAGCTTTGCTAAGATCCCACATTGATAGTGAAACGTGTTTACCAGCTTCTATTTTATTAATGACTTGTTGAATTAATTCAAACACGCTACGTTTAGATAAATGTACCTTTATGCAAGGTCAAGTAATGTATTTGGGGTATTTGGTAAATAAAGACTGTATAAAACCAAATCCGGAGAATGTAGAATCAGTTCAAAGTTATCCTATTCCTGATACAGCAAAGAAAGTACACCGTTTTTTAGGGTTAGCCTCTTATTTTCGAAGATTTATTCCATCTTTTGCCTCTATTGCAAAACCCTTGTTCGATTTGATTTGAAAAGATTCAATTTTCAAGTTTGGTGAAACTGAGTTAGAAGCCTTCAATCTTATTAAGAAAAAACTTAGTACAGCCCCTATTTTGGCTATTTATTCCCCTTTACTACCAACAGAACTGCATTGTGATGCCTGTTCAAAAGGATATGGATCCATTCTGTTACAAAAACAAAAAGATAATTTATTTAGACCTGTTTCTTATTTCAGTAAAAGAACAACTGATTCAGAGTCAAAATTCCACAGTTATGAACTTGAAATGTTAGCCATCGTAAACGCCTTGAATCGTTTTCATATTTATTTACAGGGAATACCTTTCAAAATAATTACTGACTGCAATTCGATCAAATTAGCTTTGAACAAAAAAGAAATTAATCCCCGTATCAACCGCTGGGCTTTGATATTGCAAAATTATAATTATGAGCTAGTCCATCGAGATGGCAACCTTATGAAACATGTTGATGCCTTGAGTCGAGTAAATTCCATATTAGTCTTAGAAGAGAACACATTTGAACAGAACTTGTCAATATGTCAAAATTTAGACAGTGAAATAAAAAAAATAGCAACTGAATTACAGTCAAAGGAAATGAAAACTTTTGAATTGAGGAATGGACTTGTTTATAGAAAAATTAAAACTAAAATTCTATTTTATGTACCTAAAAACATGGAGCATCAGGTAATTCAAAAATCGCATGATGACTTAGGACACATCGGGATAGAAAAAACATTTGAGTATATCTCGAGGGTGTATTGGTTTCCTGATATGAAAGAAAAAATTAAATTATACATAAAGAATTGTTTAAAGTGTTTAACCTTCTCACCCGTCACTGGTAAACCTGAAGGATTATTACATAACATTCCTAAAGGAGATAAACCTTTTGTAACTCTTCATATTGACCACTATGGACCATTAGAAAAAACCCCCAAAGGTAAAAGGTATATTTTTGAAGTTATCGATGGTTTCACTAAATTTGTAAAATTATACGATGTCAAGACCACTAAGACAATAGAAGTTATTCACAAGTTAGAAGATCATTTCAATCATTACAGTAAACCGATTCGTATTGTGTCGGATAGAGGTAGTGCTTTTACTTCTCATGAGTTTGAGAATTTTCTTGACAAAAATGGTGTAACTCATGTTAAGATTGCCACTTCTTCACCAAAGTCCAATGGTCAAATTGAGCGAGTAAATCGAGATCTTACACCAATGTTATCAAAACTGACAGGTTTAAAAAATAAATGGGATAAATTTTTGGCAATCGTTGAATTTTCAATAAACAATACATTTTGTAAGTCCATTTCAAATAGCCCATCTATGTTATTATTTGGAACGGAACAGAGAGATAGAAATGATAATCTCAGAAACTACTTAGAGACTCAGAACGAGGCAAATAGAGATTTGGATGAGATACGTAAGCAGGCTCAGTTACAAAATGAAAAAATTCAAAAATACAATAAAACTCTTTTTGACAAACATCACAAAATTTCTCGAAAATATGAAATTGGAGATTTTGTAATGATCAAAAATACTGATGTGACACCAAACGTAAACAAAAAATTAATCCCTAAATATAAAGGCCCATATGAAGTGAAAAAGGTGTTAGAGAATGATAGATATGTAATTTCAGATATTGAAAATTTTCAAGTTACCCAACGACCATTCGAAGGGATCTGTAGTCCCGATAATATGAAAAACTGGATTCAGTTGTAAAACAACTAATAAAACCATATGAAATGAATTTTACATCTGTCTTGTGTTAGAAATGTGAATTTGTAATGTTGCGATTATGTATGTTATATGTTTATGTAGATTATTATGATTCCTTCTGTCCTATATTATGATTACTTCTCACCATTATGATTTTGTTATTTTTGGATTATGGTTGTTACTCCTCTTTTATGAATTATGTAATGTAGTATGCCTTTTTATGTATGGTTATGTTTAACCCACCTTTTATATAAACCTTATGTGAAAAATGTATTTAACTCGAATTACGATCGAGACGATCTTGAGTCAGGTATGGCCGAGTTGTAGTAATATTTTAATATTTAAATTTGCCGCCGGAGGATATGTTCCCCCACTTCGTTTCCGTGTTCGCGAAACTTCTATTTTCCCGAGACCTCCTGTTCAGTGTTCCGTCCTCCTGATGATTATGTTCTGTAATAATGATGCGTGAAGGTCTCCGCATATATTCTATAAATTATTATCTACAAATTTTATATTTGCAATAAAGTTAGAAAGTGTGATCGTGTGTTTCTCTCTTGGATATAAATCCCTACAAAATGTTAAGTTATAAGTGTTTTTATAACAGTTTCTATATTATTTCTATGTTCCATCTGTCTTAAGTCTTAAATGATAAGTCATGTTTACAGACTGATGCTTCGCAACTGCAAAAAATTCAAAATTCTTGTATTCCATTCACTTACAATATTCGAAAATATGAGCACATTAATTTGAAATTCAGAGATTCTGGGTGGTTGAAATTAGAAAATATGCGCAGTGCATCTTTTAACCCTGACTCATAAGGTTTTACAGACAGGCGAACCAACATATCTTCGCGATAAACTAGTCACCTTCGTGAACAGAAACCAAGTAAACACGAGGAAAAATAACTTATTAGTAATCCCTAAATACTCTACAGCACTATTTACAAGAAGCTTTTCTTACACACTGCATCCAAACATTATAATTCGCTCCCAAAAGAAATCTGGAATTTTTCTTTAACTTCAAGAAGATATTAAAAGTAACACTTAGATATGCTCAGGACAGAAATATTGCTGTTGAAAATGCCTTTCTATTATTCATTCTATAATATTTGTTCGAAATACAAAAAATTGTAAATTATAAGTATTATTATTATCTTTTCTTCTTCATATATATTATGCTACAGTATAGTTCTGTGCAACATAATTTGCCTCCAATGGTTAAGATGAAAAAAAGCTTCAGCTGATACTTCGCCAATTCACCTTTCCTTTCTTTGTTCCACTTGTACAAACTTGTATCTCATTGGTGAATAAAGTCGATTATTATTATTATGAATCTTAGGTCTTGAATTTTTTTATAAATCCACCCTTACTTCCACATGAAGAATTTTTCTCTGGGAAAGTACTTATGTTTTTTTCTGTGTATATTGTTACGATTTATCCCTTGGAAAATCTCAATTCTGACACCACTGTTACGATATTCCTTGGGTTCGTCGATTAAAACACCAAACAACACCAAACTTCTTTTATTAAAACTCTCTATCATAATACAATACAACACAATCATTCAAATCGCTCTGATAACTTTCCAATGCTCGGTATTAAACTCTCTGTACTAAAAATTCTACACCTTCGCACTTAGCAATAACAAAACTCTCTCCACTTGGCTCTACTAAACTCGCTCCACTTAGCTCTGAATACAAATTCTCTTCGTCGCGCTATCCCGCCACTTATATATCTGCGTATCTATCGAGAATCCTCAAGAGAAGTCCCGATGACGTGACTCAAATTCTCCAGGCGGTAATCAACAGTTCTTGGAAAATGACGACGCTACGACGCGATTCCTCGCCTTGCGTTTACGATTTCGTCAGGGCCGGCGCTAGGACGTAACAATATTTTCCATTGAATTTTGGATAACATTTTCGTATTATTTGTATTCTCCCTGAGTTTGGTTTATTTTTCAATCATTTTCAGAATAATCATTTCTGTTTTGGTAAAGTTGGGTTTGACTTTTTTTATATGTCCCAATCTGTTTATTCCCCCTTTTTTTTTGAAGATATAATGCTATCAGTTTATTTCTTTGTTATATCATACTTTTATTTGGATTTATGGCAACTACTAGACAAAATTTATTTTCATCTATGACTTCTGTCAGATCATTATTTGACAGATCTTCGCCCTTTTTCGTTATAATTAGTTCATGACATTTATACTTTTTTTTGGTGAGCCCTTTATGTTACTCCTGGTAAAACCAATTCTTACAAAAACAAACATTTCAATGTTTTCCTTATATTGCCTTTGTCTTCATCCTTAACACAACAGCTGCATTTTTCACTTCATGACATTTATTTGTTTATTTATTTTCACAGGAAAACCCCAATACATATTAAAATTTCACAAACATAAAATATATATCAAAATACACAAATGAACAATACAAAGTGGAAACCAATTAATAGTACTTGAAACTATCAGCCAATATAATCACAGATAAAGTGTCATAGATACTCATAGGTTATTACCCCATCTGAGGGTTCCAGTTTGTTGAATGATATCCTATATTAATGTAGGCAAAATAGCTGAAAATTCTTTTTGTATACGGCGCAAAAAAAAATGAAAATCTCACACTCACTGGTTACAGATTCAAAAAATTCAAAAAATCGTTGCAAAAACAGAAATCGAAGCTGGAACTATTACCACCGACTTCAGAGGCAGCAGCTCAACATTCATTCCGAGTGTTTCACCAAATTCAGACGTGGCTTGGAAATGCAAAGAAACCAGAAGAATGGGGATGGACGGAAATTAATGGTATTCTACAACCAACGACAACACTTCTCGCACCAGCTCCGGAATCAATATTGCAATTGATTTCCCGTAACTGCACAACCGATTGCCACGCGAGATGTAGCTGCAAAAAAGCAGGGCTAAAATGCTCCTCAATGTGCGGGAATTGCCAGGGAGTGGCAATGTCTCAATGCGTACAGTTTTGAAAGTATCGCGGAGCCGAATGATGAAAATTTCGATTCTGATGACGTACACGAGGAGAATGATGCAGGCGATATTATTGAGAAGGATGATCCTGCTTATTCTGATGCTTTTTAGACGAAAAGTATGGTGATTAAATGTGGAAGTTTCAATGTATTTGCGAAAAATTAGTTTACCCCACTTTTTTCAATATGGCGGCTCGAGCACAACCTTTCCAGCTCGGGACTCATCAATTCTTGGGAATATTATTATTTTTGAACATCCATTCAAAATTTCAGCAACTTAGCATTTTTTTCATTTATTTTAGCTAACTTGCCTGAATTATATGAAATGTTATTGTGGACCTAAGTGTGCGACTTGGTATGTTGAAGTTGATCTGGACTTGATATCATACCATTGATGAGCTTAAACATGACAGAGAAAGCTTTGCTGTCGATGACTTTCGAGTGGGGTATATTGACAGTTTATCTATAATCATGATTTATTATTGACATTTTCATTTTAAAGGCACATAATCTCGAGAATTCATGTTGAAACCAAACATATTTGCTGCCTTGATGGAAATGACCCTAATGTGTTTCACAAAGTCTAACTGGTGGTCAAAGAGTACCCCTAAGTCTTATACCATTGAGACATATCTTAGATCAAAATCAAATCAAAATATACTTTATTGTCTGAAGTAAATACAACTTATAGACAAAGTCTTATAAATTATTCTTAATAATACAAATAATCTTACAGGGAAAATCTTTTAAAACATGTGAATAAATAAGACAAACATAATATAAATAAAAATGAATATATGAAATACAGATTAAGATTACGATGAGCGGAAGGTAAATGAGCACAAATCAAAGACATATAAATGCAACAGCAACACAGGAATATTCATCATAAAATTATGTACTATAAATAATAAATTGGAGTATAATATTCATTTGATAATTTGGTGAACATCATTATGCAAGCAAATATTTTTTTTAGTTCTTGTGAAAAAATGTGAATGGATTTGGATGATTTTATTTTTTCTGGTAGTTCATTGAAAGTTATTAATGCTGAAATAGGATAGGGCCAAGGATCGAACCTTGAGGCACACCACATTTAATGATCTGTTCAGAAGAACACTCGGTTGTTCCAACTATTTGTTTGCGGCCCGATAAATATGATTGGAACCACTGAAGGGTGTTACCCCTGAAGCCATACTTTTCTAATTTGTTCAGAAGTATCTCGTGGTTGACACAGTCGAATGCCTTCGATAGGTCACAGAAAATTGCAGCAAGCGATTCTCTAGCATTAAACTGGGAATATACATTCTCTAGTAGAGAGAACATTGCATCACTAGTACCTTTATTTTCTTGGAATCCGAATTGGTGTGAACTAAGAATGTTCTTGGCATTACAAAAGGATAAAATTCTTATTTTGGCGAGTTTTTCTATGATCTTTGCAAGGGTTGGAACAAGTGCTATCGGCCTGTAATTGGAAAGGTCATCAGTAGGTCCACCCTTACGAAGAGGGATTATAAGAGAGATCTTTAAGAACGACGGAAAGTCACCGGATTGAAAAGACAGATTAATAAGTTGTGACAAAGCAACCAATGCTGAGTGAGTTTTTGATGTTCTTGAAAACTACTCCCAATTCATCGGGGTTTGTTTCATAGAAGAAGAAACTTTCAGGAATGTCAACATTAGAAAGAAACTGTAAAGGATCTAAAGATGACGATATACCTTCTGTAAGTCTTCCGCTACAGTGCAATAAAAATCATTCAGCGAGTTGGGGTCTAAGCAAACCTCAGTTGAATGTATATTTGCCTTTCCCCTGAGATCATTAATAATGGACCAGCTCTCTTTTGATTTATTACTTGCCTTATCCAGCCTTTCCCTGTAGTAGATCTGCTTATCAAGCTTCAAAGTTCTGTATATTGACCTATATTTGTTATAGTAATCATCGAATAAAATTTGGGTTGGATCTATAAATTTCCTAATATAATGTAATGATCGTAGGTTCTTGGCAGAGATTTTAATACCTTTCGTCAACCATGGTTTTTTTCTTATTTTGATCTTTTGAATAGGAAAAGATTTGTTTAAAGTGTCTAATAATCCATTATAGAACACCTCAAAGGGATGAGTATTGTTTAAGAAAGAAAACCAGTTCGTTTGCTCACAACGTTGACGAAACCTACTATAGTTTTGCTTGCTGAATAAACGACCCTTTTTTTCACTTTTATTGACAGTTTCAACTGGGAATTTAGAAGAAAAAACTACAGAGTTATGATCTGATAGCCCAGAATGAATAACAGAGCAATCAGTATTTGTGAGATCTAAATTACTGCAAATATAGTCGATTATTGAAGACGAGTATTGAGAGGTACGAGTATTTTTTTTTTATACTACAGTTGACATGCATAATTAAATTGAACGAGTTTAGGAGACTAGATAACAATAAGGTGCTTATAGAATGTGGGTCTTCGAAATTTATATTGAGGTCACCCGCAAGAATAATAGATGAATTATTTGGTAGTTGCGAGAGTAATGATTCCAAATGTTTTAAGAACATGTGAATATTTTATGAAGGAGCCCTATAGACGCAAATTACGTATAATTTGAGAACTGAACAATATACAATGCAAAACTCAAATGTTTTTTCCAGAAGCAGTGAATCATACTTGTCAATATTGATAAAGGATGGCCCATCTTGAGAATTATTGAACAATATCAAAGTTCCACCGTGAATGAACTCTGTTCAACAGAATTTTGAGATCAGTGAGTATCCTGGCACATGAATGGACTCACCTGTTTTGAGCCAGTGTAATTTGGGAAAATTTTGGTTCTCTAAGAAAATGAATAATTCATTGATCTTGTTGCGGATTGACTGGATATTTAACCGTAGTAGCGTTAACTGCTGTGTTGAATGGGAGTTTTTATAATTAGATGCTAAGTTGCTGTTGACCTGACGAAGGCAGACTCCAGAAAAGTTTGATCATTTCCTCCAAGACATGACAGTTCCTCAAATAATGAGAGATTTTGATCTTCTGTCCTGCTGACTACTTTGGTTTCTGTCACAACTCCGGTGGTCCTAGATCCATCACCTTCATTTGGACTCCTTTTGGTGGCATTACTGTTTTCATATTCATTATAACTGGTGGTTACGAAAGTAGGATAGTAGTATCCGTGCCCAGTAATTTCAAGTGGAAAATAATGGCTTTCGATAGGAAGAATGTCCCTGTTTTATTCAGGAAGTTTACATTATGCCTTGAAAAGAAATTAGATTTACGCAGAATATTATTGTAGTCAAGAATGTGCCTATGTACTTGCTCTTGATGAAAAGCTTTGAATACTGCTAAATTATTATTGTAAACACGTTCATTCCATCCTCTCTCTATGTGGGATTGATAAGGTTCACTGATTATTATTGGGTTAGTATGATCCACTTTGTCTAAGAAAACTTCTTTTAGATTTTTTGCTAGTCTATTGGGCCATAGTATTATAACATCATCTTTGTTGAAATTTGAAGAGTTTTCAATGGCGGTATTGATTAAATATGCATCATTTGCCCCAGGCATAATTAGTGATTGGATTACATATCTATGATCAGTTTGTTTCTTCATAACTCCTGCTAAGTTTCTTCCATAGTGTCCTGCTACTATCAAAATATTTACCTTGCCTCTCCCATTGTTTTGGTTATGGACAATTGGCTGTCCTTTGTTTTGGTATGACCTACTAGATAGACATTTAGACTTTGGAGAGATCAATTCATGTTATGTTTGATATGAAATCTTCTTCTTCCGCCCCTCTTCCGACTCTGCCTTTAATTCAAAATTCTCATTTTTTAGTTTCTTGATTTCATCGGCACGTTTCATTTTCCTGCGTCAATATATCAATGGAAATTAACATCCTATTTTTAATAGTGTTGATTTCTAATAGTTCATCTTGAAGTATAGCCGTTCGACCTGCTGATTTCTCTATTTGTTCATGAAGTTCTTTGATTTTTTGTTCCGATTCGAAAAGTAATTTATTGAGGTTCTCAACTTGGGAATTGAGGTCTTTGATTTTTTTCACGCTGTCCTCCTCTGCAATCAAAGCTCCATTTTGAAAGTGGATGCTCTTTTCATTATATTAATGTAGTTATTCTGATTCATGTTCTCAACCTTTAGTTTTTTTATATCTTCCAGAAGGACATTCATCTTTTCTTCATTCTCCATTTCTAATTTCTTAATCATTTGGTCTTTTTCAGATAAAGCCTTTTTCAGGTTATGCAACGTTTCGTCCATTTTTTCTACAGCTTCCTCACTCTTTAGAGCACAATATTTTCAAACCATTAACTGCAAGTTGTTTTCTTCTGTCAATGCAACTGGTATGAAACATACTGAAGCATTGTATGCAACAGACGTTCTGACAATCTTTATTTTTGCAGCATTTGAAAGTTGGCGTCAATTTGGATTGGTCCATATCCTCTTAATTTCAGATTCGTTAATCACTTGAGACTCAGTAGGAAGCCCAGTTTGTCCAATCCTCTTAAGTAGTTCAGATTCAGAAAAAAAGAAAAAAACTTCTGTTTTTAGTCAGTTTCTCTACCAGAAGATATGTTTTTCACAGTTATGCACTACTGATTCGAATGTGTAATGAACTTCATAAACTTTAATCGACAACTCTATTGTGTTTATTAGTGTTTTCAATTTTCATTATGCCTCTTTGGAAATTGTTCAATAAACATATTATTACTATCACAGCTTGCCACTCCTTCCTTCACAACACATCACTTATACTATATGATGTGTCAAATTTTCTGAATCCTCTGAAAAAGCTTATAGAGCAACATTTTTCCACATTAAAAAGTCATTTTTGATGCACCAACGCGATAGATTGTCAAGATTTTTCAAGACAGCATCAATATTTGACTGAATAATTGTATACAACTTTAGATCATCAGCAAATAGTACACATTGACATTTCCCAAAACTATTACCAGTTTCGTTTATGAATAAATTAAAAAGTAGTGGTGCACAGTGTGAACTTGTGGAACACCTTGAAAAAACCTGTGTACCTCATGACAAGTTAATATTCTATATTATTTTTCACTTTTTATTACGAAAATTTCGTGGTATGATTCAATTGGAAAAAGAAGATATAAATTATTGTATAAAGAAAAATATGAACATTTAATATGATACGACTGACATTTAGATGGAAAAATCTGTAAATGTCCTCAGTAAAAATGAAATCAGCTACAAAAGGTTGTATGAAGGAAAGGATGTATGATGATAATATAATTTATATTTTTATGTTTAATAGTGATTAAGAAACAACCATTAGATTTTCTGAATAGACTTGGTTCATTGAGTTAGAGAATCAAATGCTCTTTTCATGTTTCAGTTCCTTCCAAACCTGTATCATCTCCAACGAAGAAGAAAGCAACAAAGACCAATAAGCCCTCGGAACAAGAAAGTGTTGTCATTAGTTCGGATGAAGAAGATGAAGAGAAACCCTCAGGATTGGTAATGACCTGATTTTAATCATATGTAGGTTGATGAAAAATAACATGTTCATTTCAGAGTGAAAATATTTTGCAAAAGTTGGGTAATTCAGTTACTATCAGCCCTATCACAAAAGAGCCTTCGTCAAATGATATACAAAAGCATTGTCTGGCAAAAAGTACAGGTGAGTCATAGGAAAAGTGAATGTGAAAGTCAAAAGTAGTATTAGTAATTTTTTCACTGAATAATCTGAATCGATAATCCCTTATTGAAGTCAATGATATTTGGTGTATTTCTCAAACAACCCTTATGCATGTTACTTAGGGTTGCTATACAAACTAACAATTTCTCTCTCGTTTATGACATTCCTATGTGAAATCACTATATTACTGTTTTTCCGAACAGCTGCTTTTTAACTTTGTTAGTTATTTATTACTTTCGGATATAAACATAACAAATATAACAAATCTACACAGATGAGTGGAGTTTCAAGTAGAGATTTCGGAACTACTTGTATAATAATAATAATACTTTATTTTCCATGTAGACAATATACATTGTATAGGAATATTCAATAAAAGAAGTGAAAAATGAGGACAGAGTATAAGAAACCTACAAGTAGAAACATCACCTTAAAACTAAAGTAACCTTACTTATCTAATCTAAAAATTCATTCAATGAATAAAAACATTGTCCAATTAAAAAACTTTTCAAATTTCTTTTAAACATCACAAAGTTATGTTTTTCCCTTAAATGATCGGGCAGTTTGTCGAATATTTTTATTCCAATGTATTCTGGTGCAAATGAAGTCACTCTTAGTCTTGCATATGGCACATGAAATCTACTTTTTGTTCTAGTGTCATGGTGATGAACACTTTTGTTCATTTTGAAATGTGTTTTGTTTTTGAATATGTAAGTGCATATTTCAAATATATAAACTGATGTAAGTGTCAAGATGTGATAATTTTTGAAAATTTGTCTGCAAGATTCTCGCCTTGAGACACTTGCAATACACCGTATAATGCGTTTTTGAGCAATGAATGCATTATTAGTCATGGATGACCCACCCCAGAAGCAGACACCATACCTCAGTCTTGAATCAACTTGAGCATAATAAATGCTCATTAGTTGAGTGGTAGTTAAAACTATCCGCAGATTCATAAATAGAAATTTCATTGAGTTAACCTTAGAAATTAGATGTTGGCAATGAGCATTCCAGCTCAAGTTTTCGTCAAGAAGAATACCCAGGAATTTAACGCTTTCATTCGATTTGGAGTATGTCGCATTATTAGCGCTGAAACTGAAGTCTTCTATCCTATTTTGTTTATTATGAAAACGAATAATATTTGTTTTTTTCGAATTAAAAAACAAATCATGATAATTAAAAAAATCTGATATTTGTTCAACTGCAGAAGCACATTTGTCTTTCAATATTTCGTCATCTGGTGCCGAGATGATCATAGAAATGTCGTCAGCATAAGCTGTATAATGAACTTCAGAAACAGCAGAGTCTATATTGTTTATATATAGGATAAAAAGGATTGGGCCCAGAATGGACCCTTGAGGTACACCCATACCTACGCTTGAAGGCTCAGAATTTATACTCTGGATTTCATTATTGACCGTACACTGAAGAGATACATATTGACTCCTACCTTCAAGAAATGAGAATATCCAGTTGAGAGAGACACCTTTTAGCCCATACCTTTCCAATTTCATTAAAAGTTTTTGATGATCGACGCAGTCGAATGCCCGACTCAAATCACAGAAAATCGCCGCTGGGCATTCACCTGCCTCAATATATCTAATCTAATTATCATTCTGCCATTGTACTCTTTTTAAAACTGTGAAGCAGTACAAGAGCAAGAAATGGAAAAAAAACGTTCGACAAATAAACAGTACTTTATATTTAATTGGATTTTGAAATCCAAAGTTGCTTTTATTTTTCTAGTAATTTAAAATGATTAATATTTTCAACTTTTTCGAGCACACAACAAGAATTATTCGTTTTTTGAGATTGCCTATTAGAAACTTATATAATAATAATAATAATAACAATTTATTCAAAATAAATCTCAATATTACAATTTTAAAATAAATAATATGTGAATAAATATTTAAACCTTACGAAGTTATTGCACTTGTTGTAAGGATTAGATATTTTATTGAATAATTATTATGGATTAAAAATAAATGATTTAATAATATAATAACATTTGAACAATGAATGAAAATGACAGTATAATCAGCACACTGGCAGTCACATGGAAAATTTCAATTCTATAAGATTCTGGAAAAATAACCTGGGAGTTTCAAGAATCCATTTTTTCACCAGTTTTTTATAAGAATATTTTGATTTCGTTACTTTAATCGAATTCGGTAATTTATCGTAAATAAATGATGCTAAATATAAAAAGTTTTTTTGTGATTTAGTTTTGGAAATTTTATTTTTAGTAGTAGTTTTATTTCGTGTATTATATAAATGTTTATTATACTTACAGCAGTTTTTATGAGAAAATATGTAAGTTATTATATTAAGACAAAATAATTGTCTGATATCCATTTTTTCACTTTCACAAAATAATTTATTGGAGGAATATCGAATATTTTTACCCTACATGATTTTTAAGAACCATTTTTGTAAATTTTTCAAATAATTTATAAGAATATACAAAATATGTATAATCATCAACAATATAAAATGTTCAAATTGTTTTCAGCTTCGGCAAATAATGTGGAACAGGAGAAGTCAGAATTCCACAAAACTAAACTGAAATGTCGCACGGTCAGAATTGGGTCTTATCGAAGCGTTCCTACCGAAGAAGTAAAATGAGCATTCAGTCCCATGAAATTCGTTTACCAATAGAAATTTTTTTCAGGTCGTTATCGATTCGCTTCAAGTCGTAATCAAAGTCCCGCATCCGAAAGATAAAGACATCAAAACGATTCGGTTCGAAAGGAGCGACATCGTCAAGATCCTGGCCAGCTTCAACAGCTCCTTACCCGTTATATTCTATTACCTCAGTTTGAGCGCCGCCGAAAAAATTCGAAACGTGCTCGGCATGACGGCGGAAAGTGATTATTATTTCGATCCTCTGTCTCAGGAGGACGAGGCGCAACGCCGCGTGACGCTGTTGCCGGACGATATCGAAGATAACGACAGAAACATATTTCAATTGATTTATCCGAATTCGTCCAATATTTTGGAGGAGTTGAACGTGAAAGAAGCGAACGATATTCTGATCAAAACTTGTCCGAAGGAACTGACGAAAAATGCTATTGGATTCGGGTGAGTGTCGTCATAATACTGGAAACTACCTCAAACCAAATTTTTTCATGAAACAGAAATTGCATGTTATTTACTATTTGTTAGCTTTCCCTAGCAGGGAGATCACGTCACTCTGCTTCAACTTCACCAATGGAATACTCTTGTTCGAGATATGCAATGTATTCCTTATGACAATTCCATAGCCCCTCTTATCATTGTTCATGCTACTACTTCACTTAGCTGTTTCTAGACTTCGGATGCTATTAAGAAAGCTGTTTCCGTGTCAATTTCAAATTGCTTTCTCTAATCCTATTTTTTTTTACCTGCGCATGTTTTCAATTTATGCTCAATCAATCAACATCAAATGAGTTGTCATAGCTTGTTGACGTTTACCATTGTACATTTTAATCAAATTTTTTATCAAATTTTTTATTTTGAAATCATTGGAAATGCGCGTCGAATTTTAGTCTGATGTTTGGATATTTGAGATCTGTTGAAAGGCAGTTTTATTTTGCATTTTGTGAGAAACTTTGAATTTGCACAAGTAATACTGACTTGAAAAATACGTTCTTTATCTATTATCATTTGTTGCAGAACTTTCACGGAAATACAAAAATTAGTCACGTATCCTCCAGAGGGAAGGGGCAGAATCTCCATCAACACAGAAGATTATTTATGTTTGGGACAGGATCAATTCCTCAATGACGTGATCATCGATTTCTATCTGAAATACTTGGTAGATCATTTACCGAGTGAACAGAAACGTAAAATTCACATTTTTTCTACCTTCTTCTACAAGCGGTTGACTACAAAACCAGTCAAAGCTTCTAGGTAATTAACGAGTTAAACGCAATGAAAATTTTTCAAAACTCTGACATTAAATGTTTGGAATCATTTATTCAAATCTCTATTATTTTTTTTTTTTAGGAAATCTCAACCAGCTGAATTAGATCCCACACTTAGTTCTGCTCAGAAACGACATGCCAGGGTTAAGACTTGGACGAAGAATGTTAATCTCTTTGAAAAAGACTTCATAGTCGTTCCCATAAATGAAAATGCACATTGGTTCTTGGCAATCATCTGTTATCCTGGTCTGGATGGATGTCAGACCTGGGATGGAAAACCATACAAGCTTGAAGTCAAATCAAGGTCAAAAAGTAAGTATTTTTCATGATTATCATGAGTGAAAAAAATCCCGCTTGTTATCTGATTCGGTATAATATATGTGAAATGAATCGCAATACATGGATACAAACCTAATTTCTCAAGTACCTGTTACTTCCATTCCAAAGATAACATTCATTTGTACAGGGCACTAATATTCAAATACCTATACTCATAACTGAAGGAAGCACCAGGCCGCATATATAAGAGTTTAAAAATATATTCATCTTCTCAATTTCAAAATATTAAAATTTATAGATCTAGCAAGTTATATAGATTCAATAAAATATCCCAGTCGTAGAATGAACATGTGCCACTTTTCATTCTTGAAATGTATTAGATCGCTAGAACTCAGCTAGAATTTTGGAAACTCAAACGTTCCAAAGTTCGTGGAATCGCGTTGAACACTACTGGAATGAGAATTAAATATATGACAGATGTTCCCCCGTTCTATGAATCTGAAATTCAAGTTTGTTGATGTCACTCAAGTCCAAGATTATTTTTTTAATGTTGTAACATCTGATAGTTCTCAGTTTTTACCCATTCTTCCACAACAGTCATAAAGAAGTAAAAATTAGTATTATTTCCTTCAGAAATGACTGGAAGGCGGCTTCAGATAATGGTGAAGTAACAGCTATCGTTTTTCTCGACTTGAAACGAGCTTTCGAGACCATTGATAGGAATAGATTGCTTACTAAGTAAGTTGAAATTTATGGGATTCGGAGGGATGATATTTGACTGGATTGAGAATTATTTGTTTGATAGAAGACAAAAAGTTAAATATGAAGGATATGTATCAGATGAACAAGCGATTGATATAGGGATTCCACAGGGCAGTATTTTGGGTCCACTCCTGTTTATTTTGTATATCAGTGATATATCTTTGATCATGGGAGGTGCTAAATTTCATTTGTTTGCGGACGATACTATAATATACCTATCAGACAAGTCAATTGTAAATCTTGTAGATAATATTAATTGTGTATTGAAAAAATGTTGGAGACTATACGGAAATCGATAAATTAAAATTGAATGTATCTAAAACAAAGGGAATGATTATTGGAAAAAGGGCATATAAAGAGCTGTATTATAGTAATCGTCTGCAAATTGAATTGAATGATTAAGTCATTGAGTTGGTTGATGAAATAAAGTACTTGGGGGTTATGATTGACAGTGATCTGAAATTTCATGTCTTTGTTGATTATATATACAAAAAAAAAATTAGTAAAAAAATAGGGGTTCTTGGAAGGGCCAGTGGATATGTGACACCAATAACACGTAAATTAGTGTATAATACTATAATACTGCCACACTTTAATTACTGCAGTACTATTTTGTACATTACAAACCAAGGGGATATAAATAGGTTGCAGAAATTACAAAATAGAGCAATGAGATTGATATTAGGTTGTGATAGGTATACAAGTACTAATTTTATGCTAGCCAGTTTAAATTGGATGAATGTTAAAGATTTTTTAGAGTTCAATGCATTGGTTTTCATTCATAAAATCAGAAAAGGCCTGACACCAAAATATTTATATTTGTACTGCAAAGAGTTAGATCAGCCGCAGGTCAGAACTCTATATTTTTCAAAGGGATAAGTAAATATAATGGACTGGATCAGGATATCAAAGACACAGAAAGCATAATTTCCTTCAAGCGTTTATTGAAAACAACATAGATATAATATTGTTAGGTTGGATGGTGGTGACAATGTTTCAAAATGTAATGTAAAATTCTATGTACAAATTAGCTATGGGGCTGAATAAAGGTATTAAAAAAATAAATTAAATAAATTAAAATTAAAATAGAATTTAGTTATAATCTGGGTTTTCTATGATCAATCGGCATATTTCGTGGTATTTTATGCGAAAACCATTGTTTGAATCTGCTTTATGAATTTTCACGAATGCGTTTTTATTCGATTATTCTTATTGCAGAAAAAGTACCGATAGCAACAATTGGAAACGTCTCCGTCACCCCCGTGAAGCAAGAAAAACTAGCCAAACCTATTGTTTGCGAAGATCCAGAGCTGAGCGACAAGGACGAAGCAGAAGGAGATGACAGTGAGATGGAGTCTGATGATTCCGAAGAACTTCCTTTGTCGCAAGGGAGCCAGAATTTGCCTACCAACATACCTGCGTTGCCAATCGCCGCGGTTCCTAAATCGCCGAAAGAACCTAGGCCTGCGATACAACAGTGAGTTTTACTTCATTTTCTTTATTGAACTCTTGTCTCACGGTAACGAAATGTCAATTCTTTGACGAAAATGCTCTAAATTCGACTTCAGTTTGTTCAAAAAGTAATGTTGAATTGCTGTTCAGAAACGGGGAGGGTTCAGCTTTACTAAAGGTGGATTTATGCACCACTAACTTCCACTTCAGTAGAACATTTTATACAACAACATTTTCACTTTCACTTCAACTACAAAACATCTAAGGATTCTGACGTTACAGAACCAATCAAAACAGTAATATAATTCCAAGTTCCATCAAAGGAAGAGGATAATTTTGAACCCCCTTCCTTCATCTAATCAGATTGATGATGTAAAATTATACTTTATTAGGGTGAAGCACTTCAGTCAATGACGTTTTGAATTGAGTTTTGAAAGGATTTATTAAACAATGGGTATGTCTAAACGCTTACAGCGCTAAAAGCCGCTGCACAATATGTAGTATTCTCAATAAATAAGTAAACAACGTATAACTGTTTTATCTGTAGCCCTTTGTATTGTGTTTCAATTCAGAGTACAAGTTCAACCATGTGTGTTCATCGACCTTCGTGTCAACTGTCAATCGTCACGCTTTGTTAACATAGAATATCATTAAACATGGAACATCCTAATCAGACCACAGATCAAACATCTACCAGAATTTACGATATAATAATCGACATCATATTACATCTCCCCCCTTAAGTGAATTTCAATTTCACTATCGAATTTAAAATTACAAGTTACGTCATTTCAAAATCTGCAAAACGTATTGGCTGTTTCACAACCCTTTTGCTTCTGGTGCTGCTCATTGATTTCTCAGTGTTGCAGTCTTTTCGCTCTGATCCTTGATCTTCATTTGAGTTTGTGGAATGCTCAACGCGAGGATGATTATTTCACTCACCTGCCGAATTTGCAGACAAAATATTATTATAAGCTTCTGGTTCATTTCCAGAATGGCGTAGATGGTAACTATTTCGTCGAACTTGCCTACCATTTTCTTTTTCTACAATGTACGATCTGGGCTCTGAGAGTTTATTATTCTTGCTGGTTGCCAACTCTTTCCATCTCTTATGACAACATAATCCTTTTCTGAAAATTCGTTTCTATTTGCTGTTGTTCTGTCATAGTAATATTTGTATATGTTTCTTTTGTTTTCTATTTTCTTCCTTTCTTCTTCATAATTGATTTCCTTTGCTTCCAGCAGTGAATCCTTGATTGGAAGTTTACTTCGCAGGAGCCTGCTGTTCAGCAACTCTGCAGGAGATTTGTCCAAGCCTGAGATGGGTGTGTTCCTATATTCAAGCAGAGCTATCTGCAGGTCCTCACATTTCCTAAGCATATTTTTTGATGTTTGTACCGCTCTTTCAGCAAGACCATTTGATCGTGGATATCTTGGGCTTGATGTCACAAACTTGAAATTCCATTTTTTGGCGAACTCTTTACATTACATGGAGTTGAATGGCATGTTATCTGCTACGACTTCCTGTGGGATTCCATGAGTGCTAAAAATTGTTTTAAGAGCTTTAATAACTGCACTGGATGTTTTTGCTGGTAAAGAAACAATTTCTAACCATTTACACAGATAGTCTATGAGTACTAGGTGTGGTTGACCTGCAAAGTCAAAAATATCTGTTGCCACTCTCTGAAAAGGCAAATCTGGCAATGGCCTCAATATCATTGGTTCTTTTCGATTGCTGTTCCTATATTTTTCACATTTTTTACATTTGCGGATGTAGTTCTCAATGTCCTCATTGATGCCAGGCCAATATAGGATACTTTTAGCTCTTTGTTGTGTTTTTACTATTCCGTAGTGGTTTTCATGTAGTTGGTTAAGCATACGGAGTCTGAGTGATGGTGGGACTACGACACGATTTTCAAAAAAAATTAGTCCATTCAAAAGATAAATTTCATTTCTGTCTTTATAATATCTCTTTAAAATATCAGGCACCTTGGTGACGTCAGCTGGCCAACCTCTCATACACATTTCTTTAAGATTTGATAACTCCCTATCCTTCTCTGTCTCCATTTTGAACTCTTCCTGTCTATCATCTGTCATACAAATGTAGTGAACAATTTCTGTTATGAATTTATCATCCTGTATCGTTTCTTTAATGTAGTTTCTCGATAGCAAGTCTGCTCTCGACTGCTTTAGTTAGGTCTAGTTTCTCAACGTGTAGCAATCTTTCTTGTAATTCTTTACTTCGGATACCTAGGACTACTCTGTCACGAACCATTGTGTCTGACAAATCTCCAAATTCACAGTTCTTAACCATTTTTTAAGATCTGTTAAAAATGGTCAAAAGGTTCATTTTCTTCTTGCTTTCTGTTATAAAACAGAAACCTTTCATATACCTCATTTTTATGAGGAATCAAATACTTCTCAAGTTCCTTTATTACCGTGTCATACTCATCTTTTTGTTTCGCTGTGAGTTTTAGTGTATTATACACCTCCACACCTTCTTCACCCATTAAATTGAGTAGTAAGGCTATCTTTACCTTGTCTTCTTTTTCACTTTTCCCGCTGGTTAGTAAGTACATTTCAAAGCTTTGCTTGAATCTCCGGAAATTTTCAGAGACATTTCCTTCGAAAGATAAAGGCGGGGGTATTCTTACATCCATTTTACTTTTCCCAATAGGATCTATTTTCAGAACTGGTAGATTCTTGAAACCCACTATGACTGCGCCATGTAGTATTCTCAATAAATAAGTAAACAACGTACAACTGTTTTATCTGCAGCCCTTTGTATTGTGTTTTAATTCAGAGTACAAGTTCAACCATGTGTGTTCATCGACCTTCGTGTCAACTGTCAATCGTCATATATATATATATATATATATATATATATATATATATATATATATATATATATATATATATATATAAACCATAGGTCGCTGGTTCAAATCCGGCTCGAAGGACCAGTTAATAATGGACCTCTCTAAAAACGCTTGCAGTATGGAATCAATAATTTTTCATTTTTTGCCAGCATATGCACCTAATATGGGAGGGCTTTGGGAGGCAAAAGCCATGCCAAAAGCCATTTGATCCGTGTAATAGGCTCCCAAATTCTTACTTATGAAGAACTTTCTACAGTATTTTTTCAACTTCTCAGCCATGGTTAACTGTTAGAAAAAGCGATGGAACTATTTTAAACACTTTCAAGGTCAAAGTAGTAGAGTTGGTAAATTGGCAAATGTTTCGATATGAAATATAGCGAGGATAACACAGTCCGACCTTGGGGTGATAAATTCGAAATGAAACACGAAATAATATGAAAAATAAAAAAGAAGCGATACGTTTACTTCAAACCTAAGTTGGCCAGTAAATCCGGCTCGAAGGACCAAAATGTTTTGTATTAGCTCAAAATATGGTTAACTGAGTGGACTGTACCTAATAATAATATCGAGAGAGTGAAGAAAATTACTTATGGACTCACCCAAATCTCCAGTCTCTTCTCGATGATGAGATGGGGCCCCTCTCCAGACTATGATGTTTTCCAAGCTATCCAGTAATAGGAATAATGCACTATAATCAGCAAGTTTGAGTAAAACACTGATCCACAAAATAGTCAGTAGACGCAGTAATATAGGATGAAGCGTTAAACATGAATTGATGAGCGATCTCTGTTCGAATCAGGCGACGCACTCGATCTTGTTGGAGAACTTGGTATATCCGTAAAACCCTTCAACTCTCTTCGCGAAATCATAAGCAAAAAAGTCAAACATGAACGCATTGGCGTAGAAAGGAAAATTTATGAAAGGGATTAAATCAACTTAGTATAATGAAAAATAAATAAAAATAATAAAATGTAAAGAAATATAACTAGCATTTGATGAATACTTAACATATATCTAAAGGTGGATTTATGCAACAATAATTTTCAGTCTAACTTTCTTTTCCACTCTCAAAGATAAACATCTTACTTTTAGTAGACCATTTTATACTATAACATTTGAACTTCAACTTCAGAAAATTCAGCTTCAAAATTTATCATGGTCGAAACACATAGAAATATTGAGAAAGAGAATTTTGCCAATTTAGGGAATTTTATATAGAATCGAGAATCAAATTCCAATAAATTATAGAAAACAATATATTTTTCATAAATTTATTCAAGAATCCAATACTTCATCTCAATTTGGGGAACAGCAAATAAAACAATTATCAATTACTTCAAAACAAAATTATAAGATGTATATTCAATTTAGAGCAGCAAGAGCCAACAATTAATCTTTATAAACCTAGAGAATCATTAGATATTCTTTCTCTTTTCAAATACAAACTTTCAGTATTTATTCATTTGATCAAAAATAACGTCAAAGATTCGAATTTGAAATTAATCATAAATGCCCATGACTATTCAACAAGAAAAGCAAATGACTTTTCTCTGGCTAAATTTGAAACAAATTATTGTAAAACATCTATTTTGTATGAAGGCGTCGTCTGTTAAAAAAACTTTCTGAAAACATTGAAAAATACAAAAAATACTAATTCAAGAAAAATTGAATAAAATACTCATTATGTTGAACTTCATTCACTTCTTTTCTTTATCATTTTATTATATCTTACCCATAACTATATCGTTTATAAGTGATTTTTTTTTTGTTTTTTTTTAATGAACCACTGAATTTAACTGCTGGAAATTAAGATGTTTCCGATTATAAAATACATGTTATTTCTTGGGAGCAATAAACGTTATATAAAGTGTAATTTACATTAGTGCATGCGCACGCCTTGTCAATGATTCTTTCATTACAGAACAAATCACAATAGTTCTGACTCTCCAGTCCCACCAACGGAAGAGGCTAAAACTCCTCCCTTTTATCGAATCAGAGTAACGACATGATAAAAAACTTATTGATAATGCGCAATTTAATAGAAAGTGCTGCATAAAATAAAATTATTTTCTCAGTGAAAATCGCAAAGTTCAAAGAGGAAGTGGAAGTTGTAGTGAAATATACTGTTGCATAAATTCACCTTGGTATGAGACTGTCATTGAAAGCAATAATTATTCAACCTGAATTTCATACCCGCTTTTGTCACGGTATATACCTTCAGTCTATTTTACTGCTAATCTAGAGGCTAGGATAACTCGGATACACTGCTAGGATTTTCTAGAGTTGTAGAAAATTCACATTCTGCAGTATGTTGATTTGGAACCAAGAACTGTGTGTTGACAAAATGGTTTTATTCCATTGACTTCTTTTTTTTTTGTAGTATTAATCTCTAGATCAAAATGTTTTTGAAACGGAAACAAGACTAGGTCAGCTGAATCATCCAGCTGATGGAAGAATGTTCAAGGAACACCTCAAGAGTTAGTTATTATATTTCCTACTGGGGTAACCTTTTGCCAGCCGTCTTGTTCTCCATTGTATGACGTCAAATTCGGCGACCATAAGCGTCCATAAGTCATCATGAATAGCACTGATGTAACTGTCTTCATCCTTTCACCAAAACGATGGGCTTAAAGCTGCAGCCCTGGCAGTAAATATAACTTTCTTGATACCACAAGACGATAGCAGTTATGTTCCGAATTTCTGAGAAGAAAATGACTTTGAAAATATTTGACAAGTGGGCTGTATTTTGAATAAATTTAGCACCTTAGGTTTGGTAACAGTTCATGAAATATGATCAAAACTGACAGACATAGCGTCACCGTCAATTTAATAAAAGTCGACTGAGTTTCATCTTTTGTCTGGAACAACCAAATAGTACCCCAACTAACAACAGACGAATGCTTTGTCCGAACCTTTGATGTAGGTTGTACAAGATATTGAGAGGAAGTACGTCATAGCATTGACACTGATACTAATTGATACAAGGAGATAAATAACACAGGTAGAGATTCAAATTTGTACAAAACTGCACTACACTAGGAAAAATATCATTCTTGATTAACATCCGTTTTCGTTATGATACTCAATATATTTTCGATGGATGAATTATTAGTATAACTACTTTTCTTCGGGTTTGAAGGCCGTCGTTTTTTGGAATTTCTTCCTAACGTTTTGCTAGCGCGAGTGGCCAGCTTCTTCAGAGACTTACTCATTTCCGATGACCAAACGTTTCGATTTTGTAAGGCGTATTTATATTGATGCAGGTAGTCTGGAGTGTTGATTACTTCTGTCGGGTTTCATTAGTTATTCTTGATTTTGAAACTTTTCCTAGAGATCTTGATTTCCTCAGAATGGGATTCCAAATTCTGTTTAGACTCGACGCTTCTTCTTTTCTGTTGAAATTGTCCGTGTGTTTTTGGATCTCTGTCAGTGACCCTCGGGATATATGGCAGATATGCATTTGCAACTACCTGAGAGTCCTCCCTGTTTTGAACCGTGGGTCACTGACAGAATTGGGAAACTCTTGGGGAAATATAACATAAAAACGGTTTTCAAACCGACCAAGAAGATCCAACATAGCCTCAGGTCGGCTAAAGACAAAAGAGACCCACTGTCAGCAGCAGGGGTTTATCGTATACCGTGCACCTGTGGGAAGGTATACGTCTGTACCACGAAAAGATCCATGGAAACAAGGCTCAAAGAGCACGAAAGGAACTGCAGGCTAGGGCAAACTGACAAATCGGCGGTGACGGAACACGCACTGAGTGAGGGTAACCACAGGATTATGTTTGAAAATGTTAAACTGATTGCCTCCAACCGGGGTTACCATAGCCGACTGGTACGGGAGGCGATAGCGATTCAAAAACACACGAAAAGAAGAAGCGTTGTATTTTGTAGGTGTAATTTTTATTCAAATTCACTGATATTTCATCAGAAAACTTTTACTTTGATACAAAATCTTGTTTTTTTATTTATATGATTCAATTCTCTGAATTACACGAAGTAAATGGATTTAGACGCAAATATCTTTTTGAAATTATGAATTTATTGTTTTGATCAGTTTTCCTGAAACCACATCAGAAGTGCTATGAATTTGATTGAATTGACTACAATTATTAATTGGTAAACAAAATATCATATATAAAATCTGTCAATGCCAGATTATAATCTATCAATGTCAGGTCAGATTAAAATCTGCCAATGTCTGATTATGATTTGTCAATGGCGTGTTGACATTGACATCTGTCAATGGCGTATTGACAGATTAAAATGTGATGTCAATGGAGATATTTTTAAATTTTACAGTGACTCTAATACGCCGTCGTACATTAGTTATGATTAATAAAGTCGCTTATTATTTATAAGGTGATTGTCGACCAACACTAACTAAAGAATGAAGCTGAACTGCATTAAAGGTCGACCGGTGGTCTAGTGGTCTGTGGCTATTTCATTGCTGGTTCGAACCGCGGTCAGGGCAATTTTTTATGGCTGGCTCGTTGCCACAGGCAATTGTTGGTTCCCTAGATACCAATCTTAGTAGGTGGAATATCTTGATCTAATACACCGACTGTGTAGTGTGGGTTATTCTGTGTTTACAGTTGAAATAGCAAAAGCTCTACCGCAAAAACCAGGTTGACTACATTATTTTGGCATGTACCTATTACAGATACAATTTCTATTTCAAGAATTTCGGCTCAGATAATTCCTGGTAGTATAATCAATTTACGTTAAATGCCAGAAATCAATCATGAATCGGCAACTATGCAATACATTCTTTAGACAGGAAGTATAGATTGACATTAACAGAAATACTAATTGTTTTGCGCATGCGTACTGAAAATTTATATCCCGAAAAATGCTCTTCGTCTCTTGTTAGTTGGGGTACCCTTTGGGAACAATTGTCAGTTGATACTATTTTTTTTCAATTTGTTCTGGTTGAATTGACAGATCTGACGCATAAAGGCGGATCCCCATATAATCGAATGTAGCTTTTTTTCGGATTTTTTCAAAGTTATCAACATTACAATGAGAAATTGGCAACTTCAATAAAAATCCTTCGAAAAAAAAAAACGGAATTTGGCTGCATGAGAATCGTCTTTTCTTTTGAAAGTTTGGAACATGAGTACATTGAAATAATTCCTTACACGTACGCCTCTGTGTAAAATTTTGAAAGTGTTTCTCAACAAACTCAGCTGAATGATTAGAAAGAAAGTGGGGGATGTTTCAACGGTCACGAATGTGAGTGTAATCTGGAGTCTATTTTTCGGCTTTTTATTCCCTGGAAATGAAAAGAAAAAAGCTTGTAAGTTCTTATAATATCTGTTTTAAGGGGAAATTGGTATATTTTCCCCGATACGTAACTGTATTATTAAAAAGATGCAAATATAAGTGATTATTTTGTCAGTTACGTATCGTATTTTCATAAGTTTGGAGATTCAATCAACAAATTTATTGAAAGAATGCGTATGCTTCCCCTTGGAGACGTTTCGGAAGCAAGTCTTGCCTCTTTTCACAATCCATTTTTCGAAAATTTTCAGTGAAATTGCGATTTTCGGTACATAGAGTCAAAATGGGATATGGGAATTTTTGACATTACGTACTGAAAATTGCAATTCCATTGAAAATTTTCAAAAATAGGCTTTAAAATTATGCAAAAAAATCAGTTTGGTGTTAGGGTAATTGATCTCTAGTAAAAAGTTTCAACTTTTACACCAAAGGTTCCAAACTCATCGTTTAAAAATAGACTTGAAAAAGGAAGCAAACTATCTTCCGAAACGTCGCCAAGGAGAAGTATTCACATTTTTAATAAATTTGTTCATTGAATCTCCAAATTCATGAAAATATGAAATGAGACTAACAAAATAGTTACTTAATTTTGCATCTTTTCAATATTGCAGTTACGTAGGTATAGGGGCAAATATACCAAGTTGTCCTAAAAAAGATATGAGATCTTAAAGTTTTTTTTTATTGGAAGAAAACCCAAAAAATGCATTCCAAAATATTTGTACCTCCTGAACAAACATTCAAACAATGTGAGTGCATGTTTAGACAATGATTTGTCGATTTGTTGTATTGTATCAAACAAGAGTTATGGACAAAATTTCATATTGTTTCTTAATAACATGTGAATATTTTGGGAGGCTATTTTTCAATCCATGTCGGATAAAAAACGGGCTTTGTTCTGAAGGTTTCAACTTTTGAACTACAGGATGCTGTTGATTTGAGAGAAGCATATTTTTTTGTTGATAATTTTGGTGTCGTCCTACATACATGCTTTTGGGAAACGTTGTCCACATCTTTCATTTATTTCGTAATTCATCGTTTGAAAACTACGCTCCTAAATAATTTTTGGTTTGGAGAAATGCCTCATTTGTTTTTTTTTTGTGTAATCGTAGGCCCTAGGCCAGATGAATTTCATTTTTATGTATGTTTAACAAAAAATTAAGAGACCAGCATTGCTCATAAGGAAACGATTATTCCGAAAATAATTTTCAATTGGAGAAAAAGCAGTGTTTCATTTTTATCTTCAAAATTACTCAGTATATTTTCTGTACGTCAACAAACAATTTTTTTCAAATGGAAAATGTCTTTTGATGCATGGAAGATGACTACTGACTAACTATCCAAGGTTATACCAAAGTTATCGTGAAAAAAAGCCTAAAACTCTATGACACTTTAGTTCAAAATATGTTTTCAGGTAATTTATTCATAAGTTTTTTCTTCGAAATCGTCTCGTGAATAATCTTTAATATTAGCATGTTATAAGAAACACCCTGTAAATTACACTTGAAATTGAAAAGACCCGCTGCTGGCGGTAGATAGCAAAACAATTATTGAAACAGTGCCACCTTACTTTTGAATGCATTTTGGCGATTCTAAAGTTGATGAAGGAGATGAAATAATGTTTCAAGATTAATTTGAAATCTCATCGGAATCTCATAACCGATTCTTATACAAAATACATGGATCCTCTACAAAATTTCGACATTACGGAACATTGAAACACAAAACAGCAAAAACAATAGTATCGAATTCACGGAACATCAGGTTTGTTCGACTGTTAATTTTGAGCATGGTTCTACGACAATTATCTGCACAGAACTAGTTGCACAAAAGTCAAAAGTCGAACGCTTCTTGATGGCTCTAGTGGGTGACGCTTGTCACGGTGCTTCAAGTTGAATTGAGATAAACATATTCGAACACCTGCACAAGATGCATAAATATTCTTGCGAGCTGACGTACACCCGAAAAATTGGTGGTAAAATCTCTCAGTATATGATTTTCTTGATTTCAAACTGTATGGTGAAACACAAAATTCTACATTAACCCGTACGATTCTCTTTCAGAATGAGTTTACAAAACAGCGAAACGTTCCGTAGTTTTCTAGGTGTCTAACCTACCACAATCTGAAAAAATACGAATTAATATTGGAATCTATACAAGTGTAGAAGGGCATATCTTTAATCTACACGTGTTTCGCTATACAGTAGCTTCCTCAAGCTGGATAAAACCATATGTGAGGAAGCTGTGCATTAAAGGTCATGTATATAAATGACACCTTAATGGACGATTCCTTTCCAATTTAAAAACAAATATCACAGTTTCCTTTAAGATTCTCACTAACAATTGGTTTACGAAACCGGGGCACCTGTTTTCCTATTCATAGCTTCCTCAAAATTTTCGACAGGTATACGTAGGCATACTGAGATGTCTGAAACCCTGCTTGCTGGGACTTATACCTGTAAAAGTTTTGGGTAAAATTGGCCGACCATTCGGCACGCTTTACTTTTACTTCTGGGCTCTGGTCGATCAGCAGCATATATTTTTTGTTCAGGATGCCGGCCGAAAGTCCCCATTCTTGCGTTCCTTTCATTTGATTTCGTTTTACATAAATATGACATTAGATTTTGCTTATTTTGTTGACTGCTCAAATCAAAAAGTAAAGTTTGCCGAAATAACTAGAGGGTCTGGAAACTCAAAAATGGAATTATTTTCATGTGAAATAGAAATATTCGTGGGAAAAATAAATCTAATCAGGTGGAAGAAGGTGTAAAGGTGGCGAATAACTGTGATCTCTGGTTTTATAGTGCAAGAAGGTGAAATATGTACGTCTTCCCAAATTTGAAAGGCGATAACTTGTAAACCAGGAAAAAGCTTCCCGCTTTGCTTTCTCATTTGCATTCTACACATCGGACTACTCTTTTTCAAAACGTGGTACATTATATCAAAACGTTGCCTTGAGCAAAAAACATTTCGAGCGGTGTGTTTCTTCAAAAAACAAAAGTCTGAATCTGGTGCAGATGGTGTAAACCTCTAGGGCGAAACGCCATGTGCTGGATTACGACCAAATACTCAAACTCCTACTACACTACACTAGACCTCTTATAGCGGGCACATCGTACGGCAGGCGAGACCCGCCGCGAACGAGAACGGTCTTCGGTCTACTTGCAGAAAAAACTGCAACCCTCCACAGAAATACCAGATTGTCGTTCCGAGCCGCCATAGGTCTCATCGGTGACACTCGGTTGGACTCGCGAACACAAAAAATATCGAACGGTCTGCTTCTCAGGAAATAAAAGTCTGAAATTGGTGCAGATAATGTAAACCTCCAAGGCGAAACGTCATCTGCTGGATGACGACCAATGACTCAAACTCCTACTACACCAAATACAGGAGAGCTCTAACAGCGGGCACATCGTACGGCAAAGCCGTAACAAATGACCCACCGCGAACGAGAATCGTCTTCGGTCTACTTGCAGAGAAAGCTGCAACCCTCCACAGAAATCAGAATTTCCACGTTCGAAATGAATGCATCTTATCAGTCAAGTTGATATTTTTTCATCATTAAACTTCAATGAACGGTGAATGTTAGGAACTTTACCAATAGAGAGATGGATTTCGTGGCGAAATATTTCATTCTATTCATAACATTCATCTCACTCGATGAACAGGGATTGTTTTTCATTTTTCGCAACTCGTCCATAGGTCCTGAATTTGCAGGACAAAAGCCACATGACTAAATTTTTCTTTTTATGAAAACAAATTACAACAATAATGAATTTGTAACCTCTGACAAATGTTTCATTCTGTGGAAAGTTCACACTATCACCACAGAATAATGAAAATAATATACAGAAGCGAATCCGTAACCTAACACAATTGTCCCAAAAATATTTGACTTCGATCAAACTTTGACACTTTCATCGACACTGAGAAATATGACAATATATACCAGCAATAGCAGACTACACTGAGAAAATTCAAGTGACATACGTCAAATTAATTACCTGTTTTCATCTGACTCACTGAAGCAATAGAATATCTTAGTACACTCTCATTGGTGCAATTTGGGAAGGCGTGGCTTTAACCGAATATGTCATTGGATTCTTTTCTGTATAGTAGTTTATTTATTCTGTGCTATTACCATACAGAGCCCAGATTCTATTTCACAAATTCGATTATCGAATTGTTTAGAATATGCGTATATTTTCGATACAGCTCATGGCACAGCCACAGTCTGAGCTACTCAATAGACAATAGAATTTATTCATCTTGAAATTTACATAATGTAACAAAAACCATCACATCACACAAATTTATCAGACTAGTCAAAAGCAAAGCGATAAAATAGGACTTACACTATATAATAAAATTTAATTCAAAAATTTAAAAAGTCATCGATGCTATAAAAGGCATGATGAGATAAGAACATATTTAATTTCTGCTTAAAACTGTTGTTTTTCAGCTGTAAATGTATGTCTGTATCCAATATGCTACCAAACTTATTAAAACATTTTACACCTATATATTCAGGTGAATGTTGAGCAATTTCCAGACGTGAAAATGGATGATGTATATCTAGTTTACTTCGTGTGTTGTATGAATGTTGACATTCTTAGGAAAAGTTTGTTCATTTTCTTTGATATACAATATGAGCTGGGAAATATACAGACTTGGTAAGGTTAAAATGTTGGCTTTTTTGAATAGTGTCCTGCAAGATGTGGTTAGTGGTGCATTATACATTGTACGGAGTATTTTTTTCTGGACTATAAAAGCTTTGTTAATATGTGCTGATGACCCCCAGAAAATCAAACAGTATTGAAGGGTTGATTGCACCAACCCGTAGTATAGGAGCTTAAGTACTGAAAATGACACTGTGTCTCTCATACTACGGATTAGATAACAGAGAGAACTTAATTTTGTACATACTTTGTTTATGTGAAATTCCCAAGTGAGTTTTGGATCTAAAATTAATCCCAAAAATTTAATTTTGTCAGTGCTTTGTATGTAAGTGTTATTGATACATAATTGAGCATCATCGGTTAGAGTCATGTTTTTTGGCAAAAACTGCATGTAACTAGTTTTTGTTGGATTTAATACAAGTCCATTTTTTTGAGAATAGTCATTGAATTCTTGTGATGCTTTATTGCAGTTGTCAATCAGTTGGTTGAATTGATTATGAGATATTATAAAGTTTGTATCTCTGCATATTGTATTCTCGACAATCGAATTCGTGAAATAGAATCTGGGGGCTGATTCGACGGTTGTTTTGATCACAGATTCAATGACAAGTCTGACATACCACGCCTCTTGAAATCCAATTTAATTAATACTCGTTAAACCGGTGACAAATTTATGATTTTTCGAGCGCCAAATTTAAAACCAGACTAACCAAACCGATTACCGGAATATATCCATATTGAAACACGTATCACGGTTTTGGAAACCTCATTATAGCACCGCATGCACATTCTGTCATATTCTTCTCGAAAGCCACTTGTATTTTGAACTAAGTTTTTTGGTTTTGGGAAAACCAAGTGAGATCGATCGCTAAATGGGCTTCACAGAAGCTTGAATTTATATTTCGTGCGAAGATATTCTTCAATTCCCGTCAGCTTTTTATGATAGTAGTAGTAGAAAATTCATCTTGCATATCGAAGATCCGTGAAAACATCAATTTCTACATAATACCTGGATGGGCAGGATACAACCTTAGAGAGCGGCTGACGATATAATCATCAATAATATCGGACCTAGTCGGATAATAACTGGAGAGAATCATTATAAATACCAGTTTCCATGGAGAACAGACCATTGAAGTCTTTGCTTACTCTTGCTTGGTTACTTCGTAAGGGGAGTGATTGACCAGGACGGTATGGACAGATATTCGTCTCACAGTTCTTGAGAATGAATTCAAAATGGAATTCGAAACGTCGAACAAATCAGAAGATACCTAACGGATAAAAAACCCAGAAAATTCATCTTGCATATCGAAGATCCGTGAAAACATCAATTTCTACATAATACCTGGATGGGCAGGATACAACCTTAGAGAGCGGCTGACGATATAATCATCAATAATATCGAACCTAGTCGGATAATAACTGGAGAGAATCATTATAAATACCAGTTTCCATGGAGAACAGACCATTGAAGTCTTTGCTTACTCTTGCTTGGCTACTTCGTAAGGGGAGTGATTGACCAGGACGGTATGGACAGATATTCGTCTCACAGTTCTTGAGAATGAATTCAAAATGGAATTCGAAACGTCGAACAAATCAGAAGATACCTAACGGATAAAAAACCCAGAAAATTCATCTTGCATATATATATATATATATATATATATATATATATATATATATATATATATATATATATATATATATATATATATATATATATAAATGACTAATGAGAAAACAAAATATACGAACCGTCTTCAAACCTCAAAGGAACATTTCGTCTTGCTTACCCCAAAGGACAGGATCCCTCTCGAAAACCAAGGAGTATATAGCATCACATGCGGGGACTGTGATAAGCAATATATTGGCCAGACGAATAAGAGAATGTCAGCTAGAGTGCAGGAACACAAAAATAGCATAGGGACAAAACAAACATCTTCCGCTCTGTTTCAACACCACCACCAGACGGGTCACAAAATAAATTTCGAGGCAGCAAAGCAAATAGCGCAGGTGAACCATTTCAGAACATGCCAAATTAGGAAAGCCATCGAGATAGAAAAACATGGAGAAATAAACAAAAGAGACGACTCTCAGAATATTCCAAATGTATGGAGGGCCCTCATCAACAAAAAGAAAAACAGTTCAGGAAATGGTCCTTCGGTGGATGCAGGTCACCACAAACCAGACCGACTGTTACTACCTGAACAGTCATTAGCCAAAGGTCCGACAACCATAATCAATCCGACGGCTGAGGGAGCAGATCATATCGGCTACAATTTACGACCGAGAAATCATTTAAAAACTGGCAGAAGTTTTTCAAACAACAGTTGCTAGCACCAAGTAGGAGCAGTAACATTCTTGAAAATGTCAACTGAGATGTTGGCGAAACGTCGAAAGTCAATACCAACAAATCAACGGATAAACTCCCAGAATACCAATTTTCACTGTGACATATATATATATATATATATATATATATATATATATATATATATATATATATATATATATATATTTTTGATTTGCTTTAGCTCTGAGTATTTTCTTTTTCGAAGTCAGTCTGTCATTGCCGACCGGTTTTTCTGAAAATAAAACGTGGACCACGGCAAACAAACCCGGATCACACCCCAGAATCAGTTACATCCGGCTGTGAAAGCTCACGTTCTTTTCCGTTACTGATTGCGAGAAGTTCATTTCAACATATTTTTATCTACACCCGTACTCTAATAATACACTTATTTGTCCACAACCCGTTTTATAATGAAATCCATTACGATACAGATTTTCAACCAATAGAAACCCATTACTTTTCAATCTAGCATGATGTGCATGCTCTGCATTTGACGTTTGTCAAGTCAAAATCGGCGTAGGTATTGAGTTTTTGAAGAATATAACCAAACTTACCAAACTTCGATAATCATAACAAAATGTCTGATACTAGCGATATGGGAAAATCACCTTCGACACCTTCACCGGCAGAAATACAGTTAGAATGATTAAATTTTTCATTTGACAAATACATGGTTTATTTCTTTATTTTTTTGAGCTCTCCGTAGGCGAGCGGTCTAAGGCGCTGAGATAATAGGAACTAGCTGGACTAGTTGGAAGAGACATGGGTTCGATTCCGGCCTCGAGTATTCTTTTTTTTCAATTTCTGATTATCTCTCCATTTCTCATCGTTTTGTTTCTCGAGGTAATCCCATTAATTACAATTTTGAATGAATTTTTCAAAGAAATTCTTTTAATTAGTATCATTATGTGCAATACAAATATTAATATTTGTAGCTTTTCACTATTTATCGGGTGTAGATGAAATAGCGTATGCAACTCTCATGTAATGGCTCGTTTCGTATCCCGGTTGATGCTCGTGTATTAATAACCATCATTACATGATCGTTGCATTCTATTATCTCCCCTCTTGATTATTTACTGTTTAGTCACTTGTTCCTAATTATTCATCTCGCAAGACACTCTTTGCAAATAAAAATTGCTATTCTGCTCTCGGTTCGGCCATTTTTCATATTTTTCCACTTGAAAGACATTCAAAGCGAGTTCAATTTTCAGAGTTACAAGCTGTCAAGTGTCAATATGATCAATCATATTTGCATATTGGAAAACTCTATATTATCATAACTCCCTCATAAAAAATGATGAGAACATTTTCAGTTTTGGAAATAATTTGTATAACTCTCGTGGAGTTCGTACTGTAAAAATTTCACTAGTTATATGAAAATTTTTCTTCATTTTCAATAAGATTATGTTGAAAATTATCATAAGGTTCAGCTATCTTCTTATGTAAATGTATATTATAATGGAATCATTTACCAAGGTTCGTTGTTAATTGACTAATAATTTTTTTTCAAACTTCAAAAATGTATGACGCTATGCGACCGACGTTTATACATAAAAGTTTTTACATTTTTCTCATCTCAAATTCAAGTCGTTATCACTATGGTTATGATATTCTACCTTACTGCCGCTGGCACATGAACCAATACGAATAAAGAGGCAATTTTCACTTTCAGATTGTTCTATTTCATTTACATCATACAATATACAATTTGAGAAACTATCTTCAAAATTGAATCAAATAAATCGAAAAAATTGATTTTTGATTGGTCCATTGAATATACTTTTTTTTTAATGTTTTCAGTAACTTCTGAACCACTTATTATCTACCCTGAGAAGCATACATTAGGTAATTCTCAGGGATACTTCAAAATATATATCAAGAAGTGATCTATTTTTCATTAAAAATATAACTTTTTATCTCGATGGATAATATAAAAGCTAAATTCATTAATGGAAAAACTTTCATACAAAACTTCATTCAATAACCTGACAACTTCACTCAAAGTTGCAAGCAGTGCATTTGGGTATTTGGATATTTAAATTTCTTATGTTTCATTCAACAAAAATATATATCGATGTAGTTTTTCGTCTACAAAATTTAGTTCGTTGCTTCTATTAGACATATTTCCAATATTTTATCATTTCATCGAAGTGAAAAATATTTATCAGTGCAGTTTTTTGAAATGATATTGATTACTTATTGAAGTCCACACTGAATGTTTTATTTGAATATGTTTTACAAAATGAAGCTTATTTCATAACAAATGTTTCTCAGCGTTTTATCACATTCCGAAATAAATTACATCAATTCCTACTGAAAATATTTCTCAGTGTGCATATTAAAAAATAAAAATATTTCGTTAGCTTAGGTATCTCGAAATTTTGTTTGACTTAATATATTTCTATATATGTATATATTCTCCAATTGAAATATTTTCCAATGTGAGTGGTATATAAATGGCGAATAGATACCTAGGTCTATATACACTGTGTACTATCTTCTGTATTGACGCCCTTTCTTCTTATGCCTTGTCCTGATTCTGAAGATGGATTACATAAAGAGAGAGAGCGTGCGCACGAAAGAGAGGAAGCGCGCGCATGAAAGAGAGAGAGTGCGCAAGAGGGAGATGGTTGAATGAAACCATTACGGTTTAATTAGATTTATATTTAGTTTTCTGATCAGTGTTGCCAACAGTAAAAAACACTAGAACACACCAAAATTTGTATGACGTGTCCGTAGTCCGTTGCCCTCGAACCGTATATTTGGTTATATAACGTCGTCTCGAAAGAACGTACTTTGGACGGGTCGTTAGTCACGTCGTGATATCATTTAATGGCAAGTCAAATTATCTTTTTGAGCACATATGAGGCGATCACCGAAGTACCCTCATCATAAAATAATGGTGATATTAGCTATCACAGTGGTGTTTCTCTAAAGGTCGGTTGTTGGCTTTTTTTATGGTCAAGGACACTTGTTATACCGAGGATTGTCAAAAAGTTTAGTGACAACGTGGTACGACCGGATAACATATGTTCATATGAATTTGTTTGATTCCCTGTTATTGCGCAAGTTTATTTGCGCGATTTATTTTGTGATTTACCAGCAGTACCAGAAGTAAATGAATTAAGTAATGAATTTTAAGGTGATATTTTGTATGTCTACTACAATAAAAACGTGAAGTTACCTATCGGTTAGGGTTAGGTTGTGTTGTAGAATGTAGATGTATTGAGAATCATATCCATATTGGATAGAAATGCTGCGGCAGCGCTGGGAACTTTGAATTTCGAATATTTTTTCTTGTCAAATTATAATATGGCCCAGTTGAAATGAGCATTCCTCAAAATACTAAAGGTGATTAATTTTGACGATTTCTCGAATCTCTGCATTTGTAATTGTAATGATTTTATTTCGAAATTTTGACTTTGTCCTCGTAGTTTCGATTATAATCTAACCTTTTCTAATACATTTTCGCAGTTTCGAGTATTCTTTCAATTTCGAATGAAAGTTCAGAATGTTTTTTTTTAATGCCAATTCAATGGCATTTTCGTCACAAGATTCAACTCTGCATTCCAAATGATGTGATGTCTGGCGGGCTAATAATAAACAAACCGGTTTTTCCAAACCAGTGTAAAATTCGTTTATCTTCACTGAGGGCGCACTAGTTTTGCGAACGAAAGTTTCAGGGTGGCAGATGTCGCCAAATTGATTCATTTGACAAGTATCTGGAATACCTAACTGCTTCACTTTCCCGTATAAGCAAACACCAAAATGTTACCTCCACTCAGTTCACTCTCTAATCAATAAACGTACAGCGCTGCCGCGGAAATGGGGTAATAATAACGGTACATCTACATTCTCGCGACCACTGGCGTACGTATAATTTTTTACAACGTGCTTTATGCGGGTTGAATTTCTGTGGACATTTTTTTCAGTCGATATTCTTGACTGGCGCGGAAATCAATATCCAGAATATGTCAAGAACCTGCAATTGTTCGTTTAGGATGATTTGAAACTTTTACTTTGAATCAAAATCTCGGAAATCTCTTTTATAGCGGTATTTCACTTGACTTAACGTATTTTTTATGGCCTTTTTTGCCCAAAAACCGAACAAGTTGGGGTTGCTGAGTAAGAGCAGCATGATAGGTTCTGGGAGAACTACATACATGAATAGAGGCATTTTGTTATAACATTATTAGTTCTATTTATCCTGTGTTGGTTTTTTGGAGGTTACGTATCTGATATATTTGCGTTACGATTTTTGATAATTCCATAGTTCAGAAACGCAAAACAAAAAAAAAACATTATTGCACTCGACGCGCATTTTCCCAAACAAGTTGGCGTCTTCAGAAGATTAAGTATGGAGATTGGAAAATTTAAAGGCAAAACTCGCGTAGTTCGCGTAATCGATCGAGTAAAGAGCATGTCTTTTTGGTTTGGTGATTGTTGAGGAACTTAATACTGAAAATTTCGAAATTCGGGAAACGAATATCCTTGGCATTCGTATTCACGTTGGTGAAGAATCAAATAAGTTCATGCAAATTGCAAGCACACAAATTATTATCTCTTTACATTGGTAGGTAGGTGATGTCAAGCCAACTTTTAGTTCTTCACTATCGGAACCATATGAATTTTCGTGGTCCCCCCACTTACGAATTGTGAATCCCCATTTTTTAGTCGCGCCAATGTAGACCTCCGTTGAGTCTCCCATGGACCTCTGAGGAGTCTACCTGAACCACTTTGGAAATCAGTGGTTTACAAGATCGAACTTGAGCATTGAAATTTTTTAAGGTTTTTCTTCTCCAAACTAATATAAATTCCAATATCTTTCGGTATTGGGCGTCTTTTTCGATCACAAAAAAGAAGAAAGATCATCTGAAACAACTGCTCCCTGCTTATATGGCGCGACTATCCCTAAATCACATAGAATTAACTTTTCTTCAATTTGGATACCAAATACACAAAACTTGATTAAAAATAGGCAGCATTTTAAGGAAATTTCTACACAATGAAGCAAAAATAGAGAGAAGTTTGTAGAAAAATCACCATTATAATATTTAATTCAAGCTCAGACCTCAGACAATATTTTATGTTTCTCAGAAAAGACTATTTCTTGAGCTTCTCAGTGAGCAAATTATGGATCAATTTCACACCAAATATTTCCGAGAAAAAAACAGTTTGGAGCTAGAATCCCGCAATTAATCAGCATATCATTACGATTCCGGTCCTGTGAAAGACAAGGTATAATATTTATGAGCATTTTCTCCCGGACAGAAGTCGTCGGGGTGATATCACGGCACCAATCTTGATTGAATTGATGAAAATTATATCAGATTTCCATTTATTCATGTGTACACCACATCCAATCATACGAACGTCTTGCGCTGCATATCCTTTCCATTCGGAACTATCAAAAACAAACGCCCTTTATTGGAGATACGTTCGTCTGATAGAAAGATGGCGGGACACACAAAGACTAGTTTCACTATCGTCGCCGGTAATTCAATTTCGAACACGGATTAGAACCAGGAGAATTCGAGTTCAAAGACACCGTCGATATCCATAACTCACGAAATTACAAAGTTCAACCATCTACATTCTGCTGATTTGCAGTTGAATTTTCTCCGTTATTTTCAATTCAGCATTTTCATTTCATTCAAAATAATAATGAAATGACAAGCATCAAAGTACCGTTTGCTCCGCCTATGTGTTTCAACAATACAACTCGTTTTAATCGTCATCTGCCTCTCTCTCCCCGTGTTCGTGCGTCATTTGAATGTGGCGATTAGAGAAGGGAGAGAGGGAGCGATGAGTCATCGTGTTGGAATGCCTGCGTGTAGCATTATTTGAACTCGCTGGGCGCTGGTGTATATTTTTTTAGTTCGTCTCGATCAGTGTTGCCAACAGTAGAAAACACTATAATATGGTGTTTGATACCAAATATCAATTCTTTCATTGCTTAATTATGGATAAATGAAATTTCTTGAACAGCTCATGCTTTGAGTTGATTATTATTATCACAATAGTGATAATAATAATTACAATAGTCGTTTTTTACAATGGTCGTTCACTTTTAATGACTACAATATAAAACAATGGTGTGCCCCTGTACTATATTATAGTTTAGTATGTCAGAGTTATATCTGTTTTTTTCATTTTTTACAACTGATTGAAATATGATACAGAATGAAAAACTTATATTAACTTTGTATCACATTATAAACATATCAGAAATCACTAAAATGAAACAATGCCTGCTAATCATAAACTGGTTGTGATCAAAGCATCATACCTACTAGGTAGTTATCTATTATCACTTGCCTGTGTAAATATTCCACTAATGAATTATTACGTATGTGTTTTCTATTGATTATTTTCATACTGATTAATTCACCTTTAGGAAGGTAAGTTCCTTCGAATAAACAGTGGCGTACCTAGAAACGTACGCAGGTGTTGAATGACAGATAATTTCAAAGCGTTGGTCGATCTATTCTCTATTCAACTGTGGCAAAATGATCGATTTACATATGTTGCGTTTTTTCTGCAGTTATTAATTAGTTGGGGCGATAATTTCATTCAATTTAATTTTTTCAAAATGGTGTTCTCATTAATGAATGAATTCGATATTCGGTTTTCTTCGTAGTTTTTTGAAAGATTTTCCAAAAACCTACAAAGAAGTGAAGTATTGTGAATACGTTTTGAAAAAGGAAACGGATTTGGTTTTCGAAACGCTAGAAGAGATGATGAATAATTTCGAATTCATAGTTCTTATATTTTGTGAAAGTCAAATTTTCGTAAACGAGAAGTTGCTGATTGATAGGACGTGTTTCATATCTGTTTTCAATCAACGCAGCAACATTTCTGTATAGATTAGAAATCTGACCTTCTGCACTTCTATAGATTTCCATATCATTACTTGTTTTTTTCATATCAAGGTGAACCCACATAACCACGAAGAAAACACTTATCCACCTCAAAATAATGACTTTCACTGTGTGTTTATACAGCAAATAATATTTATTATCGCTTTTATTGGTAGAAATACATTACAAAAGACATACATAAAAAAAAAGAAAAAATAATCTACCAAAAGGCAGAGTTAGCTCGAGTTCACACCCAACAGAGGATGGAACAAGTGCTGTCTTCCACTCAACCTTGATATATAAATATAATATAAAATAAGGAATAAAATAAGAAAGTGGTACATACGTTATTCAATGGAACGTTCAAACAAATATTGGAATGGAATAAGAAATAAGGAATTAAATAAGAATAAACTCACCCTTCACTCTAAATTTCTTTTTCATTTTGAAATTGATATTGCAGACTGAATGAATTTATCTCTATCGTTCGTAGTGATTCTTTCCTTTTTCATTCGTTCTTAAAATATGTTCGTTGTCAAAAAAACGTGTTTTTATTGGTTGAATCTTATTTCTCATTAAATCTCATTTTCTGTATAAACCCGATTCCAAACAGCACAATGAAATTTGGTATATTTTTATGTCGTTCGGAAAAGAAAACGCTTCGAAGGGAAATTCCAAACCTTGAGAATCATGAGCTATGAGTTCAAACACGTTGTGACCATCTCTTTAGCTGATTTTGATGGTAAATACCAAAAGCCATGGACGGAAGCCCTTCAGCCAAATGGGCCATGTTAGTTAGTGCCTACATATATCCTCCGAAGCAGCATGTTATTCGAAATAACGATTATTGATGAAATTTAATCAAAATTTGACCTTACACGCGTCATCGATGCTGAATTGGACTTCAAGTGGAACCTGTTTTGTCAACGCATATGCATTTTCAATTTGTGTACATCTATTATGCGTAAAGTTATAGTTGAGAATTCAAGGTTACGCATAATGATATATCCATTCTGACTTATCCACTAAATTATGCATATGCACTAGATCCGCTTAGATAGTTTAGGCCCAAAATTTGATAAAAATAGAGCTTCATCAAGGAAAATGAATATTCAAGGAAAGAAAAATATATATTTTACCAAAGGACCCCGCACTAATCTTATGGAAAACCGGTTTCGGTGAAAATCGCTGAAATTTCAATATGATGTCGCCCATGCCATCCTGAATAAAAGTTATCATTGCGCCAACTCTCTGAATGCCCGCGTTTGGATTCTACAGGGGGTCAAAGTTCGATATTTTGACGATTTTTCAAAAAAATCCGGAATTTCATTTTCATTGTATCGATCTGAATTTTTATAATGGAATAGTCCACAATATGTGCATCAAAAAGTTCAAATGACAAAAGTTTCTAGAATCAAAACTGGCGGGTATACAGAGGGTTGACCTTTGTTTTTGGTAATTTTTATCGAACTTTTTTTGAGAAAATATTCGTTTTCCTGCAGATCCATGTGCAATTGATGTTACTTACAGTACATAAGAGGGCGATCATATTTTGCATTTGAACTAACCATCCAACTTTAAATATTTGAAAGGTACGGGGCGATCAAAAATATATTTTCAATTTCGGAAAAATGTATCCCTTTGTTTAGTCAGCTTTCACCAATATATTCAGCTGATTTTTTGAAACTATGTAGCTAACATACATACAAATGTGTCAACGTCTGTGCTCATTAATCTGAATCCAAATAAAGTTGCGGCGATGGTCCAAAAAATATGGAGAAGGGATGTTTCGGAATAATTTAGAAATGATTTCTAAAATCGTCCGTGAATTTCTTTTATTTTCTGATATAATGTAGATGAGTTATTATTGATCAAAAAGTTCTACAGTGCCTACCACGCGAATGCCACGGTTTGAATTATACAGGGTTTTGAAGTATAGTATTTCCTTGATTTCTGGAATAATCAATAATTTCTTTGTAACGGAAAATAATATTGTTTACTAGACAAACTTCGAAACATTTCAATGACCAAATTATCTGAAATGAGAATTTATGAATATACAAAGGTTGGTCCAAAAAAAAATTTTTTTTTTCAAAAATATAAGTATCCGTTTACTATTCATATTTTTTATATATTCAGAAACTCTATTAGGACCAGGACCACCTTGTCTCCACCCGATGTTTTAGGAAAATCCAGTATGAAAACAATATATTCTCGAGAAAGATCGTGTGCGGAAGAACAAGTAGAGAGAAATGAGATGATTTGGTCTATATTCAGGTCTTCGCAACTGCCATTGTCTTCAAAAAATTGTGACCACAACTGACAGATATATGAAATATGAATTAAAGTAAGTACATAACATGAATTCAGCACGATTCCAAGCATATGGGCTGATTCAGAGAAAACAGAAATGATGATAGTACTACAACAGCTACTGAACTGAGTCGAATCAATTCAGCAAGTACATTTTTTCCATGAAGACAGCCTTTCGGACGATTCATATTTCGTTTTCCGAAACGAGTTATACCGGTTTCGGGGTTTTGCCCCTCATCAGTGTAGGGTAGGTCTTATATAGATATCACTGAATAGAGCATGCGACATTCTGAAATAATTGGAAAAATCTTCCATTACAATGATTGAATCTTCAGTTAATTCAATTGCAATGAAGAATGAGGATGCAAGTGATTTCTATATAAGACCTACCCTACACTGATGAGGGGCAAAACCCCGAAACCGGTATAACTCGTTTCGGAAAACGAAATATGAATCGTCCGAAAGGCTGTCTTCATGGAAAAAATGTACTTGCTGAATTGATTCGACTCAGTTCAGTAGCTGTTGTAGTACTATCATCATTTCTGTTTTCTCTGAATCAGCCCATATGCTTGGAATCGTGCTGAATTCATGTTATGTACTTACTTTAATTCATATTTCATATATCTGTCAGTTGCGGTCACAATTTTTTGAAGACAATGGCAGTTGCGAAGACCTGAATATAAACCAAATCATCTCATTTCTCTCTACTTGTTCTTCCGCACACGATCTTTCTCGAGAATATATTGTTTTCATACTGGATTTTCCTAAAACATCGGGTGGAGACAAGGTGGTCCTGGTCCTAATAGAGTTTCTGAATATATAAAAAATATGAATAGTAAACGGATACTTATATTTTTGAAAAAAAAAATTTTTTTTTGGACCAACCTTTGTATATTCATAAATTCTCATTTCAGATAATTTGGTCATTGAAATGTTTCGAAGTTTGTCTAGTAAACAATATTATTTTCCGTTACAAAGAAATTATTGATTATTCCAGAAATCAAGGAAATACTATACTTCAAAACCCTGTATAATTCAAACCGTGGCATTCGCGTGGTAGGCACTGTAGAACTTTTTGATCAATAATAACTCTTCTAAATTATTCCGAAACATCCCTTCTCCATATTTTTTGGACCATCGCCGCAACTTTATTTGGATTCAGATTAATGAGCACAGACGTTGACACATTTGTATGTATGTTAGCTACATAGTTTCAAAAAATCAGCTGAATATATTGGTGAAAGCTGACTAAACAAAGGGATACATTTTTCCGAAATTGAAAATATATTTTTGATCGCCCCGTACCTTTCAAATATTTAAAGTTGGATGGTTAGTTCAAATGCAAAATATGATCGCCCTCTTATGTACTGTAAGTAACATCAATTGCACATGGATCTGCAGGAAAACGAATATTTTCTCAAAATAAGTTCGATAAAAATTACCAAAAACAAAGTTCAACCCTCTGTATACCCGCCAGGTTTGATTCTAGAAACTTTTGTCATTTGAACTTTTTGATGCACATATTGTGGACTATTCCATTATAAAAATTCAGATCGATACAATGAAAATGAAATTCCGGATTTTTTGAAAAATCGTCAAAATATCGAACTTTGACCCCCTGTAGAATCCAAACGCGGGCATTCAGAGAGTTGGCGCAATGATAACTTTTATTCAGGATGGCATGGGCGACATCATATTGAAATTTCAGCGATTTTCACCGAAACCGGTTTTCCATAAGATTAGTGCGGGGTCCTTTCATAAACTTCACCTCGAAAAAAAATGGACTGATTAAACATACATATTTACTTTCAAAACACTCTCGATGTCCATTCAACTTCTCTGCACATTTGCCAAGTTACTGAACGACCCTACCCTAATCATTTACATTTTAAGAATTTGTAAACTGTCAATTCCATCAAGTTGTTAGCCCCCGCTAGGCTGAGCGGTGCCCGCGTGCGGGACATTATTTTTGTACGAAATCCAGTTATACATTTTTTTTTTGTAAAACAACAGATTTTTTTTATTTTGATTTTATTGAATTATCAATAAATGAAAAAAAATATTTTTTTCGTCACTTCAAACTAGAACTTATATTTGGTTAAATAGGTGTCTTTCTGCCAAGAAGCCACAAATACTGGTAAATTTAAGAGTATTCTTAAGGAAATTGTAACATTTGGCAGAGTGAGGTTGAATCGTGTTCAAATATATAATGCAATATATTCAGAGGATTTGAGGAATGAAGAATCAAAAATGAATTTGAAGCTTTAATCTCATTGAACAAAACATCTGCCTCAATATCAGCCTCCATCTTCACCGCATCAGTAACTTCTGTTGTAGATCGTGACATTTCTTGAGGAGATCATCGTCACATAATTCAAAAATAGTACTGAAAAAACAAAAACATTGTCATAGTCAGAGATCATATCAAATCTACTATTTGAAGAACTTAGTACTTGATCAATTATTCTAAAGAAACAATTAACTTCAGATGCGGTTTTGGGATCTTGACTTTGGTTTATAATTTCGTCTAGTAGTTATGATTGTGGAAAAACCTTGCTCTATCTCAAGATCGGCGATAATTTTGCCGCTTGAGCATGTATTTCTTCAAAAAAATTATCATTTTTATAATTTTTTAATGATTGAATTCTTTAAGTAGTTTTGACATACTTCAATGTCGTTTGTTACACTTTGCATCATTTTTCTCACAATATGACTTTTTTTTTTCTGAATTTAAAAACACGTGATTAAACATTCAAACTCTCAGAACAGCTCGCTCAATAAATATTAACCTGCATTACAATTTGTGCATGGGTGGTAGTAGTGAATGATATTTATAGTATTTTCATACACCAAACGCCATTGACTTCTATTGAAGTCTGTTAAAAACTAACAGTTGCAGCATGGTTATTCGAAAGAGGACAATTCTCAAAAAGAAAAACTCTTTCGTTGGGGATCGAACCCTCGACCTCTAGATTGTGAGCGAGACACAGAACCATAGCGCCAACTCTCTCGCCTTCTTGCATGATTTTCTTTCATCTTCATTATTCGAAATGAATCCGAAGTGAATATTGTCTAAATAACGTCTGCCCCGCCTATGTATTTCAATGAAACTCTCACTGTAATTACACGTTTCTCATGCATGATTATCAATAACTAGTGTTTGAAGGGGAGAGATGGTGTTTGGTCGATGCGTCGATAGGCTGAGTTGGCAACATTTGAATTTAGTGGTGTTGTTTTTTTTTCTTTCATTGCAATCAGTGTTGCCAATAATAGAAAACACTATAAAATACTGTTATAGGTCGGATCCTAATGCATCCAAGTTATGTATTTTTCGTTCGAAATTATGTCAAGTATTCTACATTCTTTCTTGGTAGTTTTTTGGGTTCTCAACCTACCACAATCTGAACAAATAAGACTCAATATTGGAATCTATAAGTGTAATAGGGCATATTTCTAATCTATCCTGAAAAGTTGCTGCCTTAATAAATTCTTATTTTTTCTGATTGTGGTAGGTTGAGAACCTAAAAATTACAAAGAATCCACCCACCGCAATAAAATAACATTCAGTTTTATTGTTATTTCGACAACATAATTTCAGAGAAAACATCCTTGAGACTATTCAGATTTTCCTTCTTGAATTTTCTGCGATCATTCAGAGAATTGGAAAACTCTTAAATCAGACTAGAAAAAACAGAGATTGACGTATTATTGATATTTAAAAATTATTTATTTCGTAAAACATCTTTACCCAGCTTTGCTTTTTGTAGTACCTATTTTCATGATATCAGTTTCGATGACGTATGGAAATTGGGTTTTAGATAAATATTCGCACCTGATCTTGAGTACAATTTGATTTTAACGATATTCATGTTTAAACAGGTAGAAATTAGTGTTGCCAACTGTGGAAAACCCTTGAAAATTATGTACAATCCCGAACTTTTCATTTCTTATCGAAATCACCGTCTCAGTCATTTTTTGTAAAATTTGGATTGACAAGAGTAATTGAATAGCAGAATAAAAGGCGTATCACCATTTTGAAGTCTAAACCACTTTTCTATGAATAGACTGAATGAGCAGTGCCGTATTACAAATTTCGGCCAACTAGATTAACAAGCTGCTGTCCTAGCACTTACGCATTGATATCGGTTAAGCCCGAAGTCAGTCGTCTCTATTGGGGTTATTGAGTATTTTCAATAACGCTAAATTTAATCGGCTTCATATCAGAAGGTTCATTCACTACCCTGAACGGGACAAGATACTATGTTTGGACAAATTTTGATAGATAAAATTCATAAAATATTGATGGTAGTAACAACTTTTTTTTTTCAAATGGAATGGGGAGCTTGTCTTACTTCGTTTGATAACAGAAAATATCAGTTTCCTGCATGATTCTCACTAATGAGTTGACAAAACGCCGCGACACGTTTTTCGCTATACAATAGGTTCCTCAGGCAGGATATTTTTCAATCTTGCTTTAGACAGAATTTGAAATTTTAGCTTTTGTATATCTGGGTCAAAAACTGCTTGACACGTGCTTACCACAACACTACCGATTTTTTTTCGTAGAACGTGAAGAAATCAAAATCTATTTACGATCACAAAGAACACTGTTATGTTATATGGCCTGGAACTTTGAGTTTGTCCCTCATTCTATTTGATTGAGAGCATTTTTCGGTTCATTGGTGGGAAAACAAACCGAGTGCCGTTTATCTGTGAAATTTTATGTCCTCCAATATATAGTAGTACATTCGGGACTTATTTAGCAACAATGTCTTTTTAATATATATTAACAGGTTTGTGTTTATATTTCCTTCTCTGGTCAATAATCGGGTGAAGGTTCGATTATGAGGCAGCACCTAGTTCTGAAAAGATGTTGTTAGCAACGTACGTATTTTGTGCCACTGAATACAAATCAAAACGTGTCTCTCTCTTCGTTCCGAAGTTACGACCCTTCAAAGTTCGGAAGAAGGACATATTCAGCCTTTTTTTCCACGAAATGTGGTTGGAGACCCACGGTTTTATTGTTCAGATGCCTGATACAAATTATTCCACCTTGTTCGTCACTTTTTACCAAATACGAAAAAGATTGAATGATTTATACCTAGCACATAACGAATAAAACTCTGTTGACTTCGGATTCGATTTCAGCGGAATCAACATTTTTTCGAAACTTGGTGTTACCTGATTAACGAAATTTTTCAACAAATATGAGATTATCGCAAGATGTTTATTCATTTTCAGACGTCCGAACATCCAAAACGTTCATTAATCTAATTGAAGGAAAAATTATCGTGTGCTCTACCATCAATATTTTATGAATTTTATCTATCAAAATTTGTGTCCACTCTCTGAAATCCATGTAGTGCTTTTGGAAATTATTGCGTGATTTGTTCTGGTTCGTGTACTCGATTTTTGTTCCAATAAATATTATTTCTCAAGCCAGTCCGATCCTGTCTTTTAGTCTAGGCGATGGCATAGGGTGGCATAGGAGCCAATGCAAATAAACCTCTGATAATTCGTCGCGATTTCGTCATTGTAATTTCGGTATCATTGTCTCGGCTAATTCCAAATATCAATAGAGACACCTAAGGTATATTTAATATATCATTACAGCATTCATACGGTTGGATCAAAAGAAGAAAATTGTTTTATTGCATTTTCAGTCTACTTGGCTTTTAGTGAGTGTTCTGTACTTTAAAATGTACATGTGTGCATTAAAATGTGTGTTTAAAATTGTACGTAATTTGTATTTAGATTGAAGTTGGCAACATTGCCAAAGAAAGGCATTTGAATTTGTTTTTGAGTTAATCAGTAATGCAAACTCTAGAAAACACTAAATAAATTATTGTGAAATACGTTATTCCTTTTTTTGTAGTAAATCAGTGATACAAACCCTAGAAAACACTAAATAAATTATTGTAAAATAGGTTATTCTTTTTTTTTTTTTGAAAGTCAGTGATGCAAATCCTAGAAAACACTAAATAAATCATTTTGAAACAAGGCATTTGTTTTAATAGTAAATCAGTTATGCAAACCGTAGAAAACCTTAAGTAAGTTAATGTAAAACAAGTCATTTGTGTTGGTAGTAAATCAGTGATACAAACCCTAGAAAACACTAAATAAATCATTTTGAAATCAGTGTTGCTAACTCTAGAAAACACTAAATAAATTATTGTGAAATAGGTTATTCTTTTTTGTAGTAAATCAGTGGTGCAAACCCTAGAAAACACTAAATAAATCATTTTGAAACAAGGCATTTGTTTTGATAGTAAATCAGTTATGCAAACCGTAGAAAACCTTGAATAAGTTATTGTATAATAAGTCATTTGTGTTGGTAATAATTCAGTGGTGCAAACCCTAGAAAACACTAAATAAATCATTTTGAAATAGGGCATATGTTTTGGTGGTAAATCAGTGATGCAAACACTAAATTATTGCGAATCTCATATGGTTTCTATTCGTTTGAACTATTATTTATTCAACACTCTTTGTAACTGCATATTAAAATCCCCTCATTGATCGTTTGTTAATAAAGGATGTTTTCACTGGTAATTTGGAGTAATAAATTGAAACTCAGTGTTGCCAACCATAGAAATCACCTAATTATAGTGTACGGTCAAGCCAGAAGTAGTGTAAAGTTTGTCAGCGTGCTTGAGCTAGGAACATTTTAGTTTCTACCGTAGCGATCAATGTTTTCGTGAATTATCTTCAACTAAATTCGGTAGGAGGTGACAACGTTGTTTTGCTTTGCCAAAATAGTTGAATCGAGTCTTGATAGTAAATAATAATATGGATCTGAAATGCGGGAGTTATTGTTCAATCATGAATTGGAGACGCATCAATGTTCAGCAATATTGTCCTGGCATAACTTGATACTTTCCACACCGAAGTAAGCCAATTTTTAGTTTTCAAACATCTTTGACCCTATTGAGAGGGTGTCACTCCACACAATGAAAATAATAGGACATTTTACTACGAAATAGATTAGTATGTGCAGATGGATAATTGGATATATTATTGATGAGGTATGAGTAATTGGGTTATTTTTGTTACTTGTTTAGATGCTAACAAAATTGCAGATGTGAAGATGTTTGCTAAATCCATATAAAGTTTTCACTATTTCCATCTGTTTCATTCAACAAGAGGAAGCTTTTGTTCTCATCATTCCGTTTATTTATATGAAGGCCCTCACCAATTAGACCTTATTTTTGACTCCCTACACATTCCAAGAGCAGCATGGTCAACCATTAAACATACATTTTCTAGAGAAAAATTTTCAAGCGGTTGGAGATTGCAACTAAGGATCTTTATTAGATCAATACAAGGATAGATTCTACCTACCCTGAAAAATTGCTGTGTTAATCAAAAACCATATTTTTTCTTTACAAAAATACAAGAACAATATGAAAATACTGATGTTTCTTGACGTTTCGGAAAACATACCTATCTGTTTTCATTTTCAAAACGTAATCATAAATACTTCAAATTCTTTGCAGGTTCTTGGAAAAACTGTCAAAGATCTGAAGTTTCACATAGCATTTTGTCATTCAAGATGGATAGCAAGGTGCAATTCATATAGAAATCTGCCTTTCTACACTCGTATAGATTCCATCAATAATTCTTAATTTGTTCAGATTGTGGTTGGTTAACAATATAATAGACGAAGGAAAATCCATCCACCACTAAAAATGGACTCTCATACAGAACCCAAATTTCACTTGTTAGAGATAAAAATGAATCAAAGAACTTTCTTTATCTACATTACCGGTGTGAACTATTAAAACATACACCAAAGTTATTGGTATTTTATTCTGAATCATATTATGATTGTTAAACTTCTTAAGAGAGATAGTTTATAAGACGTACAAATTCAATTGATATATTGTGAATTCATTATTAACTTTGTTTTGTTTTGTTGCAGACCATGCATTTTGATATTTGACTCACTAGCTGGTGCAAGCAGAAGTCGTGTTGTTGCCACTCTCAGAGATTATTTGACATGTGAACACAAAGCTAAACTTGGAAAAGAGAAGATTTATGACAAAAATGTTATCAAGGGAGCTAACCCCAAAGTTCCCCAACAAAATAATTTTACAGATTGTGGACTTTACGTACTACAATATGTGGAACAATTCTTTATGGTAAATATTTTGAATTGATTTGAATCAAGAAATTATAACCATGTTGTTTCAGGATCCCATCAAGGACTACCATATTCCAATAAAAGAAATTAAAAATTGGTTTGAGGAAATAACAGTTACGAAGAAGCGAGAAGACATAGCAAATTTAATCAAAACTCTGATGAGAGATAATGGAAAAGATACCAGAATACTTCCAGAAATAGCATTCCCTACAATCAATGGTGAGTCTTTTTTTCATTTTGTACAACCAATAATGATTATTAATCTCAACAAACAATAACTACTTATTTAAAGGAACAATTTCCATACAATAATTGAAACTGGAATCATAAATAAAGCAGTAAAACTGTAACTTGCTAAAGTTGTTAGATGTAATAGTAGCGAATGAAATTGTATATGACAATCATTATTCTTTATTTCAGGTTAGGTTTGAATATAAATATATTCTCTGACTATTTAAGATATTTTGGTATTAAATAAAATCTAATTTATTTGTTACCAGAAACTATTGTATTGTTTGTCTACTATCATAGTAGATTGTTTACCAATAACTGTTTTGAATTGTTTGAGAGCAATACCACTTGATTGTGTGGATGACTGACTATGAATATGGATCATTAAATTTATGTTCAAATGTAAATTGGAAGGTTTATTGTTATTTTCAACAAAATGAGCAAACTCACATACCTTATTTTTATATGATGTACTCAAATCAAGCAATCCTTTGTGTGAAAATAATTAAGCTGTTGGTTCCCAATAATTGAGATTGCATATGCATTTGATTGAATCATTCTCTTAAATTTCAAGAGGAATCAATATACTTTTTTCCTGAGCCCAAAACTTGAATGAGATATCGTCATTTTGATCACATCAATGCAGAATAAATACATTTTCCATATTTCAAAGGACTAGACTTCTACTACCATCTTGAAGACGTCAAGTTCTTGTGGGATTGACCAAATCAGTTCTAAAATGCTCGAGCATGTTATTCATTTCATAATAAAAACATTAACGTTTCTTATCAATAAATCGCTACAAGAGGGCCTATCCCAAAATTCTCAAAACAGCTTAAGTTTAACCCAGTTATGTTCATGAAAAAATGGTTGAGTTTGCACTGAAGTTCGATATATTCAATGATCGTCAACACGGTTTTAGGGTCGGAAGGTCGACTCAGTCAGCCATCCTCAGTTTTCTCGACCTTCATGCAAATCTAAACAGCTACAAGAAAGTTGTGGTATTTTTATGGATCTTAGCAAGGCATTTGACCTTGTTAATCATTACTTGCTTTCACAGAAGCTTCATAAATACGGTTTCAGAGGGAGGATAGGGGACTGGCTGAGTTCTTACCTTTCCGAACGAAAACAGTTGACAGTAGTCAACTCATGTCATTTTGATTCCCTTGATATTAAGTGTGGAGTACCCCAAGGTTCCGTCCTTGGGCCTCTGTCACTTGTTATTTATCAACGATATAACCCTTTCAGTTGATGGTGGAAGCCTTGTAGTCCTTGCAGATGATACTTCCTATCTATTTTCAGAAAATAGCCTTACAAGGTTAACCTCATTGTTTTGCATGAATGTTAACAACTCACTTCGATAATTCCATTAAATCGATGAAAACAAATTAATAGTCAATGAAGAAAAAACTGTCTTTATAAATTTCACTCCTCGTTTGAGTGATGTTACAGAAAGTTGTCTGGTAAGAGTATGTAGTAGATCAATACAGCAGGTTCAGTCTACAAAATTCTTAGGAGTACATGTTGATAACTCATTGAACTGGGAAATACATATCAATATTCTTTGTAAAAAGCTTGCCTCTACCTTTTTTGCTCTGTATAGGTTAAGACACATACAAATAAGTCGGTTCTACTATCGTATTACTATGCACATTGTTACTCTCAATTAAAATATGGAATCATTTTCTGGGGATCCTGTAGGTTTGTACAAAGGTTTCTTATTTTACAGAAGAGAGCTGTAAGAAATATTGCATCTTTGAAAGTTAGGCAGTTGTGGAGACAAATTTAGAGAACTGGGAATCCTACCATTACCTTGTATTTACATTCTAGAAATGTTAATGTATATGAAATCAAACTTCGATACATTTATACCTAACAATCTTAATCACAACTATTTCACACGAAATTTTAATTTGTTAATCCCATCACACTCTCGTGCATTTAATGAATAGACCCTGAGGTATGTGGATTTATCATATATAACAAGCTCCCTAATGATTTGAAAATAATTACAGGCCTCAAATTGTTCAAACAAAAAGCTAATAAACAGCTCATTTGATGTACAAGAGTACCTAGATTTTAACGTATAGTGTTTGACTCCATTTTTTTATGGATTCAAGTTCACCTATTTTATTTATATTCTGTTTTATTTATATCTTAATTGAAAGACTTTGTTCTCAAGACAATACTTCTCTGACGTGTCCCATATCATGTAAACGATCTCATAGACAATAAAGCTACTACTACTAGTAGTACTACCATCACTATTGAAATTTATTATTTGTTTTCAGGAAAACTTGTTGAACGTGAGCCAGATGAAGAGGACGAAGAGGATGAGATGATGGAAGGAGAACAATCATTTGAGGAGGAAGACATGAAAGATGATTCTCTCGGTACACTGGATAGTACTAAATCAGATCTGTTATCAGAGGCTGTTCCTGCTGTGGAAACTTCAACTTCACCCATCAAACCTTCTAACGAAAGTGTAACTAGTGATTTTACGACACAGACTGTAGTCAATCCAAGACCTGACCTGAGTGAATTCCCAAGGCAAACTAACAAAGATACACTGTCGATTCTTAAAGCAAAACGAATAAGTAGGCATAAAAATATGGATGGTCCTGAAGTGAAAAAACATAAAAGTGATCAACAGTGATTTTTTAAATTGTAATTGAAACATATTTTATCAAATTTCTCATTTGTTATATGGTTATCACTCCTAATTTTGACTATGATATACTGTATTGATAAATGATAATTGATTATGATAGTTGATTGTTTGTTTTAATTCCGCCAGTGAAGTGTGAAAGTTTGAAAAGGAAATTTGTTTTTGGTGTATCAAAAAATTGATGGTGGCTCCTCAGGTGGGTAAATTATCTTTAATATATTTAAATTTCAAAAGAGTGAATGTTTTAGCATTACCATTGTTGTTTATATGGAAAGCAGGCCATTGAGGGTTTTCCAATTTCTGAAAAAAAAATTGTTTTCACAATTGCATAATGGTTGCAATCAGGGTTGGGCTGATTAAAATCATGATTTAAATCGTTTGATTTTTAAAATTAAAATCATGATTTAAATCAATTTTAACAACATAATATAAAAGTTTTCTCGAAGATCAAAAGGATTACCTATCTGCTTTTAGCAAAAACAGCAAAAAAGAAGTACATAATTCCAAATTTTTAAACTAAACGTAACACCTAAATTTTATTACTGTATGTTTTCAGTCAATTCATTTTCGTTATACAATTTAAACAAAAACACGAGTTTTCCTCCTTTCCTCCTTTTTCTGTGCCTAATCTGTTTCTAATATCCGAGTGTACAACTAGCGAAATGCGTGAAATTGTTGGCCAACGTCATTTTATAGGTTGAGAAGGAAAACAAGCCTCGACAGGAATATTCTTGTAAAAGGCACAAAAAACGCGTTCGTGTTCGTGCCTCACTCGGCACTGTATAGCGAGTGTATAGGACAGAAGGAAAACAAATCGCGACAATTGTTTTCTTGCAAGAAGCGCAACAAATGCGTTGTCACAATTTTTTGAGCCGCAAATTGTATTAAAATTTTTAGACATTAAAATAATTAACAATAATTTCAAAGAATCAAAATGTTCAAATTTAATATTCAAATTTAAAAAAATCAAATAAATCATGATTTTTTTTAAAACAATGATTTTTTATTTTTTTAATAAAAATCAGATTTTGCCCCACCCTGGTTGGAATATATTTTCAGTATATGCAGTTGTCCTCATTGTGGTGATTGTTTTTCAGACATTGTTTAGACGTAAATACAATATAAGAATCTAAAAAACTGCAAACAATAATAATAAATGGTTTATTTACAAGAAATACATTATTTAATTATATGAGGAAATTTCAATTGACAATGTGGCAAAGTAAGTGATGAACAGATGTCATCGACTTCATGTAGATTTCATATTTTTTTATTCATAATTATTAATTTCAATGGTACATAAGTACAAAATTTATATATACCCTTTTCTTAAATATTATTTTTAGGTATTAGTGTTACAATTTTTTTTTCAATAACAATTATGAGATCATGTTAGGGTATGTTAAAATTATTACTAAGTTTCTATAAAGGAATATCATGAACACTCAAACGGTTTCAAACTGGTATGAGACTGATCATGAACTTTTTATTTATTACATATTTCATTGAATAATTTTTTGTCAGAATTACAAAGAAACAACAAAAAGAAAAAGAAAACAAAATATAGAAACAAAGAAAGAATCCATCGAATTTTATTTTCTCATTTGGAGAAAATATTTTTTTATTTTGATTTTAAATTCATTGATATTTCTACAATCTTTTATATCTTCGTGTATTTCATTGAATTTTGAAAGTGCTTCATAAGTGAACCTTTTCCGTCCAATTACAGAGTTTGCGGAATCAAGGTGGAACAAGTTATGTTGTCTCGTAAGGTGATTATGAATTTCTGATTAATATAAAATTGGATTTCATCATATTATTAATAATAAGATATGATACTTTCAGAGTATCCATTGCATAATGCTCATCCAAAGAAAATGTGTTTGTAATTGAATAAAGTTGATGTGTTGGAGTGTCAAATGGTAGACGATACAGTACTTTCAGAGCTTTCCTGTATAGAGCGGGTATTTTATTAAAATTATTTTCAGAATAAAATCCCCATATATTAATTAAATATTTGATTCTACTGAGAATATGTGATTATTAAAATATGTTCATTGAAATCTCATTAATTTTCATTTGATATCTCAAAATAGTATTACTAGTTCAGGAAATGAAGCATTTTGGCTTGCAATTTTTTCGTCCACCATGGATTTACCTGAAATTTCCACAGAAGGTAGGGAATAGCTCAAGGATCATTTTCTATATCATGCCGCTGTACGCTAGAGCCTTGGGGGTGGCGTCACGGGGGTGATTTTTTTTTATTGCATTTCAACTGTAGGAATAGACGGAAAAAGCAGTTCTAAGAAAAAAATGTTCCACACGTTTTTTTTGTAAAAGTAATATTTGTTAAGTTATTCGAAGTTGAAAGTAACAGTTTTTTGACGAAAAATCGACCTTTTTTAAATGTTTTTTTGCAAATAACTCTAAAACTATGCATTTTATCAAAAAAAGTTCGGAGAGGCAAATTGTAGCTTTTGAAAAAATAAAAACAATGCTTTCTTTATAATTTTCCTACGACACATACGAACTCAGATACAACAAATTAATGCTTAGCTTTTTTCGTCAAATGTATAAATTGGAAGATTTAAAACGAAATAACGAGAAAAATTTGCATTTTTCAAACAAAGCTGTTAGAATCTTTTTTAAAGTATTTAATTAGAGCTTTCAAATGAATGAGAATGTCTTCCTAGCATGAAAATTGACCGACATGATCAATATAATATCGGTACCCGTTTTTTTCTACGAAAAAAAATCTGTAAAAATTACCCCCAAAGTGCCCCCTAACTAATATTGATCGCCACCCTTCTGTGATTCTCTATATATGTACTATTAATACATCCACGAAGTTTAACTAATTTAAAATGCTTGATTTAAAAAAAATTGAAGTTTAAATAAGAGAAAATGATTTTTTTCAATTTCGTCTTTTTAACCCTTTTCTCAAAAATATCTCACAAAATACCAAAGATACGAAAAAAACGATCAAGTACTAAATTGTAGCTTTTTTAATGACAAAAATTTCCCTGCGTGTAGATTAATATTCGGCGAGATATAGCCGTTTAAAACCTAATAAAATCTTGAAAAGATCTACAAAATTGTTTTTGAAAAATTTTTTCTATCACCTAAAGTGAAGGAGGTAGGAGGTATGCATAAAAAATCGATCAATTTTTTTTTGAAAAATTTGAATTACCCGCTTCGGAGCGTAGTAATCTACATAACCGGTATATTCGGCCGTTATACGTTTATATGTTCCACTTTGTCCATTCAATTGGAAAACAAACGAAACATCTGTTCGCGTGTGTGAGTGTATTTCGTTGATTTCTCACCAGTGTATTCTAAAGTTCGAAGACATACTATAAAAATTTCAATGTTTTCAAGGGTAGCTTATAACAAGGGTAGGTTGAAAGATTATGAAATTGTATCCTAAAGCATGAAACAATCATTATTTGAATATTTTTACCCATATTTAGGTTTTTAATATTATTTTATGATTTTTGACAATTAGGGGTAGTTTTCACCCCTAAAATACAAGCGTACAACGGCAAAATATAGAAAATGAACTAGAGGGTGTGATAAGCCTAATACCAAATTTTTGTACAAATCGGTGGTGGACGAAAAAATTGGGAAGTTTTACCATTTTTTTAGCTACATTTTCTGAACTATACCATCATTGAAACTCATACAAGATATTGACAAACTCAGTGAACTTCATGCCTGGTCTAAAGTATTAAGGAGTTTGATTTCAGAAACAAAACATGAAAATCGGGATAAACGACAAGATGAAACATACAGGGATTAATTACACAGGTGCATCAAATTTTCTGTAAATTCTCAACATTTTACATTTTAGCGTCAAAAGATAATTGAAAGGGATATACAAAATTACCAGTTTTCACATATATTCTGAAGTTTACGGTAATATTTACTATAAAAAATAACGCGATACACGAAAAAATCGCACAATGTAATTTTCTCTAGTTGCAGCGACAAATTCGAGTACAATATTATTTTGATGAGACGGATGATCGGTTTAGGGGATAATTCCCTTGAATTGTTGGAAAAACAAGGAAAACAATTCAAAAATGTTATTCAGGAAATATTCCCAAACATTACACTAGTGTACTAAAACTGACCCCCTCCTTCAGAGTCGTGCTCTTCCGTAAACATATAAAAAAACTCGTGCTTTCATGCATGATTCTCGGCAATTTTAATTTGATTTAATTTCTGTCAGGCGGCGCTAGTGAAATTTGGGGTCAAACCGCAGAACTATCAGTTCTGTGGATTTAACAAACCAACATAAACTGTGCATGATATTCAGTTTTTCTCCATTATGTTTGATTTCTAAGAGCAATAATGAAAACAGACGTGACTGAAGTGAATGCTCATTTCGTGTAAATGAAGAAAAATTACCAAATGACACCAGACATAGCCCTCATCTAATCTAGAGCCACTTCAAGATTTCCAGAATCCTTTTTTTTTCCATTACTACTTATAGATGATAGGGAGGTTTTATGATATTTAAAAAAAAGATGTAGGGGTTTTCGAAATTGTAAAACAGTTACCTGGCCTTCTCGAGCTTGTCAGATTTTCATACCATGTATGCCTGTGATAACAGAGCAATGCTAATCTGCCGGTTTGCGTGGTGGGGGTAAGCGTAAAAATTCAAAAATCCCGAAAAAATTCTTGAGCTTGTCAGATTTTCAGAGGGAGTGTTGAGTACTAAGGATGCGTCAAATTTCCATAATGTCCTGAAAGTTTATTTCTTTAATCTGACGAAAATGTTGGAGGGTTCTCTTGATCTGACGATATAATTTTTTTTTCAGTTTTTGTTTTCATTGGTGAAAATTGGATAATTCATTGATAATAGAGTATTGATAATAAACAGAGCTGATAAATAATTGTTATCTTGGACTATATTATAAGTGAAAAATAATTTTTTTCATAGAAAAATTCTGAATTTCTGTAACAAAAAATAGGGAGCAACTGGAATTAGTTTTATGTTTTTCACGTTTAACGTCCCCAATTCAACAGATTAGGTTATTAGTTGATCGATGTAGCTTTTGTTACTGAATTATTTTCATCGTTTTAAAAATTTATCCCTAATAAACTGAAGAAACCTGGCGAATTATTTGAGAATTTCTATTCAGCTAAGTCATTATATAAATATTATAAAAGACTTCATAAATTGTACCTGAATCAGGATAGCGAGCGCGTCCTACAGGGTCGTCTAATTCTTTGACTTCATTTTTTCTTCTATTTTTGTTTTTTTTTACGTGAAAGTGCTGTTTGATGATTGATAGATTATAAAACATTAAATGGTAAACATTAATAATAGTTTTGTAAAGAAATACGCAGAACTTTATCTTTGTCAAGAAACTTTTTCGTAAAACTCTATAAATAAAAAAAATCCGACAAAAAAGTTAGATAATTCAATTATCTTTCATTTTTATAATAACTTTTTGTTTTTGTTTGCAAAATCGCGGCCCTATAACGTTGCCGCATAAGTGCTTTTGTCAGATTATTGATTTAAAAAATCAAAATCAATCCCCCACACCTTATTCTGACGCGCTCGAGTATTGCAGACTACCATTTTTTTTTAAATCTGATCGTCCGCTCGAGGTGCGAGTCACTAGATAAAGGGCTAATACTCTCCAAAGTCTAAGGTATCTTTGAGTATGCCCGAAAAATCCTCTATTCGCCCCCCTATGAACTTCTTGTGATTTCTACAGTGCAATTATCCACAAGACCACACAATTTTATTGATTATCCTATTCAATAAAAATTTGTTAAATAGCACAAGAGCTGTCAGCATGAATGATAAAAACGCAAGTCTGTAGGAGTGGTTTCTTTCGTCTATTGCGTGTTGCTCATAAATGGAGTTTTTCAAAATAAATATATCTGAGGAAAATTCCTGAAATATTCTTACCTGTTCCAAATCACTATTCTATATTGCTATAACTCACTGAAATTGTTTTCCTTCTATATGGGATTCTTTGCACATGGGAGAGAAATATCAAATAGAACAGGGCTCCTTGTGTTTGAATATTGTTTCCACTTTAATGGTAGAGAATAATAAGCTCTCGAATAAGTAATCTGTATGAACGACAATAGCATATTTTAATTTTTTAGTGCCACACAATAGATAACCCCTGTAATGTTCAGAAAACATCACCCGAACTGAAAAACATTATCAGCCCCACTTCACCTACATAGTACGTTTATGGGTCAACACCTATTAGGAAACTATTCCCCTAGCAAATGCCAGTCAGATTGTTGGATTACATCAGATAGATGTTAGGATATTTCAGTGAAATTTCCTGCATGCATTTGTGATACAATAGCAGGAATTGATTCTGTATTATACAGAAACTGGTCTGTAGGTGTACAGTTCCAATAATGCAAAATTATTTCTGGTACAGACACGTAGGGAATACAGCCTTTGTGTTGATGTGAAACCCTATTAACATACTGTATCAGTAATGTGTCTGGAATTTGAACGGATCGTTCATATCTCTGAAGAAAAGTTATAAATCGACGTCCTTTCTGTGCTGTTTCAAAGAAGTGAATGAGTTTGTAAGTGAAGTATCACTCACCAAGGCATTTTTTTTCAGTATGAAATTATAAGGATTCTCAATAACAGCTTATCTGAGAACCCCACACAGGAAAACAATCCAACAAGCTTATTGCGTAAATCATTGTCATTGAATGATTCGTTACATAACGAATGCCGATGAAAAACGGCAGTTTACTATCTATACCTATAGTCTAGTTCCTAAATTGTAGATAGTGACTCATCGTACATTTTCAGGTTTTTAGGGATTTGAAATAGTGGAGAGTTTGTAAGAAAGTGGCTAAGTAAAACTTGATTCGAACCTGTATGTTCCACTATTGGACCTGTTTCTTATCAATTATGAACCATACAACCTAGGAGGTCACTATTTAAAATTCAGGAACTAGAATATACATTTGTGAAGTCATATAATTACTGAAGCCTTTTCGTGTGAATCTGTTTATATATATATATATATATATATATATATATATATATATATATATATAAATAAAATTGTTCATTCATATAACGAAAATCGTTAGAGATAGGAATAGGCCACTAAAACAGGTCTAATTAATGTGCCTTATGGCATCACTTTACTTTGCTTAGTGTCTCTGTCCTTCTGTCCAGTCAAAACTGGCAAGCAGGCAAAAAGAAACAAGTACTCAATCTGTATTTGTTATTCATTGGAAACTTACAATAATGAGGTTCTGGTATTTTAATAAAACAAATGAATCCATAATGTAATATTTATTTTCCCAAGCAAATGAATAAGTAATAATATATCATGATAATGAAATATCATCTGCAAAATACAAATCGCAAGATTAATGTCATCCATGATAATAGGTTACCCGCAAAACTTCTGTAAGAATATCAGCATAGTATTAATATAACCAAAAACTTTTCATTATCAATATCAAGCAAAAATGTTTAAAAAAAATTTCAGTGTCATGCACTTTCTTGCTATAATAAAACATTCTAAAAATGCTGGTAATTGCAGACCAATCAACATTAAACGAAAAACATTGGTCTTCCTTTCCTAATAACGTCCTGAATGGGATATCTTGCATATTCCCTCTGTAAGTTATTCAAATCTATTCTATCGTTTTCGATGTAGACCTTTGCTCTAGCAGCGGCCAAATGTGCGTAATACGTCGGCGCAGGATAACTTACAGACCGGTTACAACGAGTAAACATATGGCACAAGTGATATGTTAAAGCTTCTATATCATCATTGGTCATATCGTTGTCATCCCATAGTGTGCAATACTTTGTTGGCTTTGCTACTCCTTGTATACTAGCATGGGATACCAAATAAAAGTCCTGCAAGAATGGGTGAGTGATCGTAGTGTCAACGCATGTACCTAAAACCAAAAGGAGGAAAAACATCAAGAATGTGTCAAATCACCATTTTACACAAAATTTTTACTCGTAATACCACTGGTGCTTGACTTATTTCAGAAAATTTATCGAGAGTAATTACACAAGTGCTTCAAAATTACCGATAATTTTCCATGAAAGCATGTTGTCTAAAAACTGCATGAGTTTATTTTCATATTTTGTCGAAAGAGCCCGACTCCGAAGGGGGAGGGCTCTTTTAGCAAAATATGAAAATAACCGAATGCAGTTTTTTTTCTTGACAACATGCTTGAATGGGACCAGGTGACACCCATGGCTTGACGACTTCGACAATTGCGGAACTAGCCAAACGTTACACCCACACCCAATCCCTTAAGAGATGGGATGAAACCAAAGCATGCAGTTTTGCCAGGATCACCCTGGGCGACCCTGGGAAGCTGGATCCGAATAAATCTTTGGCGATGACCAGGAAGAATCTACGTTTAACAATGGGATTTCTGACTGGACACTGTCAACTAAGGAAACACCTCCATATTATGGGGCTAGTGGACACACCTCTATGCAGGATGTGTGAACAGGAAGATGAAACTGTCAGACATGTCTTATGTGAATGTCTGGAGCTATCGTCGATAAGAGAGTGTGTGTTCGGTGAGTCTTGGCCTACACCTGCCGATATTAAGGAGATGTCCCCTCCCCTGTCCTCCTTCCTGGATAAGGCAGGATGGACAATGTCCTAGGAGGGCGACTCCTTGGGAGGATGTACAATGGGCCATATTGTGGCCTAAGTGCTGTGGGTCTACACTCACCCTCCCTACTCTACAGATACAGATGCTTGAATGGAAAATTATCAGGTTTATTTTGATGCACGAATGTAATTCGGTAGAATATTTCCGGAGTTAAAACAACGACGTTTAAAATTCAGTATTTATGTCTATCAAAATGACAAATGTACATTTTAACAATCGTTACTATAGATACACGGACCGAGAGGGTATTTTTCGATACCTACCGGGTATTTACCAGTCCGAAAATGTCCCGCCGGGAATTTATCGCTGTAATTGACCGAAAATGTTCCGCTTCATATGGGATTTTCAACATACGATGGAAATATTCTGGAGTAATTACAAAAGTGCTTCGAAATTACCGATAATTTTCCATGAAAGCATGTTGTCTTATAAACTGCATGAGTTTTTTTTCATATTTTGTCGAAAGCAAAATATGAAAATAACCGTATGCAGTTTTTTTACTGACAACATGCTTGAATGGAAAATTATCAGGTTTATTTTGATGCACGAGTGTAATTCGGTAGAATATTTCCGGAGTTAAAACAACGACGTTTAAAATTCAGTATTTATGCCTGTCAAGATAACAAATGTACATTTTAACAATCGTTACCTACTATATATACACGGACCGAGCGGGTATTTTTCGATACCTACCGGGTATTTACCAGCCCGAAAATGTCCCGCCGGGAATTCGTCGCTGTAATTGATCGAAAATGTCCCGCTTCATATGGGATTTTTAACATACGATAGAAATAATCGAGAGTAATTACACAAGTGCTTCAAAATTACCGATAATTTTCCATAAAAGCATGTTGTTTGAAAACTGCATGAGTTTATTTTCAAACTTTGTTGAAAGAGCCAGACTCCGAAGGTGAAGGGCTCTTTAAGCAAAATATGAAAATAACCGAATGCAGTTTTTTTACTGACAACATGCTTGAATGGAAAATTATCAGGTTTATTTTGATGCACGAGTGTAATTCGGTAGAATATTTCCGGAGTTGAAACAACGACGTTTAAAATTCAGTATTTATGCCTGTCAAGATGATAAATGTACATTTTAACAATCGTTACTATAGATACACGGACCGAGCGGGTATTTACCAGCCCGAAAATGTCCCGCCGGGAATTTATCGCTGTAATTGATCGAAAATGTCCCGCTTCATATGGGATTTTTAACATACGATGGAAATCTTCGAGATAACGATAGTTTTTTCAAATATTCGTGAGCAAGAAAAAATTTTCAAGGATAGTTCAAGTACGCGTGGTTTTCAGTAAGAAAATTTCACACTCAAAATAATTATGGTAGTAACCTACACTAAAAATATAACACCAAATCTCTATTTGTTTCAGGTTAACCCTTTTCAAAAAATAACAAATTCTCTGCAAACATTGAGTAAAATTAGTACAACGGGAATATATATAAACGCCCTAAAAGGCCAATAGTGCAATGCAATGAAACAACAAGTTCTCACAAGTGACGTGTTATGTCAAAAAAAATATTAGTATCTGCTCACGGAGAAAAATGTCCACTAAAGTTCGCTCTACGTTAGCTTTACGGAAAAAATTTCCGATAAATACACCAGAGTTGCCATGATAACGTGAGACCAAATACGCATTTTGTTGTTCAAGAACTGGTGCGAAATCTCCCATTTAACAATGAGGGTTCCAAACTGATATGAAGCGACTCTGCTAGAAAGTAAAAGGAAGTCTACTGCCGTAATAGAACTCGGACGAATCGTCTTCCGAAAAAATGGAATTGATTTGAATAAGATTTGATGTTTCCTTACAGCATACAGATTCATAGTGCGTTTGGATTTTTATCGATATACTCATGTTCATAATTAGTACGTATATTATTGATGAAGAATTTCTCTTTATCATGCAGTAAAAAATAAGATTTTTTCTTCAAGTTGAATCTAGTTGCTATAAATATTGTTGGGTGCTCAATTGAGAAACCAAGAAAAAAAATGGTACAGTCAAATATTTCGTGAAAATTTTTATAATGAACTTCGTCATCTCCTCAAAAAGAACGCTATGTGTTTGTCCCATTTCAGAGGTCTGGCAATCATACTTGATACTATCAGTTTTTTCAATGCTAGTATTATTTTTCATTCCAGATTTTTCCCCATATAATATTACAGTATTATCAGCAAAAATATGAATTTCACCTACAGCATCAATATTTAATAGGTCGTTGAGATAAATATTAAATAGAAGTGGCCTTAAAACGGTTCCCTGTGGAACACCGAATTGAAATATTTTCTGTTCACTTTTAACTAATTTCACCAAATTGACTCTTACCTGCAGGTACGTTCATGTTCCTATCTTCGGAATCTCTAGGATTCGTAGGAAACAATCGGGTGTGGTGACGTTTCTGAACGACGAGGAAAGTTATTTTCGGTTCGTAGTCGGAAGCTTGCATCTTTTTGCAAGCGGATCTTATAGCCCTTATTTCGGCCTGCCTCACTTGATCGAACTGACCTTCCGAAACGCCGTCTCTAAAGAAGACGATTCGCTCCGGTTTCATGCCTTTGTTCTGATCGTAAAAGTATCTCAGTTGCTCCAAAGTGATGGCCTCGAGGTCCTCGATGATTTCCACTTTCGGCGGCTGCAAACGCCAGCAGATGTTGTACTTGAACGCCTTGGGGTCGTGCGAGGCGGTCACCGCTGCCACGCTCGGTATGTCCTGAGAGTCGGGGCTCGGATGCGTCACGTCCGCCCCCATGATCATACAGGGTCGGTTCATGATGGGCGGCCGAGTGAGCAAAAAGTGATTGGTGCCGTTCAGTTTCGCGTTCACTTTCAATAGGATATTCGTTACGGTTTGGGGATTCAGTTTGCCCAAAGTCCTCATTTTGAGGCACTGCGTGAGGCAGCCGGTGTTGATTTCGGCGGCACTTTTGACGAACGAATATTCCTTTCCGCTGTTGGGTACGATTACGAAAATAACGTCGTAACCTTTGTCTTTCTGATTTTGGAAAAATTTCTTGATGTCATTCAACTGATTGCCCATTGTTATGAATGGTTTCTCTGGTGGCTGTCTTATTTGCATTCCGCATTGGCCGCTGGTTTTGAAAATCTGGAATCAAAGAAAAATATTCGACGGATGAAAAGGAAATAGTTTTTCAATATAATACAAAAATGTTCATTGCCATGGACTTGTAAAATATAAGTGTTGGATACTTCAGTTTACTATGTACACCAAATAAGAAATATTTCTGTTTATACGATCTTTTCCAACACTCTATATTATATATTTATGGAGATTTTTGATACACGAGTAAGTGTGGAAAAAGTATCTCAGTTGCTCCAAAGTGATGGCCTCGAGGTCCTCGATGATTTCCACTTTCGGCGGCTGCAAACGCCAGCAGAAATTTGGATTTCTTAGAAAAATTTGATATCATTTCAAAAATGCAAAGTGCCTATCTCAAAGAAAGGTCTACACTGAGAAGCATATATATCGCCTTGAATGACATACTTGAAGGTCTCAATGAAAACCAGAAAATAATGGGAATACTCATCGATTTATCGAAAGCTTTTGATAATGTAGACCCTTAAATTTTACTGGCAAAATTACAAATAATGGGATTCAGAGGCAATATTTTCAATGTCCTAAAATCATTTCTACTAGGGAGACGTCATTGTACTGCAGCCACTGAAGGAGTTCAAGAGTACAAATCAAAATGGATGACAGTTGAACGTGGAGTACCTCAAGGATCGATTTTAAGACCGATTAAATTCCTCTTGTATACCAATGATTTGCCACAAGCAGTATCTCAAATGGTGAATTTGTTTGCTGATGATGATTCATTAATAATACGGAAACAATCCAATGACAATTTGTTAGAAACAATTCCTGAAACTCTAGAAATTCTGGAAAAATGGCATAGTGCAAATAATTTCAAATTGAATATTCCAAAATCAAGTGCTATCAAGTTCAGTTTTAGAAAGGAACCGACACTGAACATTACACATGAAAATAAAACAATTGAAACATGTCAACATACAATTTCTTGGTATTGAAATTGATGCCCAGCTCAATTGGAAAGAACATATTAACAGCTTGACAAAGAAACTTCGGTCATTTACATTTGCATTGCGAACAATTAAATTATTCGTTAACCAAAATGCAGCCATCAAAGCATATTACGCTTATATATATTCCAGAATGAAGTATGGAATTATATTTTGGGGAAATTCTGTCGAAATTACCAGAATTTTCAAAATACAAAAATCCTGTGATAAAATATTGATCACTTTGTATACACGGAACTGAGATGAGGAATGGTTACCAGGGAACGAGAGTTTTTTTAATGTTAGCGAGATTTGACGAAATAAAAGTATTTATTCAGAGTTATTAGTTCCTTTGCGATTAATTGAAGCCCACAACAATTTAGAGAGATAACATTATCAGAAGTGGTGAACGCCAAATTGAATGCTGAATTGCTGCAATCGTTCATAGAAGATTTTGTAATTTGAAGTCCTGAAACGTCAGTTATTATTATGTTGAATGGTGAGGATATGAATATGGGGGCTATGGATCCGCCGAGTACCAACATGCTACTCCACTCCCAGCTGAAAATGATGGACCAAATGACGAAGGTGCTGGAAGTGATGAGCCGGAGAAGCGAACCCGAAAAATATCATATTATGCCAGATTTGAGCAAATCTATAGACTATTTTAACGGCGAATGTGATGGAAGTGCGAAGAACTGGATTGATAGACTGAGAAGTACTGCTGAGTTGCATGCATGGCCAGAGGAATTTACTCTTGAAACTGCAAAGTCGCACCTTACTGGAGCTGCAATCAGCTGGTACAATGCAAATTTGGGAGTCTTAGATACATGGGAAAAATTCCAAAAGAAATTCGAGAATACATTTTGTGTTCAAATAAGTTTGACCCAGAGATGGAACTCAATGCAAAAACGTGTTCAGAGGTATGGTGAATCTTTATCGACTTATTTTCATGAAAAGTTTGCACTTTGTAAAGCTCTGAACTTGGATATTCATGAAACTAAGGAACAGATCCTCATGGGATTGGCAAATAAAGATATGATACAAGGAATTTTAGCAAAAACGCACAATGATTCCGACAATTTGCTACATGACTTGCTTGAATTCAACAGAATGGCAGAAAATATTAATAAATTTCAAAGAAAATGAAGACGATAATAAAAATAAAAGAGATTCATCGGAAAATGAAGATGGTGTAACAGAACAGTTCCAAGAGAATGAAGAAATGACTAAAGCGCGACGACAAATCATAAAACCAACTTATTTGAAAGATCATGATACCGATTTCTGAGTTCTGAGTCAGGATGGTCGAATGATGAAATATTGATCACTTTGTATACACGGAACTGAGATGAGGAATGGTTACCAGGGAACGAGAGTTTTTTTAATGTTAGCGAGATTTGACGAAATAAAAGTATTTATTCAGAGTTATTAGTTCCTTTGAGATTAATTGAAGCCCACAACAATTTAGAGAGATAACACCTGCATAAGAAGTATCTTTCACCTTAAAAGAAGGGACAGTTGCAAGGAAGTCTTCAAGGAACAGGGAATACTCACTCTGCCATGTATATATATACAGTGTGTCCCTAGACCAGTGGGACAGTCGAATATCTCTTGAACCAATAGGAATTTTCAAAATATTATAAGTTCACATTATATCGCATTATGAGAGCTAACTTCAGGAATTACTATTTTTTATACGAGGGGCGCAAGAAAGGCTCAAAAAATCGAACATCAATTTTTTCAAATGGAACACCCCATCTATTTCAATATATCTGAACTCTCATTCCTTTAGGCTAATTATTGGTTTTTTATTTTTTGAAATCCGACAAGGCGTTGCCAAGTTATACCAGTTGTTCATGAAATGCAGACATTTGTTCAGACAAACCCATTATTCATACTACGGAAGAATTTCTGGAATCATTCAAGACTGTCAGTAGTCGATAGCATATTCTATCATATGGAATACTCATCTTTTTCGAAAGTTATACAGGGTGGTCAGAAATATTATATGATTTTCACGAAATTCAATCTTTCTTCACGTCAATTTTTCAAATAGTGCACCCTACAATATGAATAATTTTATAGCCCATTGGTGATTTGATTGCTTATGGTCAATGGTTGTGAAAGACATGTGAATTTCATCATCAGCAAATGCAAATAAAAAAATGCAGTAAACTATTTATTCATTCAACTGTCCTAAACAAAGTCTCTACAAGAAAAAACTGTGTTGACAAATAATTAGGGACGATGATATTAATATAAATGATTAGAACATTCGAAGTGAAATTATCAGGGGCGGTTTTAAACATCTACTGGAGATTATCTTGCCTAGATATTCGTAAAGAAGGTAGTTTCTTGCAGGAACTCTTAAGTAGTTAATTACACTGGAATACGCAGTTTGATGATTTTTTTTGCATTTTCTGATGATGAAATTCACATGTCTCTTTCACAAACATTGACCATAAGCAATCAAATCACCAATGGGCTATAAAATAATTCATATTGTAGGGTGCACTATTTGAAAAATTGACGTGAAGAAAGATTGAATTTCGTGAAAATCATATAATATTTCTGACCACCCTGTATAACTTTCGAAAAAGATGAGTATTCCATATGATAGAATATGCTATCGACTACTGACAGTCTTGAATGATTCCAGAAATTCTTCCGTAGTATGAATAATGGGTTTGTCTGAACAAATGTCTGCATTTCATGAACAACTGGTATAACTTGGCAACGCCTTGTCGGATTTCAAAAAATAAAAAACCAATAATTAGCCTAAAGGAATGAGAGTTCAGATATATTGAAATATATGGGGTGTTCCATTTGAAAAAATTGATGTTCGATTTTTTGAGCCTTTCTTGCGCCCCTCGTATAAAAAATAGTAATTCCTGAAGTTAGCTCTCATAATGCGATATAATGTGAACTTATAATATTTTGAAAATTCCTATTGGTTCAAGAGATATTCGACTGTCCCACTGGTCTAGGGACACACTGTATATATATATATATATATATATATATATATATATATATATATATATATATATATATATATATATATATATATATATATATATATATATATATGAATGTGCATATTTTGCAATGAAAAATTATGAAGAATTCATGAAACAGTAAATCTTTACAACACCAGATATAAAAAACTTAAATTACAACAAACAAGATATGCCCAAGTTCAGAAAAATGTTGTTAATCAAGTTTTAAGAATTTTGAACAATGTTCCCAAACAATTCAGAAAACTGACAAAAAAAACAATTCAAACTGAAATTCAAGCAGTATTTAGCAGAGAAAGCATTTTATTGTGTTTTAGATTTTTATAATTGATTTTTTTTTCTTATTTATTTATACATATTCGTTCCACACTGTAAAGTATTATGGAATAAAGTGATTATTATTATTATTATTATTATAAATAATAATAATAACAATCATTATCCGTTTTATGATTATTCAAACATTTTTTTGAGGATTTGGCACTAATTAAGATGCATTGGTTGAAATTTTACAGGTTAGTGCTAGTTCCATTATACAGGGGTGCGCAAAAGTCCGGAATAAAATTAATATGTTTAACCAGTAACTTAGAAAAAAATCGCTGAAACACGTCAATTGATTTCAAAGTGTACGCATTTTCTGGCAATAAAATGAATTTTTTTTTTTCAACCCCTTAGCTGCAACCCCCTCAACTTCTTTTTTTCAAATGCAAACCTATGTCGTGTGTGGGCTCATTGAAAAGCTCGTAAAAATGGAATCTGACCATACCCTTCCTTTTTTTTGCCCATGTGGTTACCACGTACCAAGTTACTGGTTAAACAGATATTAATTTTATTCCGGACTTTTTCGCAACCCTGTATAAAACTAAGAGTGTTCTGATAATTGCTGAAAAATCAGGTCTCGAATGTAATAAATATGGACCTCAGAAGCAAAGGGATCAAAGTGCAAAAATCAAGTTTGTGAGATAATTCAAGATAAAACACAAAACTATATGTTAAGGTCATGTTTGTAATTTAGTTGGTTTTTCAACATGGTACCTATCGAGATATAAGTTTGCATCCCTTTTTCTCTCAAAGGAATGTTACATTTACTATATATTTCTGTAGTGACTTCTATTTGATAGAGAATTCCACTTTGACAACTTTGCTTCTGACGTCCATTAATATTCAAAATACACAGGGACGTTTGCCAATTCACAAAACGAATTGACCAGGGAATGGTTTTTTATTTATGTAGAGAGAAAAAAATTTATGCCTGATTGAAAGTCTGCTTTATCCAAACCAACATTTCCCATTTTGAATAACCTCCATCTACAAGGTGATCCAAGATATGGATTTTACACAACAAAACAAAATCATTAAATGTATATTCAAACTTGATTATGAAGAACCTACAGTAAATTTATATAAACCGAAACATCTTCTGGATATCTATTCACTCTATAAATAAAAAATTTTTACTTTTATTCATCTGGTATAAAATAATTGGAAAATCTCAAATTTGGTTTTCATTCCTATTAATGATCAACATAATCATTCAACAAGGAATTCAGATAATTTGGCAACTATGGAAATGAAAACAAATGTGGGACAGCAATCAATTTATTCCAAAGGAATATTACATTGAAATGAACTACCAAAATTATTAAAAACTTATGGTAAACTAAGATTTAAGGTAGAATTGAAATATCATTTATTATCATGATTATTTTTTTAATATTGATATATTTCTGAGAAATGTTTTAGATATATTTGGTGAGGATAATGAATTGGTGTTTAGTTTTATTGAAAGATGTATTGTTTTTTTCCCTATCATAAACTTATATGTTTCTTGGGAAAATAAATAAATAATATGTATGTTTTCCTTAAAATGTTGGTGTATAATTAATTGTATTTCATTTCTCTGGTTTTCAACGACATCCTTTAAATAGTACAGGACTTTCCTTTTATATCAATTCAGATAAAGATAATAAAAGAAATGTTCATATTACAATGGTTTGCTTCAAATGAGTTCTTACCATATCTGCAAGTCTACCGATATCATCTGGTCTTGCACCTCTCCTATCAGCACATGCAATGGTCCACTTATTAATTTCCACTCCATGGAAAAATTTATTGCCTCGCCATACCCCTTTAGACGGTTTGTCCTGAAGCTGATTATTATACCCCAAAGTGGGTGGTTGTAAAATTCTAGCCTGTAATTTTTCAAACTCGTTCGCAATAGAAAATCCAAACTCTCTCACCGTTTGGTTTTGGTTATGGTTGGCTTGACGAAGAGCTGTAGTGATTTTTTGCTTGCGTATCTCCGTGTTGGTGGCAGCGAATTTTATCATCTTACTAGTTTGATTTTCCGTCATTTTTCTGTTTGTTACCTGGCTATGTTCTATCGTGCACAGCTCCAAAGGTAACAATATCGGATTGGGACGGTTTCTGTCGCCTACCCACAGCGTCGGTAAATGAGGATATTTCAATCTATATCTTTTTTCGTTAGTAAAATAGTTTTCAATGGTCAGCTCTCTTCCGTTATCCATTTTGAATTTTTTGTCTCTCGGCGCTTGATCTATACCGTTCACCCTATAGGATCTCCTAGATGCAGAGTTGCCAGGAATCTCGTAGGTTACACGCAAAGTTTTGATATATTTTTCGAAAGTTTTTATTTGCGTTGGATTCAAATTGTTCATGAGGTCCTTCCTTTCGAAACGTTGGAAGTACGAATCGAAAAGCTCGATCATGGCATCGGTTACGTTGAGATTTTTGGGAAACGCCTTGTGGGCCACATCCACGTTGAGAAACGGTTTCCATCCTCTTATGGCGGACTGATAAAATCCGTTATACATTTCCATGCCCTCGCCCAAATCCAGAATTCCTTCGGGTTTCGAGAAGAAACTCCTTCCGACAGAAATCAGATTCACTGCAGGAGCGCTGCGCAAAACAATATCAACTACTTGTAGAGCTTCCCTGGGCGTATCTTTGGACAAGTCGAAATCGTGCAAGGGAGTCAAATCGACTTCGTTGGCGAACTTGATTTCAACTTTGTATTTTCGATCTCTCCCGTCGGGTTCTTGCAACACGATCTCATCGGAGATGAAGTCGTCGAAAGGTAAACGAGTCGTGCTGTACAAATTTTTTCTACCGTCGAAAGCGGGATATCGGCGAGGAAAATGTTTCAGCCTGAAGAGCTCAACGACCTGTCTCAAATACTTTTTGGGGGTATCCGGTACGAGATTGACATCGTAATGGATGGCGCTGCGTAACTTTCCAAGCGTCAGCTGCAAATGGTTAGTTTCCACCAAAATTTTACGTCCTAGCGTACCGGGCTTCACTTGGGCGAACCGCATGGGTGGTAGATCGCTCACTTGTAATTTAGCCAGTTGTTGGGTTGATGCAGATGCTGAAACGAATTACGACTCCAGTCCATTGAAATTTTCAAATTCAGCTCAAGAATGAACGTAATAATTTATGCACACACACATATACCAATATACTGCAGTTGAGATGAGATATGAAGGTTTCATGAAAGGGCATCGTTCCTAGTACTTTTTGATGGAAACAATTGTGAGACATCAGACCCCTGAGAGGAGTAACACCTCATTTAATGGAAGAGAAAATTTAGCAAATTTTTTATATACTTCTTTGAATCTGAATGTATAACTTCAATAAATTGAATTTTAATTAGTGTGGATTTGAATTGAATTTCTACTGAAACACTACAAATATAATTTTTTGTCATCGACTTCATTAGTTACAATAGGTTATTCCCATAATATAGTTATATACGAAGCGAGTTCATTCAATTATTCATTCAATCATTGAAAAAAAAAAAAGGTGAATTTCATTTAGTTGAAATGGAAGATTCTGTATTCGAAAACATTGGATCCATTCGCTCAATGCCAGACAACTGTTTTGATCCCACCCTAGGTCTCGTTAGTGGCGCTAGACAGAGCTCGCGAACACCATGCATTTCGAATCAGCAATCCCTTAAGAAAAGATCCAGAAACTTGAGATAACAGACAAGAGAAATGAATTTAGAAAGGTATTCGAGTATAGCTTCTTAGAACGACTTTTGAAAATTTGCCAAGATGAACATTCCTTTTCATAGTCAGCATGTTTTTTTACCGGGAAAATCTACGACTACAGCATTGCTGTCGTTTTTCGACAAACTCATATATATGATAGAGCGCGATGAATGTCCAGTTGGGGTGTTCTGTGACCTGAGTAGGGCGTTTGATTGCGTCCAGCATGATGTTGTTCTGGATGAACTATATGCGTATGGAATTCGAGGAGTGGCATTTAACTGGATCGAGTCATTCATTTCTGACAGAGAACAATTCGTTAGTGTTACGACAAGAATTAGCTCATGTATTATGCAAAAAAAGTCTGAACATTCTCGTATCAATATAGGAGTGTCTCAAGGATCCGTGTAAGGGCCCATATTGTTTTTACTTTATACCAATGATTTGAATGATATTGCAAAGAATGCAACTTTCATAAGATATGCCGATGACACGTCGATAATCGTCAGTGAAAAAACCGATGAGAAATTGTATGAGTCCTGTAAGGAGAATTTAGATAATCTGTCAGCACGGTGTAACAGAAATTCCCTGTATTTCAACATTTCCAAAACTCATATGATACGGTTTCATAACCGGCAAAGAATATGCAAAAAAATTGAAATAAACATCAGCTCAAACTTATTGGAGAATGTTGAGTCTATGAAGTCTTTAAGAGTATGAGCACCTTAACTGGAAACGCCATTGCAATTTCCTTATCAGTAAGTTAAATTCTATTTGCTACCTTTTCAGAAATCTGAGAACTGTACTGTCTCTACCTCGATTGGTACAAGTATATTACGCTCAGGTCCAATCACGTTTGAGATATGGAATCTGTTTATGGGGTGCTTCAGTTCAGGCACCGAATGTTTTTATTATCCAAAAAAGGATTATTGAATCATGGCCAATGTTATTAACAGAGAGTCATGCAGAGAGATCTTCAAAAGTTTCGAAATTTCAACTTTCTGTAGTTTATACATTTTTGAAATTTGTGTACATATTTACACTAATAAAAATGCCTTGATTTTGAACTCTTCCATTTACAACTATTATACTAGACAAAACAGGAACTTCCATGCTCCTTTCTTCAAGTATGACATTTGTGTCAAGTCGTGGCTCCATTTAGGCCTGAGAATTTATAACAAACTTCCTACGGAAGTAAAGAACATTCCGACACTGAGCAGTTTTAAACACTATTTAAAAATGTTTTTAATCGACAAAAACGTGTATACATTGCATGAATACTTTTCATTGTGAGATGAATCATTTTGTAATTTTGAATTTTGTACACCATGACTTTTTCTATTTGTACTATTGTGCATCCTGGAAATAAATTATTATTATTATTATTATAGCCGCCTTCCAGTGCAAAATTTGGAAGCTTAGGGTCGACAATCACCGAAGACGTTGATGGCGGTTATTTTGTTCCAACTAGGAGTGAAGATACTGAAACGCAGACTTCTATGATAGTTTATATAGATTCTGACGTCAATCTGACATGAAATAGATTTTTGGAATTTTGAATACTCTGAAGCATAACTTTCAAATCTATATGACAAAATAGCTTCCTGCAAGTTGTATTTTTTTATTCAAGAGAAGATGAGAGAAGTCATCGTTTATTCTAAGAATACCTATTCAACTGATTTGTACAAAGAGATCAAGCTAGACAAAGAGCTCTAACAGCCAAGGAGCATCACAATAGATTTGAAAAGGTCGCAGTGAATCAGGCCATGGGCCAGCTCCCCGATAATCTAATCTAACTGATTTGTATCAAGTGAATGAAACAACCATGACAAAATAGCTTCCTGCAAGTTGTATTTTTTTTATTCAAGAGAAGATGAGAGAAGTCATCGTTTATTCTAAGAATACCTATTCAACTGATTTGTACAAAGAGATCAAGCTAGACAAAGAGCTCTAACAGCCAAGGAGCATCACAATAGATTTGAAAAGGTCGCAGTGAATCAGGCCATGGGCCAGCTCCCCGATAATCTAATCTAACTGATTTGTATCAAGTGAATGAAACAACCAAACTATAAAAATCTCTTCACAATTAAATTTTCAACCTATATTTTTTGTTCAAAGTACAGTTTTCTTCGGATTTCACGTTGCCTCTATTGAAAGAAGACCTACATAAAGCTCTCATATCCAATAAAATTCTAGGTAAGTTACAGAAAATATGCATTCTTTTGAACTGTTGAACTCATATAATGTAAGTCACCTCAGGGTATGTGACACCATATATTCCGAAGATAACTTCTCGCACAGGTGATGTGTTGCAATTTGGAGGCAAGATAACTTTCCATTATTGGTTGGTTTGTTTCAGAAAATTGAAGTATGGGAAATCCGTCATCAGTTCCCCGATAATACAGTATTCTGCATTCGCAGTTTCTACAGTATTCTGTGCCACAGGAATGTGGCGCGATACTTTTTGGTTTATACAAGTATGCTTTTGCCTATTTAAACTTTTTTCTGTATCTGTGATAGTATGAGAGTATGGTAATCTACAACATGTTTAACAATTCAACGATTATAAAACTGAAACACAAATGAATGATTAAATCAGAAAGAAAAAGAAATGAAGAATTTGATCATCTATGTCACAAAATATTTTTTCACATTTTTCCTGTTTTATGTTTTCGAGAAACCATGGAAGAGTGATATACGTTTAAACCATTATGTTATATTGATTTTTGAAGTTCGTTATCACATTCATAGGTCGTTAAAAATTGATTTGACGGGTGTTGTGTGCATGAATATTTCTTTACTTTTCAGTATATATCCTTTAAATGAAAGAATGAATAAAATTCTACACAACTGGCTTTACCTTTTGCACCTTGCTGCTGGGTTTGAGGAGGCTGTCCTTGCTGAGGCCTACCCCTACCGCCCTGTTGCTGTTGAGGACCTTTTTGTGGCTGTTGTTGAGGACCTTTTTGAGGCGCCTGCTGAGCTTGTTGTGGGGGCTGAGCTTGTTGTTGTTGGGGCTGAGCTTGGTGTTGTGGGGACTGAGCGTGGTGTTGTGGGGACTGAGCTTGGTGTTGTGGGGACTGAGCTTGGTGTTGTGGGGACTGAGCTTGGTGTTGTGGAAACGGAGCTTGTTGCTGTGGAAACGGAGCTTGTTGCTGTGGAAACGGTGCTTGTTGCTGTGGAAACGGAGCTTGTTGCTGTGGAAACGGAGCTTGTTGCTGTGGATGCTGCCCTTGCTGAGGCCTTCCCCTACCCCTACCCCTACCGCCTTGTTGCTGCTGTTGTGGATGTGGTTGTCCTTGCTGAGGTCTACCTCTTCCCTGTACCTGTTGCTGTGGTTGATATTGAGGCGGGGTCACCTGTGCTTGCTGTTGAGGAGGGTATTGGGGCTGACCTCTTTGTGGTTGGCCCATCTGTGGTTGCTGTTGACCCCAAGCTTGAGGTGGTTGTTGACCCATTTGTGGTGGTAATTGGTACATAGGTGCTTGTGGCATATGGATTTGCTGCTGTTGGAGATGTTGGGGTGCTTGTTGCTGTTGACCCCAAGCTTGTTGTTGGGGCTGTTGACCCCACTGCATTACTGGTGGTTGATGTTGAGGTGAAAATGGGGGCTGCTGCTGGGATGGATATTGTGGATGAAATCCTTGAGGCATCTGTTGGTATTGGGGTTGGCTTATCTGTGCTTGTTGGCCTATCTGTTGAGGTTGACCTACGTCCCGTTTTTGTTCAGGTCCTGCTGGAAGCAAACCGTGACATAATGATAATATAACAATGAGGAAAACAAATAACATCAAAATAGCCACTGGCTGGTGCCACAAATTTCCTGAGCTGGGGCCGACAACGCATGCGCATCCAGAAGAGGAAGCCCTTTCCTGTCTACGGCTCGATCCTCGAGCGTACGGGAACAGAACCTCTAGAGTGTGATTTCAATATGACGTATTTTAACACTGTCAGGCCTTCTACGAACAGTTTATGAGGGGTGCAAGGGTCGGACGGGAGGAAGGGAAAAGGTGGAGCTTGCAGGTAGCCAACATATGCCCATAAAAACGATATCGGCACAGAAGCAACTCGACAGTGGTGGTACGTAAATACGTTGTAATCGTGTGTTTCTAGGTTTTTCGGTTGGATTATTGCTCTTCTATTTCGGTTTAGTTCAGTTCGTAAAGTATAAGTTGGGCTTAGAATACATTTTTAAAAAACAATTAGTGATTTAAGGCTGTTGGACGATATGAATAAGGAAAGCAAACGTTGTTGGAGAGACGTTGGTCCTAAAAAAAGAATGAGTTTGAGTATAAGGCGCATTAGTACAAAAACAAGAATCGCTAGGCTATCCAAATACAAGTGAGTAAAAATTTTGTATTTTCAAAACAATACTTTTGTGAACCGAAATTAGAATTTCATTGGAGAAGTGAAGTTTTTTTACGCCGTAAATACGTAAAGTACAAATTTTACGCGTAGTTTATAAAGTTCAACTTTGCACTAGGGCGTGAATTACACTTTTTGTACTCACAAAATATCTTTCATGTCTTCTCGTTCATAAATATTGAATGTGTCTAATGCTTTATTATTTCAGGTCCAAATGAGTTACCATTAATTTTGGAAAATAATGAGAATAACGATCCTAATATAGAAAATATTTCTGCAGATCAATTGGAAAGCGATAACGGAGAGATATCATCATCAGATACGAATTCTGGTGAAGTAACAAATACCCAAATGGATGGTAGAACCAATGAATGTCAAAAAAGGAATTTCAAAGACACTGTTGAAAAAGAAATTATTTTGGTTGGGAAAAGAATTATAGATGTCGACCATTTCTTTAATGCACTGAAAATAATTTCACTTCCAGAAAATCATGATGCTGGTACTGGATGCACGCTGCAAAATATTATTGTTATTCATGAACGTCGTTCTGGATTCGCATCGACTATTAAATTGAAATGTAACATGTGCAAAAGATATTACAATATAAAAACTAATTATGATGCCGAAGGAGTGAATGAACAAGCGGTTTTGGGGATCATATCAATAGGATTGGGATACAAACATCTTGAAAAGATCGCAGCAACATTAGAAATTCCATCGAACATAAAGTTTGTGATAAGATAGAGGAGAAATCACAAGTATTAGATGAAGCAATAGAAGAAGAAAAAAAAATTGCTATTGACTCTGGAAATATTATTAACGGAATTCCATTTATTACTGTAAAATGCGATGGATTTTGGGCCAAAAGGTCGTATAAAAGGAACTATACATCATTGTCTGTTTGTGCTGTGGTGATTGGTGCGAAAACTAATAAAGTCATTAGCATGGGTGTTAGAAATAAATATTGCGTTCTGTGTAAAAAACATGAAAATAAAGGAAGTCAGCCAAAGCCCCATCGCTGTTTCAAAAATTGGATGTTGTCTTCAAGTGCCATGGAATCAGATGTAATCGCAACGGCATTTCAACAAAGTTTGGAAAAGCACGGAGTAATTTTTAAAACGATGATTGCGGATGGAGACAGCTCCTGTTATCAAAAGTTATTGGAACGCGACCCTTATGCAGAATACAACATAACAGTGGAAAAAATTGAATGTAGAAACCATCTCCTAAGGAATTATATCAATGAGTTGGCAGATATTTGCAAGAACAAACATGCTGGCCCTGCAGTTTTGAGAAAAAAAATCAAGGTAAATAAAGGATTATTTTATCAGTCCAATTGAAAATATATCTATATGACATATACCTCAACATATATTCTCGGGTAATAATACTTTTTTTAAATTAATTTCAGGATAATCTTCTGCGGTTTAGGTCTTCAGTGACAAAGGCTATCGAATATAGGTCAGAAGAAAATGCTTTTTTACATGAAAAAATAGAAAATTTAAGGAAAGATATATTGAATGGGCCCAGTCATATTTTAGGAGAACACAGAAATTGTTCATCATACTTCTGCAAAGAGAAATCGAATGCAAACTCAGTAATAACTGACATGAAGCTTACAGGTGAGTGAAGTTCATTTATCAAGATAAGGTTGAAATTTAATTCGGAGATCCAAATTGAAACATTGATGGTGTGTAAATTGAATACTAACTTATCATTTTCTTTCAGCTTTATACGAAATAATGATGGTCCCAGTCAAATATCTTGCTACGCATTCCAAAAGTTTATTATATAATGTCGATACGAATACTGTTGAACAATTCAATTCCATCATTTGTAAACACATAGGTGGAAAACGGATCAATTATTGTTCAAGACGATCCTTTCAAGCCAGATGTGAAGCTTCTGCTGTGGAATGGAATACAAAGCATTTTGTGTCCATTTTATCGCAGTCGCTAACAGGTAGAATGCCTGCACTAACAAAAAAAATTGAGGAGAGATACACACGTCGTCGCAAACTTTGTGTTAAAAAGAGGGCCTGGCAAAAAAGTAACAACAAGGATTACGGTGAAAGTTGTAAAAAACCAGATTTAGATGATGAAGTATTTAAAGTATGTAAAGAGGATTACATCGCTGAACCGTCGAAGAGCTGGAAAAAATAGAAATCCTTTCTAAAACCCAAAGTGGATGCAAATTATGGCATGACGAAAGGGGCAAAAGAATAACGGCATCAAATTTTGGAAATGTCTGCAAAATGCTACCAAAAACATCCAGGAAACGATTAGTGGAACAAATAATTTACCCCAAGTACCTATCTACGCCAGCAATAATGCATGGAAAGCAATACGAAGAAAAAGCCCTTGAGGCAATGGAAATAGAACTAAAGCAAAAAATACTGAAATGTGGTCTTTACGTTGATAAAGATCAACAATTTCTTGGTGCATCACCAGATGGAGTCTTGCAAGACGGTACTGCAATTATAGAAGTGAAATGTCCATATTCGGCAAAATCGATGACTCCTCAAGAAGGAATCGAGAATGGAAAGATTACGTTTTGGAGAAAGAAAACTGGAGCTGTCAATACGAGTCACAAATGGTATTATCAAATACAAGGCCAGTTGCATGTAACTGGATATAGAAAGTGTATATTCGGAGTTTGGACTTTCAAGGGAATCAAAATTACGGAAATCGAAAAGGACGAAAATTTTTGGGAAAGTAAAATGCAGGGTCCCTTACAAAATTTCTTCAACAACCATTTAATAAAGGAACTGGTTGATCCTAGGAAAATAAGAAATATGTCACTAAGAGATTAGAAGTTTAATAATTCCTTAATTGATTGTTCTACTGCAAATAAATTGTTCTGATGTTTTAACTTTCTTATTGAAACTTTTTTAAACTCATCCCCAAGTTTCTATATTTTGCTTTTTTGTTTCTGTGTGAATTTGCACGTACTTAGTTCACATTGGGTTTCAAGTAATACACAAACTTGTATTAGGAAGACAATTTACTGAGAAATCGATAATAAAAATGTTTTCTATATGGAGCATTGCGACACGTTGAATATCTAAAATAAAAATTGAGTATACCGGGTGTCCCACATTTTATGTGACAGGCAATATCTGGTTTGTTGAAGGAGATACACAAAAATGTTTCATGCAAAAGTTTTAGGAGTTCATGAGAGCTTTATTTTGATATAATTTTTAAATATACAGGGTGTTTGGTGTAGGTGCTACAGACCAAAATTCCATTTTTTAAAATAGAACGCCCTGTATATCATTACATATTCAGATGCTACGTTAAATTCTGATATCATTTCATGTTTGGTTTTTGAAATTCAGTTACGGCGTTGTTGGGTTATTGCACTTTTCCTTAAATATAAAGTTTCAAAAAAACTTATTTACTCGAACACGAATCCAGTCTATATCTTTTATTAAATTGAACTAGACTACTACTGAATACAAACCATTATTCTCACCTCTACGATACGATATCAGTTGAATATAATATTGAAATTCTTGAGAATGTGACTAACTTGAGGGTGAATTGCTTTATATTGCACAATTTCATCAAGTAGCTTATGCTTGTTGATGTCATAGTAACAAATGTTGTTGAATTGTATCTACTTGTCAGTTCGATTCAGTGATTCTTTGCAAAACAGTAACTGTGTTCTTTGTGCGAAAACTCCAGTATGCCTTTCGCGTTTAGTCCAAGTGATTGCATTGATATGTTATTAATTTTTGGGAAATGTCAGAAAAACTGCCGTCAAGCACAACGTCTATACCAAGAACGTTTTCCAGACAGACCAGGCCCGGTCTGGCCAGGGCGGCTGGTCGGCGATCGCCGAGGGCCTCCGGCTCAAGGGGGCCCCCAAAAGCCAAAAAAATACGAGTTAACAAAGGTTTTTTATAATCAAAATTATTTTGTTTTACTGTTTTACAGCGACATAATCTTGCAAAAATAATTTTAAATAAACAATAACCTATTTATTGAATTACAGTTAAGAGTAAACCTTAGAATATAGAAAGAGACCTGTTTTCTGACATCGACAAAGAAGAAATAATTAATGTCGTGGCCAGGAGTAGTGACGAACTTAAAAGAAAACTGATAGGATAGGTAATCGTTGATTACTATCACTGTGGTAGGAATTTTTGTTGTTTTTGTTCATACTGTTAAAAAAAATTAAAAATTTTAAATTCTTTATATATTAATGATGTATATTATACTTCTATTACATTAGGCTATATTTTAGTATCAATGTATACTTGGGACTAGGGTGTTGCATTGAAGTTTTGCCTAATGTAATGCAGCGTTTTTTTTGCATTGTGTTTTTTATTGTCATATTCGTAGTTGGCCTTTCATTGAACTATCCTTCTGTTTAGGTCAACCATTCTCAAGTAGTACTGCAATTAATATTGATCTTTCAAGTAATAACAATTTATAATTTAAATTTTGTGCTGATATAAAGGTCAAATATTTCAATCATTTTAGCCCTGGATTGTTTATATACAATGTCATTTAAAATTCTTACCTTAGCAAATAATATCGCTAAGATAAGACGTTCAAATTGCGTTGTAAAATATTTAGCAAAACTATTCTTTTCAGCCAGAATATAAAAAAAATCAAAACTATTCAAAATCACGTTAGCCGCATGCCTGAAAGAAAGGCTAACTATTTTGCTGTGAGAGGGCATGGTAGTGGTTTCATTTCTGGCGGGGGGGGGGGGCTCAAATCACCGTCTAGCCGAGGGCCCCCAATGGAGCCAGACCGGGCCTGAGACAGACCCATTCCGTCACGAATGACTTTTTCGAGAGTTGAAGAAAAATTGCAAACTGGGTCATTTCCTTCTACTATAAAGCATCGTCATCATACGAGATCTGTTAGAACTGAAGATTTAGAGATCAATGTGTTGGCTTATATTATTATTCATCCACATGTTTCTATCCGTACTCTTGCAAAAGAAGTCGGTGTGAGTAAATCTCATGTACAGAGAATTCTGAAAGAAAATAAATACCACCCATTCAAAATTCAGTTGGTACAAGGTTTGAAACCCACGGACTTTGAACGACGACTTAAATTCATTGCTTGTATTCAGGTAATATTACATGAAAGTCCTAACATATTCAGTCAAATTTTGTGGAGCGATGAATCGCGATTCCACAATAATGGAGTTGTGAATCGACATAACAGTCACTATTGGTCTCAAGAAAATCCCCACTGGGTCCGCGAAAGTAATTTTCAAACTACTTGGGGTATTAATGTATGGTGTGGATTGTTCAATGGCCGCATCATAGGACCTTACTTTTTCAATGAAAATCTCAATGGATTGCGATATTTACATTTTCTAGAAAATGATTTGATCCAGTTGATGGAAGATATTCCCATAGCAGAACGACAAGGAATTTGGTGGCAACAAGATGGTGCTCCTCCTTACAATTCACAGGTTGTTACTGAATATCTGGATAGAACGTACCCAAATAGATGGATTGGTAATAAGGGTCCAATTCGGTGGCCGGCTCGTTCCCCAGATTTATCACCGCTTGATTTTTTCCTATGGGGTTATTTAAAAGATATTGTTTACACTACTCCCCCTTTGAATGTGGATGATCTGAAAATGAAAATTCGACTAGCGTGCAGTGATATATATTACGCCTGATATTATAAGAGCGACTTGTACGAGAGAAGTGATTCGACGTTTCGAAGCCTGTATAATATCTAATGGGCATCACTTTGAACAATTTTTATGACTTATTTCTAGGTACCTACCATTCTTATGAAATGATTTATCAAGTTATATTATTTACATTGTTATTAAAGATTTGTTTTCGAATACACCTCTTTCAATTTCGCAACTGTTTCATATTCAAAATGATTCCTGACTGAATTCCACAACTCAAAATTGAAACCGTTACTTCGAACACCCAAAATTTTGACTAATTTTCATGTGATCTGATGCAGAGAGAATAATTGTATGAGATATTTTTAAAAATAATAGTCGTTCTCAAGACTTTACATTTTTAGCAATAACTCAACAACGCCGTAACCGAATTTCAAAAACCAAACATGAAATGATATCAAAATTTAACGTAGCATCTGAATATGTAATGATATACAGGGCGTTCTATTTAAAAAAATGGAATTTTGGTCTGTAGCACCTACACCAAACACCCTGTATATTTAAAAATTATATCTAAATAAAGCTCTCATGAACTCCTAAAACTTTTGTATGAAACATTTTTGTGTATCTCCTTTAACAAACCAGATATTGCCTGTCACATAAAATGTGGGACACCCGGTATAATTTGAAATGAAAAACTCACTGAATAACCTAGATCAAACAATGAATAATTATTTTCCTTTTTTTTAGTGTGTGTTCGTATAAAAGCTTTTGTTTGAAAACGTTTTTTTTATACTTTTTATCTTTTTAGTTCTCTTGTTATTAACAACTACAAACAACATTTTTTTCGTTTATTTCGCCTCCATCTTATTTTTTTTTTCAAAAAAATAATAATTTCCTATCTTTAAACCCCTAGATACCAATTTTGATTCGAATCGGACTATAATCACAAATTTCGTGCACCATAGTGTAGCCGCCTTTTTTGTTTTTTCTCTTAATTTCATTATCACCGGAATTATGTACACCTGCAAAATTTCAAATCAATCGGATGATCAGAACTGCGGATCAAATTCAACTTGCACGATTTCTTACATTGTTTGTTAGTTTGTTACCTGCAAGTGAACCTAATACAAGCGTGTTGGGTAATAATAATAAAAGCTTTTGAAAATGCACGTTATGCGCTCTAACCCGTAATTATAATTTTGCCCACTACCTGTGAAATATCCAGTCCTTAATATTTATTCCGTATAATTTCCGTATGCTTTCGCCCGCCGCTGTTCTGGGGGCGTGACTACTACCACAAACTTTCCCTGATTATTCTATCTGGCCTGAATTCAGTCAACTAGCGATGATCTGCTGTAAATAATTTGCCTAACTAGTGGCGTTTTTATAAATTTAATTTTGCAAAATATGACCTTATAATTATTTTTTTTTGAAAACTGAGTGTCTCATTGTAATCTACATAGATATTGTAAGGTTCGGACGAAGAGATATTTGAATTTTTCGTAAGCATTGTCCCGTGCAGAAGTTCAATAAAACTCCTTCAAACAAGACATTTCACGCAATAATATTTGTGAAAGTATTTTTTTTTCTTGAAAAATCTCTTCGTCCAAACCTTTCATGCCCTTTTCTGAATATAATGAAATAAGCAGAAATCCTTTAAACTTATCTGTCATTACACATTTTGATAAAGCGTACGTGTCTGCAGACATACCCGGCAAAACCGGGCCTCTCACTCTTAACATTTGCACCAGGTCTGTGAATTTCCAATAACGCATTTTGACGTCACGACCTGTAGCAAATTATTCCTCGATATTCGAGGCCCTGGCGTCTCAGGTCGCAAACTCTGCTTCCCAAAACTATAAGTCAGGGACTTGAAATCGACGTTAGAAACTACAAGTTCAATTGTTTTTTTTATGAAGATGGTGACTTCAGCTTCACTTCAGAAATTTTTATGAGGTTACTTCAGAATGTAATACCAGGTATTGAAAATGGAATTCAAATAAGTTTCACAGGGTATTATTCCGACATGTATGAGAGTATGAGAATTTCAATTTGAAGTTATGTTCCACATATAACTGTCTAGACATGAATGAACAGAATTCATTTTTACTGAACAAGTATGCTTGTAGACTGACTTGCGAGTCAGCGGGAAAAAAACGCCCGTTAAAGGGAATGGATTTATCGGTGAGAGGGTTTTGAGGAGTAACTCTCGAGAACCGAAAGCGATGAGATCGCGCGAGAATTCGCACGATACGCGCTTTGAGAGGGACAGTCTCCGATGGATAATCCCCCTTTTACCGATGGGGTGCGCGTCGCGTCTCTCATGGTACAGGGAAGTTTACGGTTCGGTAGAGAAAATCGAAAAGAAATAAGTAAATAAGTGAATCGTGCGCCTAGGTGTCGTTTTGTTTTGATATACACAGAGGGCCAACTTTGGTGTGTCAATCTTGATGTGTGTCAACGTTAATAACCATTTCATTCTTTAATCGGGAGCGAGGCCATTATTTTTTCACGTAGTGGGGAAGCTTCCCTTTTCCTTTGGAATACAGAAGTGCTACACTACATTCGATGGGCTTTTCTCGATAATTTTGGATGGACATTTTATTATTTCGAATCAATAGAAATATTGTGATAACTTATTGGTACGGAAAATATCATTATTTCGGCGTATAAAGTGATATTACGATACGGAGTTTTATTCAATGAAGGATTGCGATATTGTTATTTTTTTGGGGAGGGAGGGGGAAGTAAAGTAAGTTGGTGGTATAAGTTTATAGTTCCACTGGAATTTTTTTCCGTTCTGTCGGAAAATAACCGTACGAATTCAATTTTTTGAAGTTTTACGAATTTATTAATTTGTGAAATGAATCTTGAGAACAGATTTTTTATAGATTTGAGATGAAGAGAAGTAGTGAGAAAAAGGAAGTGTGGCATTCTTGGAATTCGTTTTGGATGTTTGGGAATATTATTTTTCTACTTTTGTTAAATGCTGGGAGAGATATAATTAATGGAATGAAACATTTTAGGATATATAAGAATAGACTTTTTTGTTAGTTATTTTCGAAAATTTTCATTTAGTTTCGAAGTAAAGATAATAATAGGGTGAAGTACCTAACGATTTATGAAGGTTATTCTATTTCGAAGGAATATAAAGTGATCAAAGTTCTTCATGACATTTCTACAATAAAATTTATGTAGTTAGTGAATTTAATCTGATGACTGCTGTTCCTTGATTTGGGAAGATGGGCAAGCGTATGAGAAAGAAAAAAAGAATACCATCAAATGAGCAAAGCGAACTGTGCTTACCTTGATTATTTCAGCGACTGCCTTCGGTGTGTGTGTATTCCAGGCCGTTTTGAATTGAATCATCTATACGAGGAGTGTGATATATTTGCGAATACGCAAGAAAAGGCAAACACAGTATTTACGCGTTATAAAAATTACAGAGAACAAAACATATTAATTTTACTTTCAGACAACACCACAAGAAGAATAATAATGATAATGAAAATAGAACTATATAAGTGAAAACAACAACAAGCCGTCCACCAAAAATGCAGAAGCAAAATATACTCTAATGGAAGAAAAAGGATTGATTTGTGGAATTCTCAATGGCGGAAGATTACCCTTAGGTGGCTGATAACTGATTGTTGTGTCTCGCGTTCTGCAGAAAGAATTCAAACCTTTTAGAGCGACAAAAGATGCAAATTCTGATGACCAGGATGGAGATATTATTTATGAGTATAGTCGATAATTAGCTCAGTGAATCTATGATGACCTGAAGAATATGAGGGGATGTTTATCATAAGCCATTGCAGAGTACGAGCCGACCTCCGGCCCTCCTCGCGAAGAGAGTTTCATGGGGATTTCCCAGTTAGGACACAAGAATTTTTAGAAAAAAAAAACTCTTGAGACTGAACGTGTTTTACGAGAATGAAAAGTAACGTGTCAAGTTCTCTTCGAGATGAGAAAATTTTTTTTCGGGGTGCTTCGAACGAAAATTTTTTATAAAGCGTTTATAATATGAAAAAATCCTCTGAATTTTAGGTGAGTAAGAAAATTTTTCCAATAGGGTGTCTAAGTGAATGAGAACGGCACTTTTCTTCTCGAAAACACATCAAAAGTATTTTTTGAGGCAGCATGATGAGTGAGTGGACTATGGAGAGGTGGCTCCAGAAGCCAAGAGGGCCCCGCCAACCATTTAGAATTCTAGATAAGTTCCAAGGAAAACGAACCTCTGGATGTAGAATCTGCAGGATTTCTCTTCGAAGGCACATAGTGGCAAATATCAGAAAATACTTTGGACTGAATGTGGCTAACACGGTTGCTCACAAATGTTTTCCATTTACATGGAGGAGAGCATATCCAAGAGACAGCAGTGAAATAATCAGACCGGACAAAAAAGGATTCAGTAGTGATTTCTTGCTTCGAAATATCAAAAAGAAAAAACAGGAGGTCGTAGAGAAGGGTCGCACCACAAAGTGCGAGACGTGGTATCGATATGGTTTTCAAGGGTGAAACTCGAGATTTCTCACACTACAACTTCACAAAATTAGTTGATTCTACAATTTATTGCCAATGGTGACTGCAGAATTACGTCTCTCGCTAGAATCTGCAAATCCATCTATTCGTTAGATTGTGTTCTGAGTGTTCAAAAAACGTTGAAAAGCAGAATCTAAAGGAGAGTCACAAAAACAATTCGACAATTGTAACAGACTCGGAGGTTGTATTCATCGAACCCATGAGAATCCAGCCGAAGGCGGTATTAAATGCTGATTCCAGATAAAAGTCCATCTTCTAGAATGAGTGAGAATATATCTGCACCAAGTAGAAGATCGATTTCGCCGGAAGAATCAGGAAGGTTTAATTTGGGAATGAAATAATGAAATTGTAAACCTCAGGCAGTACAACTGCATTCACATCGAGGATCGGTTTGGGAGTATTGAGTATTGCGTGGTTGAATCTGAAGACAAATACCTTTCAGAAACGGAAGAATTCATTCACTGAATAATTTTGTTTGCTCTGTTGTCGTTACTATTATCACAAGGAACAAAAATTATTGAACGGTCCCCCTATTCAGTGACTGTAAAAGAGAGACAGCGAGAGCCTCAACACACAAACAAAAAGTACAGCAAAAACCGTTGGAATGTTCAACTGATGGATTCATCCAAACCAATTTGAGTAAGCGAAATAATGATACTATTTATACTATTTAGGAATGTATGTATATGTGTGTAAATATATATATATATATATATTGCTAGCACCAAGTAGGAGCAGTAACATTCTTGAAAATGCCAACTGAGATGTTGGCGAAACGTCGAAAGTCAATACCGACAAATCAACGGATAAACTCCCAGAATACCAATTTCGCATACTCAAGTATCCGTGAAAACCTTCACTGTAACATATATATATAAAAGTAACTCGTGACTGATTAATGAATATGTAGTGAATCTTCTGGGGTTGCAGTCAGTTGTGTTGGGCTATATCACAAAGAAAACTCTTTGTTAATCTTTATCGCTTTCCTCAGGACGTCTATAATACATAACAATATATCAAATGATAATATAATGGAATAATGGTTATATATATATATATATATATATATATATATATATATATATATATATATATATATATATATATATATATGTAGAAATTGATGTTTTCACGGATCTTCGATATACAAGATGAATTTTTCTGGGTTTTTATCCGTTAGGTATTTTCTGATTTGTTCGACGTTTCGAATTCCATTTTGAATTCATTTTCAAGAACTGTGAGACGAATATCTGTCCATACCGTCCTGGTCAATCACTCCCCTTACGAAGCAACCAAACAAGAGCTAGCAAAGACTTCAATTGTCTGTTCTCCACGGAAACTGGTATTTATAATGACTCTCCTCAGTCATTATCCGACTGCGTCCGATATTAAGGCTGCATCCTGCCCATCCAGGTATTATGTAGAAATTGACAGATATTCGTCTCACAGTTCTTGAAAATGAATTCAAAATGGAATTCGAAACGTCGAACAAATCAGAAAATACCTAACGGATAAAAACCCAGAAAAATTCATCTTGTATATCGAAGATCCGTGAAAACATCAATTTCTACATAATACCTGGATGGGCAGGATGCAGCCTTAATATCGGACGCAGTCGGATAATGACTGAGGAGAGTCATTATAAATACCAGTTTCCGTGGAGAACAGACAATTGAAGTCTTTGCTAGCTCTTGTTTGGTTGCTTCGTAAGGGGAGTGATTGACCAGGACGGTATGGACAGATATTCGTCTCACAGTTCTTGAAAATGAATTCAAAATGGAATTCGAAACGTCGAACAAATCAGAAAATACCTAACGGATAAAAACCCAGAAAAATTCATCTTGTATATCGAAGATCCGTGAAAACATCAATTTCTACATAATACCTGGATGGGCAGGATGCAGCCTTAATATCGGACGCAGTCGGATAATGACTGAGGAGAGTCATTATAAATACCAGTTTCCGTGGAGAACAGACAATTGAAGTCTTTGCTAGCTCTTGTTTGGTTGCTTCGTAAGGGGAGTGATTGACCAGGACGGTATGGACAGATATTCGTCTCACAGTTCTTGAAAATGAATTCAAAATGGAATTCGAAACGTCGAACAAATCAGAAAATACCTAACGGATAAAAACCCAGAAAAATTCATCTTGTATATCGAAGATCCGTGAAAACATCAATTTCTACATAATACCTGGATGGGCAGGATGCAGCCTTAATATCGGACGCAGTCGGATAATGACTGAGGAGAGTCATTATAAATACCAGTTTCCGTGGAGAACAGACAATTGAAGTCTTTGCTAGCTCTTGTTTGGTTGCTTCGTAAGGGGAGTGATTGACCAGGACAGTATGGACAGATATTCGTCTCACAGTTCTTGAAAATGAATTCAAAATGGAATTCGAAACGTCGAACAAATCAGAAAATACCTAACGGATAAAAACCCAGAAAAATTCATCTTGTATATCGAAGATCCGTGAAAACATCAATTTCTACATAATACCTGGATGGGCAGGATGCAGCCTTAATATCGGACGCAGTCGGATAATGACTGAGGAGAGTCATTATAAATACCAGTTTCCGTGGAGAACAGACAATTGAAGTCTTTGCTAGCTCTTGTTTGGTTGCTTCGTAAGGGGAGTGATTGACCAGGACGGTATGGACAGATATTCGTCTCACAGTTCTTGAAAATGAATTCAAAATGGAATTCGAAACGTCGAACAAATCAGAAAATACCTAACGGATAAAAACCCAGAAAAATTCATCTTGTGTATCGAAGATCCGTGAAAACATCAATTTCTACATAATACCTGGATGGGCAGGATGCAGCCTCAATATCGGACGCAGTCGGATAATGACTGAGGAGAGTCATTATAAATACCAGTTTCCGTGGAGAACAGACAATTGAAGTCTTTGCTAGCTCTTGTTTGGTTGCTTCGTAAGGGGAGTGATTGACCAGGACGGTATGGACAGATATTCGTCTCACAGTTCTTGAAAATGAATTCAAAATGGAATTCGAAACGTCGAACAAATCAGAAAATACCTAACGGATAAAAACCCAGAAAAATTCATCTTGTATATCGAAGATCCGTGAAAACATCAATTTCTACATAATACCTGGATGGGCAGGATGCAGCCTTAATATCGGACGCAGTCGGATAATGACTGAGGAGAGTCATTATAAATACCAGTTTCCGTGGAGAACAGACAATTGAAGTCTTTGCTAGCTCTTGTTTGGTTGCTTCGTAAGGGGAGTGATTGACCAGGACGGTATGGACAGATATTCGTCTCACAGTTCTTGAAAATGAATTCAAAATGGAATTCGAAACGTCGAACAAATCAGAAAATACCTAACGGATAAAAACCCAGAAAAATTCATCTTGTATATATATATATATATATATATATATATATATATATATATATATATATATATGCTGGCTGAAACTTCCGGTTGATCCGCGTCTGGAATGATTTGCTTGTCTACGTTTCGGCTCCCATTACGGAGCCATTTTCAAGACTGAGTGACCTTGCGTCTAGGTCTGAGTTGTCTTACTAGCTGGCTATCATCACTCCAATGACATTTCTAACCGCGGAAGCCTAGCCGAACAAATATATATATATGAAACAAAGTGCGAGATTCACGAGGAACGTCTGATAACCGAAGTTTTCCGCCATTACAATCGTGTGATGTTGTCACTTTTGTTGAAAACAAGCCATGCGAATGCTTTCGGAATTCTCATCCGAAAGCCTCCGTGCAGAAGGCTCCATTTGGAACCACAAATCTACAATCCAATGCAAGTCGCCAAAGGCTGATAATTACCAGCAGACGTCATGGTATGGTCTATCTGTGGACTGCAGTTTCATCCTTTGGGACTCATCAGCACAGCGATGACCGCAATCGAACAATGACTAATGCTCGAATGCACCATGACGAACACTGGGAACTCCACTTGGCTCATCCCTCCACGATCTTACGATGAGTGTGAACTCAGCGCCATTTCGTGGTGGATTGACAAAGCATTGGATCTGGTGGAAGTGGCCGGCGTAGGCCTAAAATTCCGAAAGCATCCGCTGGGCTTGTTGTCAACAAAAGTGACAATATCACTGTATATATATATATATATATATATACTCCAGGATTTAAAAAAAATCTTGGGTAACTAAACTAAACTAAAATTTTTGTTGGTTTGTATTTTTGGATGGATGCATGCGAACTTCACATTTTTCTTATGGAATGAATTCCGCAGAAAAAATATGGAATTTGGATTCATGAGAAACTGCCTTAATCCATTGAGTAACTTCGAAAAGTAGTATAAGCAGGAAGCAGTACCATTTAAAAATTGGTACGGGGACTATTTACAGCTAGACTAACATAACTTTGTGTCCAAATTAGCCACATCCCTAATAAAATTTCAAGAGAAGCAAACCACATCAAAGAGGTAGAGATTTACTGAAGTTCAGGCCAAAGTGGCGCTCGATCCCAAAAGAGTGTGATGAAGACGGCTGAAAGTGTCAAGTTGTCACAGTATAAAACGAGGTATAAAGTCATAAGTAATTTACTGAAATGACGCAGCTATAAAATAATGAAGCTACCTTGACTCTGTGATGTCACATCCTCTTGTTTCCCTTTCTTGCCACCCTTCTTCTTGGACTGCTGGGGAGCTTGTTGAGGAGACAGCTCATGTTGGGTAGGTTGATCACTTGGCTGCTTTTTTATCGCTCCTTGTTTTTGAGGAGCATCTCCTTGGGAAGACTGAGGCGGCGCAGGTTGAGGCGGGCCAGTACTCGACGAAGCCTCATCCTGAGCTCCCTGAGGTTTTCCTTTTCCTAAAAAATTGGAACAAATACACTAGTTGAATAATTTTTGTTATCTATAAGGTCACGTAATGGATTCCTGAACAAGTCGAAGTTATTTCTTTAGAGTATTTTTCTAGACTTGTGGAAAAAACTTCAACCAATTTCATGGTGCCGAACATTCTTTCATGTTATATCAATTGATGAAACATGAAAGGTTATTATTGTTGGGATCGTTGTCAGTGAATTTCACTTCCACAAAAACGTTATCATAGCTAAATTATTCACAAGCAAAAAAAACAGTACTTTAAAGGTGGATTCATGAAGCTTCAATTTCAATTATTAAGGAAGAATTACCAAGTAGCAAGTAGCAATTATGAGTTAAACTGCCTGATTTACTGTAGATGATTCATGCAACCAAATTACAAATAATTTGTTTTTCGCGATTGTTTTTTATGTTCATGGAATGTAAGCGAGTTGAAATTAAAACTGTAGATGCCATTTGGGTGGACTTTCTCAGGAAAACAATGATATTTCATTTTCAATTTTCGACTTTCCAAAACGAACCTACTGTATATAAAAATGAATATATGTAAGGTTAAAGTTGATCCCCTTCCAGAAGCTTTGATCATTGTTAAATTTAGGTGCATCAATGACTTCTTTTTCATTACTTTCTACTCGATATTATTTGTTAATCGCTACTTGTTCATTGTAACTTGATAATTGAAGCAGCATAAATCCACCTTAACACATGATCGCATATTCAAACAACTGTTTCCAAAAATATAGTAGACCAAATCTGAGATAGTAGGACTCACCAAAAACATGAGTTTGTTATCCTTGGGAGTGAAGTATCACTCAATCTCCAATTTTATTCGAAATTTCAGTATTGAAAATCACCTCTGCTGAAAGTTTGTAGCATAGACATTATATAATGAACTGACTTTATGACAGTTTTTCATATAACACGATGCGGAATACAATAGAGAAGGAAAGGATATGCACATTGAAGTGATATTGTGTAGGACAGAATGATAATTCTTGACTTGAATTACTCTATCCTTCTCAACATCTCTTTATCTGCTACGTTGAGGAAGAAATTCGCTTAGAGGTTATACTTGAAGTATTTTATCTTGTTCACTCTGCAGTCCTCTCTCTTAGGGCCAGTCCACAGTAAAGGAAAATTACTGTGGCCAGTCCATTAGTTATAATGTCTATGGGGGTGCGCTGCGTAACACCCACATTTCGTTACACCCACAGTCACAGAACACTTTTCCGAACATACCCGAATGATGCCTGTTTCATAATTCACCGAATATTCTGCAATTTTTTATCAACCTAATTTAACCAAAACTAACTAACCTGCTAATCTAACACATTCATTGTAGGTTTATCGACAAAATGGAAGAATTTTGCAAATGTTGAATCATTCGGGTATGTTCGGAAAAGTGTTCTGAGACTGTGGGTGTTACGAAATGTGGGTGCAACGACATGCTCCCGTCTTTGGGTGGTAGTTGGTAGCGCCGCGACGTTCATTTATACGCAAAAAGTGTTACCCCATGAAACAAAAATCGAAGCGTTTCTCGTTTGGTTAAATGACGGTAAGTAGAAATATCGGGCTCGTTTGGTTTTGATTGTCAATTCAACAAATTGCAATTCTTGAATGCATTGCTTATGCTTCGGTTTCGGTGAAACGTGTTGCATTTTTGCGAACCAATTTTTTCGACCTGTTCGCTGCCAGACTCGAGGTTACTACTGAAGCACTGTTTTCGCTCAGGCACGTCCAATGGGCGGTGAACCACAATTACCTAGTTTAAATGAAAACCGGATATAGGATGTTAGTGGACTTATTCTCTCCCTTAGTCTTATGGGATGCTCTGGGTTATAACCGTTCACTTCAGCTACATGCCTGATAATTCCCTTTTCATTGTCTCTCTTATATGTCTTTGAAGGAAAAGTTATAAGACTATGGTTGAGAAATCGCAGTTGCCATTTTATGTTTTGGACAATGAATCGAGTCGTTAGGAATGTACCTGAACGTTTATTCGTGTTTTTCCTATAATGGATTACGTCATTTGCACCAGATTGAGATTCTTCCGTTAAATGAATGATGGTTCTCTAGGAAATTTTCACTCTGCAGATAAAATTTCTCAAGATTTCCTTACTGTGAGGAATAGTACGTTGTACAACAAGAGTGGATGTGGTGGCCATATCGCACGAGGATGAAGGCGGGTGCTCAAACGTCCGAGGGCGATATAGCCAATATCCATTCAAGTTGTACAGTTGACTTTTGCTTCGACCAGGTAAATATTTCAATAACTCTCAAGTATCAAATTGATAATAAATTTTAAATATGAGTGTTTTTTTCAATATTCATGAAAAACTCAAAGGAAATAAACTTTATTAAATTCAATATTGAATGCGTGAGGTTTGGTGATCCAAATAATAGTTTCAAATGATGGTTCAGTTAGGGAAGGGATCAAGATTTCGTAGATAAAGAATTCAGTTTTTCGCCAACGTTTCGGATTTTATTAAATCCATCATCAGGGCTCTACAATAAATAAAAAAACAATAAGGTAACATTATACATGCCAATACATACTGCAATTTGACTCGATTTTCATTTATATATTGACCTATTTGTAAAAAAAAAAATAATTGATTGAAAAAATATTAAAATTGGTGAGGCTCTCAGATGTTCTTTTTAGCCTGTTAACACAGATGACCCTCGGTGACCTTGACCTCGCAGGTGATTGCGAACTTGGCGGCGTCCTGGCAGGTGAGTTGGATCTTGGGGGGATTCTCACCTTGCAATCTTTCTTGAAATGTCCGGATCTTCCACATCTATAACATGTTCTCTGTGGCATTCTCCCCTTGCAGTCTTTTATGAAATGCCCCGGCCTTTTACAGCTATAGCAAATCCCATGCGGCATTTTCACCCAACAGTCTTTTACAAGATGTCCTAGTTTTCCACATCTATAGCACGTTCTCTTCTTCTGGGTGCTCATTCTACTTATTAATGATTTGATCTCCTCCAGAACTTTCTCAAATGAACCACTCGTTGCGCCAGATCTATCGGCCTTGAGGTGTTGAAGGCCGCCTCCACTTCTAGCGAACGAACCAAGGGATCGCTACTCCTTTTGAAACTTGTAAGTCGCAGAGTTCTTTGGATTTCTGGGTCTCTGAGTCCGTCAATAAATATCTGCACAGCCAACTGCTCCTTGAAATCTCCTGGCGCATCTGGGTACGCCAGCTGGATTAGGCGTCGAACATCTGCCTCAAATTCTTGCAGACTCTCACCTGATTTTTGTGTGCGAGTCTTCATTTGGGCCCGGTACAGCTGTTCTCGGTGTTGATCGCCATACCTCAACTCTAGTGCAGAAATCAGGTCGTCATATTGCTTCTGCTGTTCTATGGGTATCGTTTGTAATATACCCAAAGCTGGCCCTCTCAAAGCTACTATTAGTGCCGTAGCTTTTTCTTCGTCGCCCCATCCATTAGTTTCTGCCGTAGCCTCAAATTGTCGACGGTACATGGACCAAGACGACTGACCATCAAAAGTCGGTGGTTTCACGGAAATTCCTGACGTGGCAACACTGTCTCGGCGATCTCGGTTCTTGAGAAGAGCTATCTGTTTTTCTAGACCTCTCATTTCATTTCTCATCTCATTTCTCATCTCCTCTCGCACTATATCCACTTTCTTATTGACGTCATCGTCGATTTTCTTGACGTCTCCCTTTAGTTCTTCCTTTAGGTCTTCTTTTAGTTACTCCAGATCTACTCTTAGTTCTCCTTTCAGTTCTTCCATTTGTACTTTTGTTTTATGTAAAACATGCTCGAATAACTTGTCTTGATGTTCTCGAACGTTCTGGAAGTCTGCTTTCCACTGTTTTTCTATTAGAACTAATTCATTCTTTTGTTCTTCTCTCACCTTCTTCTGTTCTTCTAGAATTTTCTGGATTGCTTCTTCTCGTTCTATTTTTTCAATTTTCTGGAGTGTTTCTTTCCGTTCTTTCTTTTCATTTTCTCTTTCTAATTCTCGTTCTTTCTTTTCATCTTCTCGTTCTTTTTTTTCATTTTCGAGATTTTTCTGGAGTGTCTCTTGCCATTCTTTCTTTTCATTTTCTCGTTCTAATTGTCGTTCTTTCTTTTCTTCCTGTCGTCGCTTTTCCTCTTCTTGTTTTTCCTCCTGCCGTCGTCTTTCATAATCAGCAAATTGGTTTTGGATTAATTTCAACATGTCCTCCATCGTATCGTAAGATGTACTTCTCGTATTCACCATAAATTGTTTTTATTTATCAGCAAAATTCCACTTCCGACACCACTGTTACGATTTCTCCCTTTGGAAAATCTCAATTCTGACACCACTGTTACGATATATCCTTGGGTTCGATGATTAAAACACCAAACAACACTAAACTCCTTTTATTATAACTCTCTATCACAATACAATACAACACAATCACTTAAATCGCTCCGATAACTTTCCAATGTTCGCCACTAAACTCTCTGTACTAAAAATTCTACACTTTCGCACTTAGCAATAACAAAACTCTTTCCACTTAGCTCTACTAAACTCTCGTCACTTAGCTCTGAATAAAACTGCCGAATCACTAACTCCCTGTAATACAAATTCTCTCGTGGCGAAGCCTGTCCCGTATTCATACCCCTGCGTACGCCTGTGAAGAATCTTCACGAGAAGCCCCGATGACGTGTCTCGAATTCTCCAGGCGGCTTACGGGTTCCAGGAAAATGACGTTCGCTACGACGCGATCCCTCGCCTTGCGTTTACGATTTCGTCAGGGCCGGCGCTAGGACGTAACAATAGAGAAATAAATCATGCATTTGTCAAATGAAAAATTTAATCATTCTAACTGTATTTCTGCCGGTGTCGAAGGTGATTCTCCCATATCGCTGGTATCAGACATTTTGTTGATTATCGAAGTTTGGCTATATTCTTCAAAAGTTCAATACCTATACCGATTTTGACTTGACAAATGTCAAATGCAGAGCATGCACATCATGCTTGATTGAAAAATAATGGGTTTCTATTGGTTGAAAATCTGTATCGTAATGAAAAATCTGTATCGTAATGGATTTCATTATAAAACGGGTTGTGGGCATATAAGTGTATTATTAGAGTACGGGTGTAGATAATAGTATATCATGCAACGATCATGTAATAACCATTACACGAGAGTTGCATAGGATATTTTATCTACACCTGATAAATAGTGAAGAACTACAAATATTATATTTATATTGCACACAATAATACTAATTAAAAGAATTTATTTGAAAAATTCTTCAAATTGTAATAAATGGTATCACTTCGAGAAATACTTCCAACTAGACCAACTAGCTCCTATAATCTCAGCGCCTTAGACCGCTCGCCTACGGAGAGGTCACAAAAATTTGATTGTAAAAATAGAGAAATAAATCATGCATTTGTCAAATGAAAAATTTAATCATTCTAACTGTATTTCTGCCGGTGAAGGTGTCGAAGGTGATTCTCCCATATCGCTGGTATCAGACATTTAGTTATGATTTTCGCAGTTTGGCTATATTCTTCAAAAATTCAATACCTATACCGATTTTGACTTGACAAACGTCAAATGCAGAGCATGCACATTATGCTTGATTGAAAAATTATGGGTTTCTATTGGTTGAAAATCTGTATCGTAGTGAAAAATCTGTATCGTAATGGATTTCATAATAAAACGGGTTGTGGGCATATAAGTGTATTATTAGAGTACGGGGGTAGATAAATGATATTTCCTGTTGTGAGTGTTCTACATAAATAATTGAAAACAGTTTCAATAGTAACCCAAGTAATTTTATTACGAATTTCAAAGCACCATTTATTCGTGGATAAAACCATTAGCGATTTTGTCAAAATTTATTAATATGTCAAATTTTAAAGAATTTTCGGAACAATAGTTTGTTTACCTCGTAGGAAAAGCCACATTTCTGGACTCTGTGTTGCTGTGTAGTAATCTTCACAGTCGTCCAGGAATGTTAGGCTTTTCCTTCCTGGTAAACAATATACTAGTGTTGAAAACCTTGTTGTGAAATCTGTTATTCATCAACGTATCCTCTATATCATGGCTGTCCAACATAGGGCCCGCGATCTCCTTTCTTGCGGCCCCCGCTTCACGGGTCATGTATACATCACATGTATAAATTATTTGCAATCAGATCCTTTCTACCAAGGAAGAACTAAACCTGGCTTGGACTTTTTCAAGTTACTGCCAGGAGAACGATACCCCAACTTGCGAAACTTGGGACTTACAATGGGATCAATGATAGGAAGCACGTATCTTTGCGAAAGCAGCTTTTCCAACATGAAATTTATCAAGTCAAAGTATAGATGATCCCTCTCTGATAAGTCACTTACTCAGTTACTTCGTTTATCAACAACAAATATTAATGTTAATATTGATGCATTAGTATTAGAAAACCAACCCCCTCAAATGTCCCACTGATTTTTAGTAATTTCATAGTTTTTGAATAAATAAAAATAATAGAAAAACTATTTTTGTATACCATATCCATATAGTATTATGGTATATACCTATTAAAACACAGTAATAATGTTGTATAAAAAGATTTTGTAATGCGGCCCTCCAAACTGCATTTTTTCTTGAAGTGGCCTTTGGGCCACTTGAAGTTGGACAGGCCTGCTCTATATTATCACGTAGATAGTCAATCTGCTTTTTTTCCTTCTTGTGGTGTTTGACGACTTCATTTCTTGTATTGGATATGTGATCTGATACTGAGGTCTTCGACGAGTACATCCATCAGAAGATGGCTTCCACGGTAGTACCCAAAATAAAGTATTTGCCTTTGGTCAAGGCTGCAAGGGTGGTTGCTGAACTCAATATAGTTTTTTTTCCAACAACGAGCTTATATTGAGTTTATTATGGCAGCATGTACTGAATATTTAAGGGCCCTACCTCAAGACTTATGTTTGAGTCAATTCTATGTACGTCGAGGAATTTTGCCTTCTTGCTAGAATGATACAATACTAATTTTAGCTACATATCTGAAATTCCAAGGCAAAATCTATCGACGTTCATAGAATTGACTCAAACACTTACAGAATCTCCTGCATTAGGGTCTAATAATCAGCATGGGTTGTCCCAATAGGCAGAATGTCGATCATATTGTTGGGACAAAAAGTATTCTGTGATTAACATAGGTCTTTCAAAGGTGTCGTTTTGCCATGGGAAAGAATGCCGATAGGTTCCCGGGACTGGGATGCATTTACTGTATAGTTTAAGCTGTCTCGGCCTATATCCATCGACATAACGCAGCTTTGCGGGTGCACTACTGTTTTCTCTGGCACTCGTATGGAATAGACAGAACACCGGTACTGCCTTATGCTCCAGGGGATATTGAGTCTGTTGAGGAGAATGAAAGGGTTCAAATTTTTTTCCTACCCTAAGATAAAAGCCAATAAGCCGACTTAGAGCCAACTGCACCGCTTCTATTTGATGAAGGTTCAACTGAGCTTGGATGAATCGTAAGGAACAAGAAATCTGATTAGCAAATATCTAGCAACAAAACCTAGCTGAGATAAACCACAACTAGAGCAGAGCGGTGCAATGAGTAACTAATAGTTCAAAAATATGTAACACAAGCTTTGGAGAACAGACTCAGGTTTACTCTATTTATAATGTCTTTCAAAGGCTTTTGATTGTCAACCACAGCCTGCTTATACTCAAACCTCAAAGCTAATGACCTCAATGGTATTCTACTCAAATGATTCAGTCGTAATTGAGTAATTGAGTGTGGAAATGATATTTACTCACCGATCATTTCTTCAAGGCTTCCACAGGGCTCACATATCGGCCAACTTTCCTTTAAGATATTTGTAAAAGACACAAAATATACCATTTCACACTCCCGATTTCTCATGTTTGTAGATGATTTGAAATTATTCAAAGCAATTGAGCTAATGACTTGTAAGAAATACAAGAAGAAATGAAGAACTATAGTCATTGGTGTGGTGCAAACTTAATGAACTTTAATATCGAAAAATGTCAAAAGATTACTAGACATAATGATATAGCAATCCGTTTTATCCCAAGCATGTGATCGGGGGTTCCAAAATAATATATATATATATATATATATATATATATATATATGCTGGCTGGAACTTCCGGTTGATCCACGTCTGGAAAGATTTACTTGTCTACGTTTCGAGTACGTAGACAAGTAAATCTTTCTAGACGCGGATCAACCGGAAGTTCCAGCCAGCACATTTCTAACCGCGGAAGCCTAGCCGATTAAATATATATATATATATATATATATATATAAAAATAATATTTTTTTTTTATTATTTTATATATATAATATGCTCGGATAAGCATCCGCGGTCGGATATGTGATTAGTGGAACTCATCCGGTTGAATCGTGTCTGGAATCGTTCTTCTGTCGACGTTTCGGCTCTTACTTTGGAGCCATTCTCAAGACTTATAAGTACTGTCAAAATGGTATTCATCCGTGAATAAATAAATAACCTTGCTTCACTGGATTTTCAGTTCAAAAATGGTAAAACTACAAGAAAGCGCCGCGTTTTGCTTCCTTTATTTGTATTCTACACATCGGATTTTTTTTATATATACCGATTCACACGAAAGGAAAACCCTGAAATGTTCAAAGAACACCGCGTGTATGAAGGGACAGGAGATACGAATTGACGAATTTTTTAAGTTTGTATGCCTCGGCAAAAATCTCTCTTGGTAGGAGTCCCAAAGTTCAGCTGTTCTATTGAAAAAAGATCTCTGAGCAAGAAAGGTTCGACAGGTCTCCAAGCCCAACACAAGTTTTCTAAAAATATTCTTATCATATGATGATAAATAATAGAACTTCATCTCTAATTGAAATGTGAATAGACAAATTTTCAAAAAAGAACAAATTTGAAAATGGATTTCAAACATATTTTCATTAAGCTTCAGAATCATTGTTTGAATTATATATGTATATCTATAAACAGATAGATCCCATGCACTCTCCTCCAGTAGTACATATACATTGAAAGTGATATCTGCAGCCTTCAGCTTCATATCATTGGTAAGTACAAAGAGCTGGTATATTCTAAGTGTTACTATCTCACAGAATTCAAATCAACAACCACAAGAAGCACTACATAAAGAAATATGTAAACCATAAACACATTGTTCGACAAATTCCTTGAGCCCAGAAGTTAAATGTTGCTACCTTATACAATTTTGAAATTGTAATTTCATCTCTTCGATTCTGAGGTAGGTGAGGAAATATATAATGAACTAAATCCTGAATTGATGGACGATAAATTCCTTTTAAATCTCTTCACATCTTTTCAATTCGATTTACTTGTAAATCAAATCCATAAGTCAACTGTTACAAATGAAAAATCTGATCCATTGAATGTATTCATTTATACCTTTCCTCATCATCCTCAATTTCACCAACCATTAAAACAAAAGCAGGGTCCATTATTGTTCACTTATGTTCCTATCAATCAAATTTCAACAAGTGATATAACGGGTTCAAGCAACAATACCTTATAACTGAGCATAAGCCCAAAACTAAGAGTTCAACACAAGCAAATCAATCAACACCAATAGTACTGCATTAACTTGTTCATTGATTTGCTTGTGTTGAACTATTAGTTACTACTTTTGGGCTCATGTTTAGTTATTAGGATTTGTTGCAGAAACCTGCTATAAGAAGTCTTCAAGTAATCGAAGTTGTAAGTCACAATAGTACAAAAACCTGTAAAGTGTCGTTCAATTCTAAATTGAAGAAGTCTTTGAACTAACAATCTCAATCATGGAAGGGGTTTCCCCGAATCTCTGATTGATGGACGATAATGAAGTTGATCACAAACAACTCAAGTAAGAAAATCTTTCAACGTAACACCACATCAAAAATATTCATATAAAATACTTACCTTTTTTCTTCACCATATTTCTTTGAAGTGATAAAAAAAATCAGATATCCGAAACCACAATTTACCTAAACAACTGGGTGAAAAATGAAACGTTGCCAACGTTGGTAAAATAGACAGTTTGAAGTTTGACAGTTGAAAGTTGAAAGTGTCAACCAGTGTTAGCAACACATGGAAAAGAAAAAAGGTGCACAGGGTGTAAAAATAAAGTGTTCTTCATTGAAAATAGGTACAATTTAATTTCATGCATGCGCAAAATGTAAGTAGACGATATTTCCAGAAAGGAGCTCCTATTCTGAAACGGTGCTGTCAACTGTCATGTCAGAGGTAAATTTCAGGGTATTCCTCGTGCATCTAATTTTATACATAATATTCTATCAAATTTGTCAAAATAGCGGGTGCGTTGCGTTCTACCCACATTTCGTTCTGCCCACAGTCTCCGAATATACCCGAATGATGCCTTTCGTAAAATTCACCGAATATTCTGCAGTTTTTTCTACAATCTAACCAAACCTAACTAACCTGACACAGCCTAAGGGGGGGGGGGGGGGGGGGGGGGGGGGGGGGGGGGGGGGGGGGGGGAAAGCGAGGGGGGCGCCGCCGAGATACGAGACGATCGGACGTCGGATATCGGATCTGTCTGAATTCAGCTTAACACATTCATTGGGGGGCTAACGACAAAAAGGATGAATTTTGCAAAAGTTGAATCATTCGGCTATGTTCGGAGACTGTGGGCAGAACAAAATGTGGGTAGAACGAGATGCTCCCAAAATAGCAATAAAAATTTGACAACACTGACAGAGTTTCGGATGAAAGATGCGAATTTCGGACGAGACATCCGAATTTTTTATGCATCGGAATCCAAGTGTGAAAATATGGTACAATCAGCGTACCTTATGACTTTCGAAAGGTACGAGGTCCATTGGAGGAAAAAAGGAACATGTACCTTTGAAAAAGTTACGGTTGCCAACACTGGTGTCAACTTCAGGGTTTGTTTTGGTTTTGACTGAGAACGGTTTCAGAGTGGATAGTAGTTGAACAGTCATGTCTTAGGCACATAATTAAACTACTATACAAAAGAGATCCTGTTAACCTAATACAATTGTCCCAAGAATATTTGACCTTGATTGAACTTTGGCACTTTCATCACACTAAGAAATCTGACAATTGACAATATACACTATGCGACCCCATGTTAGCCAACTGTTATATTTCAAATTTGGAATCAACGAGCTGATTATACAAACCCAGAAATCTTGTAGATCAGTGGTTCCCTAACTAATCTGGATCTGGACTGCGACCCATCTGAAACAAGTTACCAAACTCGAGACCCACCTCTAGGAAATTTAACCGTTACCAATATGAAAGAGATTTTTCAAATAAAAAACAGAGTTTAAATACAATTTTCAATACTATAATCGAATAACTACATCAAAAAGTTATTTTAATGGGTAGGATGAAAGTGTTTCCTATTTTTCCCCATTACAGTTTTGACATCAATTTCAACTGGAGTTACTCGCTCGCAACCCTCTGGTGATTAGGAAACCCTGTTCTAGATATTGATTCATTATTCAAAATGAAAATGAGTATTTTCATTTGGCTAAATGCTCCGTACGGTAGCAAAGCCAAGAAATACTAGAAAGAGAGAAGTTTTTTCATTCATTCAACCAAAAAAAAAACAATCTTTTTCATGTCATCATGTCAGCTATAATTATCTCACTAGACAACAGCATCATTTGAAAACTTTATAATTCCTGAGTAAGGCTGGATTCAGACAGATCCGAAATCGGGTGCGCTGCGTAACACCCACATTTCGTAACACCCACAGTGCATAACACCCAAAGTGCGTAACACCCAAATGTCATAACACCCAAATTTCGTTATGCCCACACTCTCCGAGCATACCCGAATGATGCACTGTTGCGAAATTTACCGGATATTCTGCAATTTCCTGTTAACCCAATCTAACTTGACCTAACTAACCTAACCTAAAAGAAGGATGAATTTGGCAACAGCGCATCATTCGGGTATGTTCGGTGAGTGTGGGTATAACGAAATTTGGGAGTTATGACATTTGGGTGTTACGCACTTTGGGTGTTATGCACTGTGGGTGTTACGAAATGTGGGTAGAACGAGATGCTCCCCCGAAATCTGGTCGTACGACGATCCAATAGCTTAGAACGTCAACGTCAATTGAAACCATCATCAGAAGTTTACGTTTCAATATCCTATTCACTCCTAGTTGGGACAAAATAACCGCCATTAGTGCCTTCGGTCGTCGTTGACCCTAATCTTAGAAATTTTGCACGGGAGGGCGGCTGTTCCTAAATAAATTTATTTCTGTGTTCTGTGACTACGCCCATCGATCATTATCGCGAATATTCGAAAAATATGCTGACCGCATTCATTTACGTACGGGGGAGTTATCATGGACCTATGACAGTCATGCATCGTGTTTATGTTACAATTAACGACTTCATACTTAGTTCTAATATTTCCATACTGGGGGTGGTTGGTGGTATAACTTCCTACTTCTGAAGTCGGATTACGGAAATTCGAAACGAATCGAAACAATCATGTTTTCTTGATTCGATACGTCTAGGAAAATGCACAAGAAAAACGAGTTTCAAAGCGATACCTCTCTTCGTTCGACCGCTATCGAAACATACAAAATTTGCGACACACAGGTAGAAAAAAGTTGAGTTGAGCCAAATCGGCCCATTTTTTGACGCTGATCATTTTTCCCAATGAAAATGAAAAGTTGAGCCTGTTGCCCGGAAAAATGTGGTCGCTGATATACGATTAATGATAATCGCTAAAGAACAAAAAAATCTATTCGGTGAAATAAAATTCAAATTATATCACGAATCTCAGACGTTCACTTAGTAACTCATTTCGTGGAATAAAATTTAGGCGGACGGAATCAATAATTTTCCCAACATTTAGGTATTGATTTTCATGCTACCAATAATTGAAACCTAGAATATTAACGGGGGCATATTTTTTTACCTAGCTACATCTACCTATCATATTGGCAGTATTTTTTGTAAAGAACTCATATTTTTAATGGGTTCTGTTGATTGAAGTTGGAAAACCAATGCCTTTTATAAACTCAAAACAATGTTTAATGAAAATGTCAGAAGTGGCAATCCCACCTACTTTAGGACAGATTAATGTCTGGCACTAACTTGAAATTGAAATTAATGATTAGTCCCGATTTTTGATGACTCGAATAAGTCTAGAGCTCTTACAATAGCACTATGATGCAAGTTTAACAATTTATCACTAATCCCACCAAAGCTTCAGTGAGGTGTATTCATATGAAGTAAACAATTGGATTGATCCTACCTTGGATTATTTACTCGTGCTTCGCCTTTAATACCTCCATTAAGTTCTTCACTTTGATGGTTCGGCTGTTTTTTTCCGTTGATGGGAATAGGAATGATTTTTGTATTCGACTCGGAGCGCTGATTATCAAAACTCTATCTAAAAGTGATGACTATTCCTTCTTGTCAAAGTTCTGTCACCTCTCACCATCAATCCAAAAACCAAAATTGGGGCATGGCCCCGCTCTTCAGGTTGACTGACAGTCATTCGATATCTGAAGTTAAGCAACGCCGAGCGCGGTTAGTACTTGGATGGGTGACCATGCATCCATTAAAATAATATAGCATGCTACTTCAAAATAGGCGCGGCACATTTTCAATATTAAAAACATGAAATATTTATCGTTCTTTCTCATTTTGAATAGCATCAATCTCAAGTACGTTTGGAACAACTACTACCGAACCTACATAAAAATATCTTTCGTAATCATATAGGAATTTCAAAGGTAAGTCCGTTAGAGAGATTTTGGAAGAAAACATTTTTTTAGTGTTATTTATTGTTATTAATGGGGGAGTCGCAGGCTAAGCGAATCGCTTCGCTATGATTTTGTAGCTACAGAGTTACACACCAGGCGGAACTTTTCTCACTAATAGCAAGAATTATCTTCAAAATGTCTTAATTCTTCACAATCGGTAATAACGTCCCCAAAGGAAGTCAGCGATTTTGATGCCTTCAGAAAGCGATAGTACCTATATCTTTCTAACATATGAAAATGGCACGAAGAGTACGAAGAGTCACTTTTTACCAAGCTTATGGTTCACCCCATTCTACTTCTTACTGATTCCCACAGATGTTGGTTCAGTTTCAATTTAAACAAACGTACATGAGAATACATTGTTTGATGATATTGCCATCAAAATCGTATAGGATTGTATCAAATTTCAAGAAATACATTATTATTCGTGAAGCTTTGACGAGATATAGAAAAATTGTATCACATCATAAAACATAATCATCCATAATTCAAAAGAGATCGACTTTGTTTCCCTCTCTTATTTACTTTATTATGTACCCTTTCAACAAAGTCACACTCTAAGAGAATCGCTATCGCTTCGCTATCACTTCGCTTCGCTTCAATTTTGAGCGTACGGAGTCCCGCTCTTAGATGCTTCAAATAAATATGCGGACAGGTGGCTAAGGCTGGATTCAGACAGATCCGAAATCCGATGGTACGACGATCTGACAGCTTTCTGATTGGTCTAAATTCAAATTTAGCCTAAGGCTGAATTCAGACAGATCCGAAATCCGATCGTACGACAATCCGATAGCTTTCTGATTGGTCTAAATTTGAATTTAGACCAAATTAGACCAATCAGAAAGCTATTTGCTCGTCGTACGATCGGATTTTGGATCTATCTTAATCCAGCCTAAGCCTCCGGTATAGGGGCGAGAACAATTTTTCTTTGTTTTGTTCTTCAAACTGTGTTTCAGTACAGAATGGCTGTACTACTTCTAGTGATGAATTCGGACGAGTCGCTTGATATATTTACGATTGAACTTCACGAGTAAGTTTGTAAATTCATATCAATAAAAGTTGGGGATGAACTGTGAATACTGACTTTCGCATTGTTATGCAGAATCAGATTTTTTTTTATTTGAATCGCTCTTTCTCCTAAACATGCATCCATATTTTCGCAGGCTGCGAAAATATGGATGCAAGTTTCTTCTTAATTCTTCTTAATTTCAGATTTAGGATAGAAATTATTGAATATTTCTAGCACAATTCTCTTAATGTAAATTTCAACGAATTTTGTAGAACAATTCTTCAAGAACAGCCCAAAAATTCAAGAGAAGTAAATAAATAGAAAGACGCTCATATATGAAGCAGAATCGAATGACACATCAGATTTGTAGATATATAAAATTTTACGTAATTTGAAAAAAACAGCCCAGGTAATTCACATAATGATTGAGATTTGGCAAATATAAATATTCATATTTTGATATTCTTCTGTGAGTTCATGTTTCATCTGAACTCGTAATATTATGGAATTCAACATAAAACTTTATGTGGTTTTACTGGTATCAGTGGTAGCCATCGATCGACCCAGACGTGTGATCGTTCTGACGACAAAGCCGAACACACCTCATGTTGGGGAAATCTGAAAACCTTTGTTGGCAAAACTGTTTTTCATTATTATTATTTATCATTTGCATAGTTGGTATCCCTGATTCCAGTTATCCTTCTTTTGATAGTGAATATCCGTGTAAAATGGTAGGTTGTTGACGAAAATATTATTTTTCCATTATCATCTTTTTTCAAATCATAGATCTATCCATATAATCTATGCCTTCCTGAATAACATTTTTTGTGCTAGTTTATTTTATCAATATTTTTTATAATCCATGTTGAAGCGTTCGAAATGTATTCAATACATATTACAAAATTCTTGGAACATTACAGTGACCAAGTTTTCCTGATATACTCTGAAAATGGTGATATGTTCCAGTATAATAATCTTTTAAAGAAATATCCTTCCTGAAAATACTCATTTATTTATTCCTTCATGAAACGTGAATGTCAACATAACCTCTATGATTTCAGGCCCGAGGTCCGAAGAAGCATTTGAAGCGTTTGAACGCCCCAAAAGCATGGATGTTGGACAAATTGGGGGGTGTTTTTGCACCTCGCCCATCCACTGGTCCCCACAAACTAAGGGAATCTTTACCTTTGGTCATTTTTCTTCGTAATCGACTAAAATATGCTTTGACAAATAGTGAAGTTACTAAAATTGTTATGCAAAGGCTAATCAAAGTGGACGGAAAAGTCCGAACAGACTCTAATTATCCCGCTGGATTTATGGGTAAGTTTTGATTTGCATTCAATATAATTGTTTCTCAGTGAGATTTGATAGTATAGTGACATAAAAATACTACAGTACTACTTTGACCGTAGTATTTCCTAGTTCATTTATTTTTAATTCAATAATCTTTCCAAAACACTAACTAAAATGTTAACAGTGCTGTTCAGTTGACTGTAGGATTAGAAATTTGTTATATCTATTCAAGAATATATTCCATTGAGGCCAATATTTCCTAGATGAAATAACACACCTTATTTTGGTTCTACAGTTAGTGGACCCAACTGTACAATTTTGAAAGAAATTCCTCGAGAAATTCTGTATATTAGTCTAGAATTATCAAGTAAACATACAATTTTTTTTGCAATGATATATCAGTGGCCAATTCCTGTCAAAATTGCATTGTAGGAGCTATTGCTTCGTCTTTTGAAACCATTGTTAAAGGTGTCCATGCATCCATGCTTGATTCAAGATGAACTGGAAGTCGAGCTGGATGTGTATATAAAACAAAAAATAACCGAACTCTTGGAAGTGATTGAATGACCTGAAATTGGCTTCTGTCCTAATAGTACCAACATATTTTTGAATTCAGGATTAATATTTGGAAATTGTCAACTTGAATGCTAGCTGATTTTTCTCCTCAAGATCACCATGTGAGAGTAAAGAGATAGATGAAATCATAAAAAAAGTTGTTCTAAAATTGTTCCTTTCTGTTAACTAGCTGACTGAGAGCAATGGATCAATGATATATTTAATTTGAAAAAAAAATTAACACTGTTTTGAAATGAATGGCAGCTTGAGTTATGGTGTTGAAAAGAAAATATCAGGTTCTCTCATAATATGAATAATAATAATAAAAGTACTCTATTGATCATTTTACAAAACAACCAAACGGCCATCGACCTGGTCCTTCAGCCAGTCACAATATGATGGTCTATAAAAATATAAATTCAGGGTTGCAAATTGTTTTGTTAAAAATATTGATCTCAATGAACTATACTCTTATTCCAAATGTCAAATTTCCATCCCATCAAACAAGTGAATGGCGCAGGTGCACTGCGTTGCATCCACTTTTTGTAACACCCACATTTTGTAACAACCACAATGCTTCATACCCATATATTGATACACCTGAATTACGTTATCCCCACATTTCGATATACCCACAGTCTCCGAACATACCCAAATGATACACTGTTGCAAAATTCACCGAATATTTTGAAATTTTCTGTAAACCCAATATAACCGAACCTAAAAGAAGGATGAATTTGGCAACAGTGTATCATTGTCACCTGGTTTATTTCTTTTTTGCATTATTGGCAACCAACCAAGTTGGAAATATCAGGTGTTCAAAACTAGTATGTGTTGAGATAGTACAATGGGTATACTGAATAAGCCTAAAAGTTTACCAAACACATCAGAAGTGGTAAAATTATTTAGGAAATTTTTGATAATAAGAATTTATATTCAATCTTAAGTATATTTCTTACCAAACACATCAGAAGTGGTAACATTATTTAGAAAATTTTTGATAATAAAAATTTATATTCAGTTTTAAGTATATTTCTCATTTTTGGGTTACAATTGGAGATTGATAAATTTTGTTTTAGATGTTATCACCATTGAGAAAACTGGTGAATTTTTCCGACTAATTTATGATGTGAAAGGAAGATTTGCAGTTCATCGTATTACTGCAGAAGAAGCTAAGGTAAGTTGTTTAAAATATACTCAAATACCACAACACATTCCAAAAATATCATTTTCAGTCCTACTCTAATTGACACCTCATTTTTACTTGTATCAATTAGACTTTGTTCCCTGGGAACAATTAAATTCTCTTATATTACTTTTCGTTATGATGACTCAAGTTAGGCACAGTCATTTATCAAATGATTATTGTGATTAAAACCTTACTCATCTGAATGAGATTTGAAATAATTTTTTATTAATATTGAGGAAAATTTGTCTGTATTGAATTTTTTTCAGTACAAATTGTGCAAAGTCAGGAGGGTTCAAACTGGCCCCAAGGGAATTCCATTTTTGGTGACACATGATGGCCGTACCATCCGCTATCCTGACCCAAATGTTAAAGTTAACGACACAATTCAGTTGGAGATAGCTACTTCCAAAATCCTTGACTACATAAAATTCGAGTCAGGTAATTTGTGTATGATCACTGGAGGAAGGAATTTGGGTCGTGTGGGAACAGTAATAAATAGGGAACGTCATCCAGGTTCCTTTGATATTGTACATGTTAAAGATGCCAATGGTCATGTTTTTGCCACTAGGTGAGTGGAATTATTGGTAGTTTATTACTTTCTGCTATGGAGTACTGACATGTGAAAAAAAATTCGGTTTAAGAAGAGAATTGCCATCAAGCTGCTTAGAAATAATTCTCAAAACAAAAATCTGTGACACTAAACGATAGGAAGAATCATTCTGAGTGGCTTGACAGGCATTGGTTTCTTTCATTTGTTTTTTATACAGAGTATTCTTTTTTGTTTATAGATTAACCATTTTGGAAAATAAATACTCTAAAGCAATTAAATCATTTACTACATCAATTCATGTTGATTTGTTCAAAAACTTGCTTCTGTTTATACAGAGTGGTTCATTAATGTGCAACAAATAGAATTATTGCACAATAAAAATTTGAGTGCCTCCCAAAAGTTTTAATGTTCTTAGCAATGGCTTTAAGTTGATCAGCATACAGGGGAGGTAAAAAAATATTGAAATTGTCCAAGAATGAGGTACCTTCTTTTAGAGAGATACAATGAAATAATATTAGGAAAAGTTGTAGAATCAAAAAGTTTTACTCCAATACAAAGTAATGGCTTTTTATTCTGCTTTACATTTTCTTTAAATTTTAATTACTCCTATATGATATAATTAGAGTATTCTGATTTTTAATTTATTCAAAGTAGCCACAATCAAATCACTTCAGCATGATTTTTCTCAAGTCGAGGTATATTTGTTGAATTTTATTTAGATTTTTACTTTTTCAAGGTAACTGCAAATTTTAACAAAGGTACACAGCAGGTATATGCCTCTGTCAAAACATATTTGCGAAATTTTAGAATTATGTTGAATTGTATTTGTAAATTTTACCAAAATGCCTCTACTCGAGAAAAATCATTATGAATGGATTTGATTGTGGTTATTTTGAACAAGTAAAAATCATATCATACAGGAGAAACTGAAAATTTTCCAAAAAATAACGAAATTTAAAATAAAAGGCCATGTATTTGACTATAACTTTTTTCATGTATCTCTCTAACAGAAGGTAGTTTATTCTTGAACGAATTTGATATTTTAGACCTTTCCTGTATGCTAATTAACTTGAAGCCATTCTATGTAGAGGGTGACATGCACAAACTTTTGGGAGTACTCAATTTTTATTGTGCCAGTAATAGAACAATATTCCATTTGTTGCACACTCACCTGTATAATCAAGATTGAAGTATGAGGAATTATTTTTTGTCTCTCTTCATCAAATCAAAAAATAAAAATTACAACTTCAAGGAAAGAAGTAAAAAGAAACACTGGGTTACATAAAAAACACTTTTTTTGCTTAATTTGTATACCACAAAAATACCTAAGTTCCTTATTGAAAATTGAAGTAACTTTATAGTAATTAAGAAAGCAACCTATTGCTCGGTAAGTGTTTTTTGTTTTCTACGTTTCCAGAAAATTAATAAATATTCAGTTTTTTTTTTCTTTTTTAATCAAATATAGAAGTCAAAAAGTCACCCAAAACATCATAAGCTCCAAAAAATGTAATATTTTTTATATTCCTGTTGCTGCATTGATAATTCACCAAACTGCCGGTTTGTCAAATTAAAATACTACATTTGATGACCAACATTGATTTGAAAGTTTCCAAAGTCGTGTGAAAGATAAGTTCAAATGAATATCTCAATATTTTTTTACTGTTTTATGGATTATTTTGAATGAAATTTATAATGTCTGAAATCAATTTATTATTCTTTAGTATATTCCGAAATTCAATACTTGATTTCGATTTGGGGGAAGTTCCAAAAACCATAATGAAACCATTGAAAATATTACAGAATAAAATTATAAAGTGTATGTACAAACTTGATCGAAAAGAACCTACAGCTAATTTATACAAAGAAAACTTTTAGACATTCCTTCATTATACACGTTTAAAATTTGCACATTTATCCACCTGGTCAAAAATAAATTCAAGCATTCAAATTTGATGTTCAAAATTAATAGTGATCAACACAATCACTCAACAAGGTTTTCAGAAAATTTGGCATTGATGAAAATTAAAACAAATATAGGACAGCAATCTGTTTACCACAACGGAATAAAACTATACAATGGTCTACCGAATTCATTGACGAAATATGGAAAATTTCGTTTCAAAAATAATTTAAAAAAACATTTGATATCATAATTTTTTTCTTTTTTTGCCATATAAAGATCTGATTCAATTACTCATTTTTTGTATTCTATTCTATTTTTATTGTATGGCATCAGTTTAATTTTCCCTACAATAAGCGTGTATATGTTTCTTGGGAAATAAATCGTTATTATTATTTTAAAAATAGTTTAAAAAATCGAGGCAAACAACTACATTAACATGGTTAAATTTTGAAAATTGTACTGGAACAAGGCAAGAAATGATATTTTTTCTGCAGGTTGAACAATGTGTTCATCATTGGAAAAGGTGCCAAGGCATTTGTGTCTTTACCAAGAGGAAAGGGTGTCAAACTATCCATCGCAGAGGAGAGAGATAAGAGGTTGGCCGCCAAAACACGTTAATGATAATGTAATATACATTTTTCATTAAAACAAAAGAAAGAAGTCTTGTTTTTCAATAAATTTTTAACAAACTGTGTGGTTGAATTTCAAGTATGTTTTTTATTTGTAATCATGTTCTGAAGTATTGTATAGGGCACGACGCATGAACTTTTTGATTGCCCACGATCTGAATATGGATTCATCCATGGTATGGGGTGTCAAGTAATACATTTCGAAGGTATCTTTTGAGTAGAATATTTACCTGATTTTCGAAAACCTATATTGACTATCCAATTATAATAGAATGGCTACAGTAGATTCATTTAAAGGATTACCCAAATATAATCGAAACTGATGAAAATGAGAAACTGAAAGCAGTTACTAAGTGTTCACAAAGGGGTGCATTTCAATGACTGATATACACCTCAATTTTTTTGATAGGTTTGCCAACTGTGAGACATATTAGGGTTCGAGGGAAAATAATGATAAAATTTTGGCATCAGATTCATTTGAAATTATGTCAGAATTATAAAATACACTATGGTGCTAATTAGAGATAGAACTTGTATTCATTATGAGTGCTCTATTTGACATTATGACATGATTGATTCGGATTGGAAAAATGATTCAACAATTAATGAAAATGTTTTTTTGACACAACCGTTCAAATCATCTGTCACATTTGATATATTTTTTTATCTACACCCGTACTCTAATAATACGCTTATAGCCCACAACCCGTTTTATAATGAAATCCATTACGATACAGATTTTCAACCAATAGAAACCCATTATTTTTCAATCAAGCATGATGTGCAAACTTTGCATTTTGACGTTTGTCAAGTCAAAATCAGTGGGTATTGAATTTTTTTGAAGAATTTAGTCAATTTCGAAAATTGTGCGGAAATGTCTTATAGCAGGGATATAGAAGAATTACCAGCGACCCTCCACAGATGTCTTAGACGACAAAAATACAATCGAAAGGATTATATTTTTCATTTGACAAATGCAACACATATGTTTTTATTTTCAACAAAATTACATGAGATGTCATGTCCGAGTGGTCAAAGGCGCCGAGAGTGAATTTCAATTCCTGACCCCGGCAGAAGTTTTTGTTTCATTTTTTCTTTCAATTTCTCATTGTTGTATTTCCCGTGGTTATACCATTATAATTTTGGAGAATGTTTCGATGAAATACGATTGATTACCTACTATTATTGTGTTCAATATAAATACCTAATAATAGTTCTTCATTATTTATTGGGTGTAGATAAAATAGCGTATGCAACTCTCATGTAATGGTTATTAATACACTCGCATAAACCATACGAAACTCACCTTCGGCTCGTTTCGTATCCCGGTTTATGCTCATGTATTAATAACCATCATTACACGATCGTTGCATAATATACTATTTTAATTTAGGCGGTAGGTAATTTCGAAAATATTCTTCCTTCAGCGAAGGAATGAAATGATTTGGGTAACTGAAATATTTTGTTATTTTGGAAAAATATTTTGCGCGTAATTTCCGTAGTTATGGAAGTTAGGGAAGTTCTCATGCTGAAAATGTTTTTTGTCACAGAAAAATTCTGAGGTGCGTTTCAAACAACTTATTTGTAGAATCTTGTTGTCTCGTTTTTAGCCACTCAAGCATGTATGACCTCAATATACTATACCGGTGTGAACTTGGCAGCCAATTTTCAGCAGCCATTTTACGACCAGCAGCCAAACGATCAGTAGCGTCGGTAGATTTGAAAATTGATCTAAATATTTCCGAATGTATCCAGTTAACACAAATTGATTAAACATTGTCTTGGGACGTATTTTCGATCTGAGGATGACCGAACGTAATGTTGAATATGGTGCTATTTCAACTTTCTGAAACATAAAAACTCACTAAAATCAACGAGTAGCGATCAGAATATTTGGCTATGATGGTATTTGGCAAGAAAACTCCTGGTGTGTTGAAAATTTATATATTCTGGGATGAACCACTCGTCAAAGGGGTAGTTTCAACCCTCCGAATTTTGAAAATATTCATTAAATACCCACCGAAATGTTTAGCCAACTTGAAATTCAGCAAGAACACTTGTAGTAAGAAGAATAATTATATACTCTGAGATGAATCACTCGCAGGACGTCAAAGGGGTAGTTTCAACCCTTCGAATTTTGAAAATATTCATTAAATACCCACCGAAATGTTTAGCCAACTTGAAATTCAGCAAGAACACTTCTAGTAAGAAGAATAATTATATACTCTGAGATGAATCACTCGCAGGACGTCAAAGGGGTAGTTTCAACCCTCCGAATTTTGAAAATATTCATTAAGTACCCTCCGAAATGTTTAGCCAACTTGAAATTCAGCAGGAACACTTCTAGTAAGAAGAATAATTATATACTCTGAGATGAATCACTCGCAGGCCGTCAAAGGGGTAGTTTCAACCCTCTGAATTTTGAAAATATTCATTAAGTACCCACCGAAATGTTTAGCCAACTTGAAATTCAGCAAGAACACTTCTAGTGAGACGAATAATTATAAACTCTGAGATGAATCACTCGCAGGCCGTCAAAGGGGTAGTTTCAACCCTCTGAAATTTGAAAATATTCATTAAGTACCCTCCGAAATGTTTAGCCAACTTGAAATTCAGCAGGAACACTTCTAGTAAGAAGAATAATTATATACTCTGAGATGAATCACTCGCAGGCCGTCAAAGGGGTAGTTTCAACCCTCCGAATTTTGAAAATATTCATTAAGTACCCACCGAAATGTTTAGCCAACTTAAAATTCAGCAGGAACACTTCTAGTAAGAAGAATAATTATATACTCTGAGATGAATCACTCGCAGGCCGTCAAAGGGGTAGTTTCAACCCTCCGAATTTTGAAAATATTCATTAAGTACCCACCGAAATGTTTAGCCAACTTGAAATTCAGCAAGAACACTTCTAGTGAGACGAATAATTATAAACTCTGAGATGAATCACTCGCAGGCCGTCGAAGGGGTAGTTTCAACCCTCTGAAATTTGAAAATATTCATTAAGTACCCACCGAAATGTTTAGCCAACTTGAAATTCAGCAAGAACACTTCTAGTAAGGAGAATAATTATATACTCTGAGATGAATCACTCGCAGGCCGTCAAAGGGGTAGTTTCAACCCTCCGAATTTTGAAAATATTCATTAAATACCCACCGAAATGTTTAGCCAACTTGAAATTCAGCAAGAACACTTCTAGTAAGGAGAATAATTATATACTCTGAAATGAATCACTCGCAGGCCGTCAAAGGGGTAGTTTCAACCCTCCGAATTTTGAAAATATTCATTAAGTACCCACCGAAATGTTTAGCCAAGATGAAATTCAGCAAGAACACTTCTAGTGAGGAGAATAATTATATACTCTGAGATGAATCACTCGCAGGCCGTCAAAGGGGTAGTTTCAACCCTCCGAATTTTGAAAATATTCATCAAGTACCCACCGAAATGTTTAGCCAACTTGAAATTCAGCAAGAACACTTCTAGTAAGGAGAATAATTATATACTCTGAGATGAATCACTCGCAGGCCGTCAAAGGGGTAGTTTCAACCCTCCGAATTTTGAAAATATTCATTAAGTACCCACCGAAATGTTTAGCCAAGATGAAATTCAGCAAGAACACTTCTAGTAAGGAGAATAATTATATACTCTGAGATGAATCACTCGCAGGCCGTTTCAATTTCTTAAGGTGTATTTATATTGATGCAGGTAGTCTGGAGTGTTAATTACTTCTGTTGGGTTCGGGGAATAATTATCAGTAGGTATTAGTTGCCGCACTACCTGCCGTGATTTCATTCGTGATTCTTGATTTCCTCAGAATGGGATTCCAAATTCTGTTTAGACTCAACGCTTCCTCTTTTCTGTTGAAATTGTCCGGATGTTTTTGGATCTCTATTGCCTCCCGTACCAGTCGGCTATGGTAACCCTGGTTGGGGGCAATCAGTTTAGCATTTTCAAACAGAATCCTGTGGTCACCCCCACTCAGTGCGTGTTCCGCCACCGCCGATTTGTCGGTTCGCCCCAAGCCTGCAGTTCCTTTCATGCTCTTTGAGCCTTGTTCATACAAGGAGCCAGCTAGCAGAAACTGACAAAGCCTTGCTGAAGCTACACCTAGAGCTTAGTAACCGAATGAAACCTGAAGATTGGAACAAATTGGATGGCATATCTTACTCGAAAGTAAAAAATGAACGGGACAGAGTGAGTGAAAACAACAAAGTGAAGTTGGAAAAACTGAACAAGACTAGAATTTCAGCCGTCCCACGCTTAGACGTGTCCAGGGTGGTGATAAACCGAACAGACCGGGTTCTCAAAATGCAAAATCACAAAAAGAGAGATCGCAGCCTTGAGAAGCTTGAACTCTGATGAGGGTATCACGATCCTTCCAGCGGACAAAGGAAACGCCACGGTCCTTCTAAAAACAGAGGAATATTATGGCAAGATTGAAGAACTTCTAGAACCCACGAACTTCCGCAAACTTAGAAGGGATCCAACACAATCAAGGTTGATGAATGTAAACAAACTCATCATGTCGTCCTCACTGTCGGAAACCATACAGAATACCGTTCTCAGAACTGAAGCCGTTCCACCCAGGCTCTACGGTCTTCCGAAGGTGCATAAACTCAACATGCCACTGAGACCTATAGTCAGTGCCCCAGGCTCACCTACCTATCACTTGGCAAAACATCTGGCCTCACTCCTCCAGCCTCATGTCGGAAGAACAAACTGCTGCGTCAAGGATTCAACAGACTTCGTTGGTAAAATTAGAGGCTTGACATTGGAACCGACAGATATCATGGTCAGCTTCGATGTTGTGTCCTTGTTTACCAACGTCCCACTGGAAGACTCTCCGAGGGAGATAGCTTGCCTGTTCCCAAGTGATATCGTCGGACTTTTTAGAGCATGTCTTACGGGGAGTTACTTTCAACGGAGGCGATGGGAAGTCCACTGAGCCCAGTGATAGCTAACTTCTTCATGGAACGTTTTGAAGAGAAAGCAGTCGACGCCTTCGATTTGAAGCCGAGCTTGTGGCTACGTTACGTGGATGACACCTTCGTCGTCTGGAAACATGGAAGGGACGCTCTGAACCTTTTTCTGGACCATCTGAACGCTCAACACCCCAGCATCAAATTCACCATGGAAACCGAACAGAACCAGCAGATAGCATTCTTAGATGTTCTTATTGAACGATGTGGTGCTAGACTAACCCACAAAGTATACCGAACACCCACGCACACGAATAGGTACCTGCACGCACTATCGAACCACCATCCCAGTCAAAAGAGAGGAGTCATATCTACCCTAACTGATCGTGCTCGAAGAATATGTGAACCAGAGCATCTAGAGCAGGAACTGGAACATCTTCAAGTAACCTTGAGGTCAAATGGATACAGTGTATCTGAGATCAACAGGGCCATGAAACTGAAGAGTTCCACGGTTCCTAACAGGGAGGACTCTCAGGTGGTTGCAAATGCATATCTGCCATATATCCCGAGGATCACTGACAGAATTGGGAAACTCTTGGGGAAATATAACATAAAAACGGTTCTCAAGCCGACCAAGAAGATCCAAGAAAGCCTCAGGTCGGCTATAGACAAAAAAGACCCACTGTCAGCATCAGGTGTTTATCACATACCGTGCACTCGTGGGAAGGTTTATATCGGTACCACAAAAAGATCCATGGAAACAAGGCTCAAAGAGCATGAAAGGAACTGCAGGCTGGGGCAAACCGACAAATCGGCAGTGGCGGAATACGCACTGAGTGAGGGTGACCACAGGATTCTGTTTGAAAATGCTAAATTGATTGCCCCCAACCAGGGTTACTATAGCCGACTGGTACGGGAGGCAATAGAGATCCAAAAACATCCGGACAATTTCAACAGAAAAGAGGAAGCGTTGAGTCTGAACAGAATTTGTAATCCCATTCTGAGGAAATCAAGAATCACGAATGAAATCGCGGCAGGTAGTGCGGCAACTAATGATGATGATTATTCCCCGAACCCGACAGAAGTAATTAACATTCCAGACTACCGCATCAATATAAATACACCTTAAGAAATCGAAACGTTTAGTCATCAGAAATGAGCAAGCCTCTGAAGAAGCTGGCCACTCGCGCTAGCGAAACGTTAGGAAGAAATTCCAAAGAACGACGGCCTTCAAGCCCGAAGAAAAGTAGTTATACCAGTCTATCTACACTCTCAGAAGATGATCAAGATCAACGTCCGAAGAAGTTCGGGAGTTGCAATAAAAAAAGACAGTGATTTTGAAGCAGATTCAGCAAATCCCTATCGATTAAATCGACAAGAATTAAATGAATTTATTAGAGACCTGAACCTCTCCAACGAATGCTGAATTACTTGCCTCTAGATTAAATGAAATGAATCAACTTCATTTAGGTACCGGCATGCTGGTAAGTCGCATGAATGAAAATTCTTAAGTGATAAATAGTGAAGGTTATTTATGTATATCCCTGCTTTTTCAAGTCTATATGTAATAACGATAGTACCTTACCCATTTTTTGTTATTTTAATTTTAGTATACCGTATTAGGAGTAGGGTCGGCACGCCAGTTATGGCCACTTTTAGGAAAAAATCACAACTTTAGCTATTTTTCATTGAATAATTTTGTGTGTAAAAAATCTGGAAGAATTCCATGTTATCCTATGAAGTATTCTCAAAATATTCCTTATGAAAGAAAGGAGTTTTTATTAAAGGGGGCTATTAATTTAAATTTATTTAAATAAAGTGTGAGTTTTTGCCATTCATGGCCACTTTTTGCAATGATGTGGTCACCTCTTTTTGCCATTTATGACCACTCCTAATATTTCTCTGTGATTTATCTCTCTTCACGCCTAATTTTGTATATAGCTAACAACATTGCAGTGGAGGGTCAAAAATGAAATAATACTGCAATAATAGTTCAATTTCATTTATTCCTTTTCAAAGACTTCCACTGAAGAAGGAAAAACTGTTTTTAGAGATCGGCCATCGTGAACTACTTAATGTTGGCTCAGGGAGCTCGCCTAAAATATCCTAGGTGTCAACTGGCCATATATCATTTTCAATGTAAGCAAATGATCGTTTTTCGCTATCTATACTTTTCAGGCAATGTACTTCAACCTCATTTTCGTTATTTATTTTTGTTATCGAAGCTACATATTTATAGGTAGCTGATGATCTTTTGCCAAGATTTTCGAAAGCCAGCAAAATGAAATTTCCTGATCTCAAGTCATCTTTTGACAAGAGATCAACTGGATCCATAGCCATTTCTGAGTCAATGTCATCTAAACTACTGCCACTTTCTTCCCATTCCTCTTCATTGTCCTCAGAACTGGAATCCTTGCATATCTTCAATTTTTTTGATTTTTTTCTTGTTTGCTCTCGCTCCTTTTCTCTTTTTTTTTCGATCCCTTTCCTCCTTTCTGTTCTGTTGCTGCTTTATTTTGTCTTGTTTCTCTTTATCTTTCAGTTCGAAAAACTCTATCCACTTATCTGAAGTAACAACGCTGGGAGTATACTCCTTTTTCCTCTTGCCTGCCTTCGATGTAGATGGTTCAGAATGGGGTCATAGAACTATGTTCCTCAAAAACGGTTGCAAGTGTTTTTTTAGGTGATATTAGAGAACAGGATACTGATGACTTGCCCGAACTATTTTCTTCAGATATAACTCTTTGATTGGACTGACTTTCATTCAGGGGAGTTATGTTTGTAAGGATAGTGACTTGAATATGTGAATTATCTTTCGTAGGGGTTACTTCGGTCGCCACAGTCAATAGGAAATTGGTTTGATTCATAGATTTCATCGCTGATAACTCTCTTAAGTTCTGAGTATTATTTAATTTATTCTGTTGGGCCCCCCAACTCATCTGGAACTGATAACCAAAACTCGTAAAGCATCAATGCTTCAGGGTTGCCTTCCCAATACTTTTTCTTTTCTCTGGTGGATTTGATTCGCTGCAACAAACTCATCTCGATTCTGGATTCAATAAAATGATCTTTATCTTTAGCATAGGTGTTGTCGTTGCTGTTATTATCCACAGAACGTAAAACAATTTTGGAGTAATCAACATTACAACTTTAAATCCAGATCGAATATTGGCAGGCATCGTAGGTTCTTTGATTATTTTTGAAAGTGTTGGAACATCAAATTTGGAAATTTCTACTCTATTATGATCAATACGCCATTGACGAACGATTTTTTTCCAATGCTTTTTGAGAGGACCAAATATGGCCACATGCCACATCAAGTAGTTGCATGATGTGTGTGCTGTTAGGGTATTATCAATCAGAATAATTTGGTTCCCACGACAAAAACGGCTCAGAGGTAGGATAAGATGAGTAGAGTAGAGTAGAGTAGAGTAGATTTATTGACTACGTTTACAGGATTGAATCAAGTTAGTAGCAAGTCATAAAATAACGATTGATATAAATAAAATATTGATAAAACATTGAGGAGTACACAAAACATTATACAGACAATAAACTTGAGAAACAAAAAGTAGTTTTTTTTTTCTTTCACACAAAATCACTGGTGAGTGCTCTTCACATATCCTCTGCTGTGAATTGGGAATTGAGAAACTCCTCTTCGGAATAGAAGGACCTCTTCAAAAGGAAAGATTTCACCTTGAGTTTAAAATTGTAGTCATTGAGTTTACGAATTTCACATGGAAGCTTATTATAAGTAGATAAATTTAGAGAATTCTTCTGGGACATCACAAGTCTGTACCTGGGCGTTCTTATCAAATTTCCCGACCTCGTTGGGTATGAATGTGATTCCGCTTGTGTAGAATAACAGACTCTATTTTTATGAATTTCAATTAGAGTTTCAAAAATGTGAACTGTAGGGAGAGGCATGATTCGCAGTTTTCTGAAGAGAGGACGACAGTGATCTCTATAGTCAGATCCGGTCATAACCCGCACAACTCTTTTCTGGAGAATGAATATTTTTCTTGCATGGCAGGATCTGCCCCAGAGAGTAATTCCATATGTCATATGACAGTGAAAAAGTCCAAAGTAGCTGGATCTGAGAGTGGCGATTCCAACTGAACTCTTCAGTCTACGTATCAGAAATATTGCGCTTGATAATTTACGCGCCAATTTGTCGGTGTGACTAGACCAGTTGAGTTTATCGTCAATATAAATACCTAGTAACTTGACACTTTCTCCCCCAGTGAGACTGGCATTCGAAGAAATGATCAGATTCTGATTTTTCTTTGCGTTGAGCGAGAGTTTATTTGAAGAGAACCATATCTCAGCCGATTTCAAGTTGATTTCGGAAGCCGTTATCAAATTCTCCACGTTATTTCCACGATTAATCAACGTCGTATCATCCGCAAATATAACGCATTTGCCAGGAAGTAGATGATAGTACAAATCATTAATATAGAGGATGAACAAAATGGGTCCTAAAACGGAACCTTGGGGTACACCATAGGCTATTTCCCTTGATGTTGATGTAACGCCTCCATAGAGACGCATTGTGATCGACCGCTCAAGTACGACTTCAGAAAATCCAAAGGTCGTCCTCGTATACCATAATATGACAATTTTTCGACCAGAATGTCATGACACACGCAGTCAAAGGCCTTTGTGAGGTCACACAAAGTGAGAATAGAGTTTTCACCATTCTCCAAACCCTCGACCATATGTGAAACCACATCCAGAAGAGCCCCGGTTGTTGAACGGTTTTTTCTGAATCCATACTGACCCGGACAAAGTAAATCATTAGATTCCAGGTATGATATGAGTCTTTTTTTTGCCAGCATCTCCACAACTTTTCCTATAATAGGGATTATTATATTATATTATGTGACTTAGGGCCATCCAGAAATACAATAACTGGTCGCTAAATTTCATGTTTATCTAAAAACGTATCAAATATATTGGCAAAATACTCAAAAAACGCTTGTGATGTCATCCAACCATTTTCAGTTTTACCTATACCCCAATCAGTTGGAGCCTTTTCTGTAGTTCTTTTATTCAAACGTTCATATTCGAAAAGGGTAGTTGGAGTAGAAAATTGTCCAGCAGCATTACACGAAAATATGGTGGTAATGTTTTCCTTATCAGATCTTGAGGATTCATTAAAGACATGTTGACCTTTAGGCCCGATTATCAGTTCACCCTTTGGAGCGAGGCAGAATCACGTTTCGTCCATGTTGAATCCTCTCTCTGGGTGGTTGAGAATATTAGCATCAGGTCCAGGAGTTTCTTTCACCTCAGAAAACCAGCCTTTGATTTTTGTTTCAGTAACTGTGCCTCTAGCACGGTTCACATATTCAGCACGTTTCTGGGAAATTACGGGATGGCGTTTCAAAAAAGAGTAGAGCCACTTATCGCCGGGTTTATTATCTGTGGAAGGAGTTTTCAGATTAAGCTCTTCAATGATCTTCTTGACCGTAAATAGCAATCCATATTTATGGACCAGAAATCCCATTTTGGCACATTGCAGCAACCAATCGACCACACATTTTTCTGTTTGCTTGCCTAATATCGAAGTTGGTCCACATTTTCGAGGCATGTTCAGAGAATATTCTCCTGACGACCTCCTCCCGAGAGTGGATCGTGGAACTTTATACAACTTACTAGCTGCGGCGACTTTCATATTATCTTTTTCAACAGCATCATATGATCGATCTAAGTTATCTTGAGTATACTGAAATCTGTTTGTGTTAGTTGTTTTTTGTTTCTTTTGACGTACCATGGTTTATACTGTAATAAAATTATAACGAATCACTAACGGACAAACAATTCCTTCTCATTTCACAAGTACAGATAGAATTTAGAGCTCATTTACGCAGTGGCCATAACCGGTTATGCATTTTTCCAATAGCCACATAGTGGTCAAAACTGGCTTATTTTTCAAATCATCTTTCCTGTTATGGCCACTTTCAGTAAAATAATGAATATGTTATAAATATGAAAATTAGTCTTTTCAGGAAGAAAAAACAAAAAATTCACTTCATAAACATATAATAATGTTATTTGATAGGTTCACTAAATATTTATATGAATCAACTCAAAAAAATCAAAGTTTCTTACCAAATTTGCCAAGGAATTTCACGACACCAACCATTCACATTTCTGACGCCATTTATAAATTAAAGTAGTTTCCATATCGCCAATTGGTGATGGATAGAAATTGTTCATATATAACAGTTTACTGTTATGCATTAAGGATGTTTTAAAACTGTGAAGGAATTTTATTTTATGAGTTTGTTCATTGAGGTGGCCATAACAGTTAGGGTGGCCATAACAGGCATGTCGACCCTAAAATTATTATAAAATGTATATAAATTGAACGTTTCGGAGGGTACTTAATGAATATTTTCAAAATTCGGAGGGTTGAAACTACCCCTTTGACGGCCTGCGAGTGATTCATCCCAGAGTATATAATTATTCTTCTCACTAGAAGTGTTCTTGCTCAATTTCAAGTTGGCTAAACATTTTGGTGGGTACTTAATGAATATTTTCAAAATTCGGAGGGTTGAAACTACCCCTTTGACGGCCTGCGAGTGATTCATCTCAGAGTATATAATTATTCTTCTTACTAGAAGTGTTCTTGCTCAATTTCAAGTTGGCTAAACATTTTGGTGGGTACTTAATGAATATTTTCAAATTTCAGAGGGTTGAAACTACCCCTTTGATGGCCTGAGAGTGATTCATCTCAGAGTATATAATTATTCTCCTTACTAGAAATGTTCTTGCTGAATTTCAAGTTGGCTAAACATTTCGGTGGGTACTTAATGAATATTTTCAAAATTCGGAGGGTTGAAACTACCCCTTTGACGGCCTGCGAGTGATTCATCCCAGAGTATATAATTATTCTTCTTACTAGAAGTGTTCTTGCTGAATTTCAAGTTGGCTAAACATTTCGGTGGGTACTTAATGAATATTTTCAAATTTCAGAGGGTTGAAACAACCCCTTTGACGAGTGGTTCTTCCCAGAATATATAAATTTTCAACACACCAGGAGTTTTCTTGCCAAATACCATCATAGCCAAATATTCTGATCGCTACTCGTTGATTTTAGTGAGTTTTTATGTTTCAGAAAGTTGAAATAGCATCATATTCAACATTACATTCGGTCATCCTCAGATCGAAAATACGTCCCAAGACAATGTTTAATCAATTTGTGTTAACTGGACACATTCGGAAATATTTAGATCAATTTTCAAATCTACCGACGCCACTGATCGTTTGGCTGCTGTTCGTAAAATGGCTGCTGAAAATTGGCTGCTAAGTTCACACCGGTATATACTATTCACATCAGTTTATAGAAATGAACATGATTATTTGCAAAATAGTGATATTCATGCTCATGACACAAGATGTAAATCAGATTTTTTTGTACCTTACCAGCGTATAGAAATCTGAAAGAAATCACCTGTAGAAATGGGAATTGAACTTCATAATCGATTCTCACAATATTTCCTAATTAAAAAACAGTCTGATTGACACGTGTCCAAATTGAGCTGAGGAATATTTTGAGAATACTCGTAAAAGTAAAATGTCTTTATCCACTACTATTGTATAATATACCGATTATACGTCTGTTTGCTCGACCCTAATGATAACCATTATTCACTGCTGTCAAATACTTTCTTTATCTAGATTTGAAATTATATTGTTTTGCTACAAACAATTGGCTTAAAAATTTTATACTATAACCACCAAATATTTTCAATTTTGTTTTCTACCTACATTTAAAAAATGGAAGGAGCATCTACTCTGAGCTATTAGCCACTATGAATGTGCGTGTAATATTGCTTTTGAATCTAAACAAATTTGACTCGAACCTGTCAACAGTATTGTATTAAATATTTGTTAGAATAAAAAATTAGTGTTTTTGAAGATATGTAACAAAATTTACTAACAAAAATACTTCAACAATTTTTTTTTTAGTCGTGGATGAAGTATAGTATTCTACTTGCGCGATTTAAGCCACTCGCCTGCGGCTCGTGGCAGTCAACATCAACTCGTGAATAATAGCCATCATTATACGCTCGTTGATGAATAATATATTGTTACGATATATCCTTGGGTTCGATGATTAAGACACTAAACTACTCTTACTACGAATTTTTGTCACAACACAATACAATCACTTCAACTGCTCGGTTAACTTTTCAACGCTCTATACTAAAAACTCTGATAAACTCTCAATATAAACTGCCGTAACAGCGAGCGACTTCCGTATTTATACCTGCTACGACGAGGGTTGTTCAGCCACACCTGATCTCCTACCTTGAATCCACCCGTATTTGCCTTGAGATCATATCCCACATGACACCGGATGTTCAATGGACATTCATTTTAGGTCCATTATAGATCCAAACGTCCATGGATTCGAAATGGATATCCATTGGATGTACACTCCTGGAGTCAACTTGAATATCCAGAAATGTTTATTTGATGGACGTCCAGAGGTGGACATTGTTAGGAAATGTAAAACTGTACTTCCATTGGATGTACACTTTCGGACGTGAACTGAATATCCAAAAATGTTTATACAATGGACGTCCAGAGATGGATATTGTTTGGAAATGTGAAACTGAACATCCATTGGACGTCCACTTTCGGACATTAACTTGAAAATATAAAATGTTTATCCAATGGACGTCCAGAGTTGGACATTGTTTGAAAATGTAAAACTGTACATCCAGAGGTGGACACTGTTTGGAAATGTGAAACTGTACACCCATTGGACGTCTAGATGTGGACGTTATTTGGAAATTTGGAACTGTTGTAAGAATTTCACACAATTATTTCTGATTTCTCATAAAAACTAATAATTTCATTGATTATGCAAAATTTACTTATCTTCGGTTTTGAGAGGAAATTTCTAATTGATTCTGAATATGAATCAATTATATTCAAATTACGCGCCAATCGTTTCGCCCTCAATTGAGAATAGCAGAATAGCGCCAAAAGCACTTCGTGTCGGTAGTGGGTAGTGTATTTGTATCTGTATTGGAAGCAGTGGACGCTGGAAGCTTTCATTTTGTATGATTGTTGAGTTTTGTGTATTCCGATCTGTATCAGAAAGCAGAAATAAATAAGCTGGTGACTATTTTCAGTGAAAGTGAGGTTATATCATACTTTTCAGTGTACATCTTAAAAAAATATGAATCGTCTGTCTGATCAACCTAGAAATAAGAACTTGCATTTTTCAAAAGGGTCCGAGTTGCAATAAATGAAGAAAATCAGTAGTGGAACAGTTCCAGTATTCAACAACTGCACGGATTCTTTATTGCAGTCACCAAAGTATGATACCCACATAGCACCGGATGTTCAATGGACATTCATTTTAGGTCCATTACAGATCCAAACGTCCATGGATTCGAAATGGATATACATCGGATGTACGCTTTTGGACGTCAACTTGAATACCCAAAAATGTTTATTTGATGGACGTCCAGAGGTGGACATTGTTAGGAACTGTAAAACTGTACATCCACTGGACGTACACTTTCGAACGTGAACTTGAATATCCAAAAATGTTTATGCAATGGACGTCCAGAGATGGACATTGTTTGGAAATGTGAAACTGTACAACCATTGGACGTACACGTATGGATTTCGATTTGGATATCCAGAAATGTACATTTAATGGACGTCTAGATGTGGACGTTATTTGGAAATTTGGAACTGTTGTACGAATTTTATACAATTATTTCTGATTTCTCACAAAAACAGTAATAACTTCATTGATTATGTAAAATTTACATATCTTCGGTTTTGAGAGAAAATTACTAATTGATTCTGAATATGAATAGAATATATTCAAATTACGCGCTAATCGTTTCGCGTTTCGCTCTCAATTGAGAATAGCAGAATCGCGCCACAAGCACTTCGTGCCGGTAGTGGCACAGCGCACAGCATACATAACAATTGCTGTGGTAGTGGGTAGTGTATTGTATCTGTATTGGACGTAGTGGACGCTGGAACCATTCATTTTGTACGAATGTTGAGTTTTGTGTATCCCGATCTGTATCATAAAGCAGAAATAAGTTATATTGAAGGTGGAGTGACTATTTTCAGTGAAAGTGAGGTTATACTATACTTTTCAGTGCACATCTTAAAAAAATATTAATCGTTCATCTGATCAACCTAGAAATACGAACTCGCCTGCACTGATTCTTTGCAGTCATCAAAGTATGATAGTCCTTCAACCAGTTCAGCTTTATATTCTGATCACGGTAGAATTAGTTCTAACACAAATGCGACTTATACTACTGATGCCCATACAGCACCCGATATCCTATGGACGTCCAATTCATGTCGGAATAGCCTTGGACCAATTTTGGATATCCATAGGATATCCAAATTTCGGATATCCAAAGTATTCCCAGTAAAAAATATCCATACGATGTACAAAATGGATATCCTTTTGGATATCCACGATGGATATCCATGAAGGATATCTTATGGACATCCATTTCGTACATTTATTGTAGAGATAATTAATGTTTTTTCCGCCGAATTGGCAACGTGATTGGGCCTTTTACATGGACATTCCAGCAAAAAAGTTGATATATTTAACTTTTTATCCTTTCAAATAATATTTGAATATAGCGTCACCTCAGAAGACGTGACGCGCGACGCGAAATGCAAAAGCGCTGCATTGTGAACTCATCTTGACTCGGTTTCCTGACTTGCAACCGTCTATGGCGTCTGTCAAATGTCGTAATTTTGAGAGGCGTTGAGTGTTGGGTCGGTTTGAAAAAATTATGTTGAACTGAGTTGAAGCGTTGTGGTGTGCATTGTGCAATAATTGTGTTTATAAAGAAACGAAAAATAGTGGTGTGTTAGTTAATAATTGTAAACTGTGATCATTAGCATTTACCGTGAACGTGAAGTTTTGGAAGGAAGCAAGTGAATTGTCGAGTACTATATTCATATGATATTCAAATTGAGAACCATTTAAATTCATCAATAACTTTTCTGTTGAGAACTCTTGGCAAACTATTTTTCAAATTTAAACTATATCAAGTATTTTGTTTGAGAAGTAATGAAAAAATTAAAAATTATTATTAACGACATAAGTTTTTTGATCGTACGTCTACCACTCTCCAGTTTACCTTAGTTTGTCTAAATTTTTTGAATACAGCGAAACCAATCTAGCAGAACATTTTAAATTGCACATACGGTCACGTTGAGTGCCTTATCACAGGATATATTACTGACTATAATCCGTTGTCCAAGAAGTGTGCAGCACTTTTTCACATCTCAAGCTAGGTTGGTTTCTCTGTAACGAATTGCACAAATAATTATGTAGAATTATGGACGTTCTTGATGGATATCTCATGGATGTCCATAAAGTATATCTTGTAGATATCCATGATGGATATCTTATGGGTATCCATGAAGGAAATCTTATGGATGTCCATAATGGATATCTCATGGATGTCCATGAAGGATATTTTATGGACGTACAGGTTGGTGGCCTAAGAATGTCCATTGGACGTCCATTGAATATCCTTTGGATAAAAACTGTACATCCATCGGATGTCCAAAATATCCCTAATGGATATCCATTAGATATCCACTGGATGTCCATGTGTTGTGTGGGTGATGAATGATTTGATTCAAAAAATATCTCTTCGACAGATAGTGAGTCCTGTTACCATTTTGAAATCAATAGTACTAGTCATGGCCATGCAACAAAATGAAACTATGTCGTATTTAAATTGTCCACAAATGTTTGTCAGTTATTATCAACCTGAAATCCATAAATTTTTTCACCATCTCAGATTGCTTTCAGTGTGAACTTAAACTCTCAACTTTTTCGCAGAAGTTGCTAAATTACCTAACATCACTGAGATCAAGAAAGTAATTGAAGAAGCTATCATGAGATGGCTCAGAAAAGCAAAGGATAATGAACGTCCACTGGACGTACATTGTATATTCAATGGATATCCATCGGACTAACATGTAAAGTACAGTGGATATCCATTGTACTCAATATGTACGTCCAATGGATATCCATTTATTGTTCTTTATATGTACGTCCGATGGATATCCATTGAACATACAATGTACGTTCAGTGGACTTTCATTATGGACCACCATCGGATGTCCAAAGTCCTGGTTCCTGGATGTTAATAGAACGTTGATTGGATGTTTCATGTATCTTATCTGGACGTCCAGTAGATGAACGTATAGTCCATAACGTACATCCAGTGGACATACATTGGACGTTCTTGTGCTATTTGGGATCGAGCCTTCATCCTGTCACTAGTAATCTTCAATCTTCTTGCAATTTGGTGAATCCTCATCTGCATAATCCTGTACCTCTTTTACCTCAGTACTCCGGGGATCCGAACATCATGTCACAGGGCAAACGAAGATCTCTCCCGAAGATGATACTGGCCGGGGTGAGCTTTATGGAACCGCGCACAGCTGCCCGGTAAGCCATCAAGAATAGTTGAAGGTGTCGATCCCAGTCTTTTTAATGCTCTTCTACTACTTTGGAAAGATTTTCTTCCATAGTCCTGTTGAACCTCTCGACCATGCCATCAGACTGTGGGTGGAGGGCAGTTCTGGTCTTGCTAATTCCCATCAATTCACAAACTTTCCTGAATAAATTCGATTCGAAATTTCTTCCTTGATCGGAATGTAGCTCCATTGGCACTCCAAACCTTGCAAACATGTTGTTCACCAGTACTCTTGCAACTGTGGATGCTTCTTGATTAGGCAAGGCGTGAGCTTCAACCCATTTACTGAAATAATCCATGGCAACGAGGATGTATTTGTTGCCATCATTCGTTCGAAGGGAGCACCAATATTGTATATTGTTTCATCTCGCCACTTGATCCTGTTCTAGCTAGGACCTTTGCTTGCTTCGCATTTTTGGCATCTTCGGTACCATCTCTTGACATTGCACCTAGTAGAACCCTTGCCGTATTTTGTCCAAGGTCTTGTTAACCCTTAGATGTCCACCTGATTTACCACCATGAATCTCTAACAAAACATCCTCTATTCTCGACATAGGCACAACCAGTTGGGAACTCACTTTCTTGCCATCGGATCGGCTGACTACCAAGCCGTATTCAGCTATTTTCCACAATCAAGGAATCCCATTGTACCCACAATGCTTTGAACGTTGGTGATCGATCTGAGATGTCCTTTCAGGTGGGTCTTTCTGCTCCATTTTCTTTCCATTTCAAAAATTCTGCAACGTGTTTGGATCATTCTCCTGATCTTGTCACATTTTTGCTGACGTCAAATTGTCGTCTACCCACACAACACACGGACATCCAGTGGATATCTATGTCTATTAAGGATATTTTGGACATCCGATGGATGTACAGTTTTTATTCAAAGAATATTCAATGGACGTCCAATGGACATTCTTAGGCCACCAACCTGTACGTCCACAAAATATCCTTCATGGACACCCATGAGATATCCATTATGGACATCCATAAGCTTTCCTTCATGGATACCCATAAGATATCCATCATGGATATCTACAAGATATACTTCATGGACATTCATGAGATATCCATCAAGAACGTCCATAAGTGCTGCACACTTCTTGGACAACGGTTTATAGTCAGTAATATATCCTGTGATAAGGCACTCAACGTGACTGCGTATGTGCAATTTAAAATGTTCTGCTAGATTGGTTTCGCTGTATTTAAAAAATTTAGACAAGCTAAGATAAACTGTAGAGTGGTAGGCGAACGTTTAAAAAACTTATGTCGTTACTAAGAATTTTTTATTTTTTCATTACTTTTCAAACAAAATACTTGATATAGTTTAAATTCGCCAAGAGTTATTTGAATAACATATGAATATAGTACTCGACAATTCACTTCCTTCCTTCCAAAAGTTCACGTTCACGGCAAATGCTAATGCACACCACAACGCTTCAACTCAGTTCAACATAATTTTTTCAGATCGACCCAATACTCAACGACTCTCAAAATTACGACATTCGACAGACGTCATAGACGGTTGCACGTCAGGAAACCGAGTCAAGATGAGTTCACAACGCAGCGCTTTTGCATTTCGCGTCGCGCGTCCCGTCTTCTGAGGTGACGCTATATTCAAATATTATTTAAAAGGATAAAAAGTTAAATATATCAACTTTCTTGCTGGAATGTCCATGTAAATGGCCCAATCACGTTGACAATTCGTAGGATGCCACTGCGGAAGAAACATTAATTATTTATACAATAAATGTACGAAATGGATGTCCATAAGATATCCTTCATGGATATCCATCGTGGATATCCGAAGGGATATCCCTTTTGTACATCGTATGGATATTTTTTACTGGGAATACTTTGGATATCCAAAATTTGGATATCCTATATGGATATCCAAAATTGGTCCAAGGCTATTCCGACTTGAAATGGACATGAATTGGACGTCCATAGGATATCGTGTGCTGTATGGGTACTATCAATCTCACTTGGTTAATTCCTTCGCGACGCTCAATTCGCCCCCAGTGCTTACAAGTATCCGAAAAAGGTCCTCTAGACAAGGCATCTGCGTTGTTATGCAATCGTCCTGGTCGATGTTTTATCCTGAAGTGATACTGGTTCAACTTCTCAATCCACCTTGCTACTTGTCCTTCAGGAGTCTTCGTTTCGAGTAGCCACTTCAGAGCTGCATGACTTGTTCTGATGAGGAACTCTCTTCCATACAGATATTTGTGGAAGTGGTCTACAGCCTTGATTATTGCCAGAAGCTTTTTTCTTATTACGCAATGATTTCTTTCTGACTTGGTGAGTACTTTGCTGTAGAACTCAATTACTTTTTCCTGACCATCTTGGTCCTGTGACAGTACAGCTCCAATACCATTATTACTGGCATCTGTCTCCAAAACAAACAGGCCTCGATGACGTGGGAAACTTAAAATGGGACTGGAATATAGAGGTATACGAGACAAGTTTTCCAAGTGAGCCCACGAAGGACCAGCCCCATCAGTCTCTCAAATGTTGCTGGAGCATTGCATAATCCAAACGGCATAACAGTAAACTGGTAAAGTCCACTCCCAGTCGAGAATGCAGTCTTCTCCTTATCGTCTTCATGTATGCCCACTTGCCAGTATCCGCTCTTCAGATCTAATGTTGAGAACCGACGGGAACTTGCCAAAGTTGTTAATGTGTCATCTATTCTTGGTAGCTGTCCTTCTTGGTGATATCATTTAATTTTCTGTAATCGACACAAAATCTCGTAGATCCATCCTTCTTGGAAACCAACACAACAGGTGCAGATCAAGGGCTCGATGATTCTTCAATCACACCTCCTGTTGCTTGGCGAATGGAATTCATGGTGGTTGCCGAATCGGATGAGCTTGGCCAGTATCGATTCTGTGTTTGACCAAATTGGTTCTTCCTGTTTTTGTCGAATCAAAAATGTCACTTTCACTCCTGATGAAATTCTTTGTAGCTTTCAGCTCCTCTGTTGATGAGTAATGACCTGTTATTTCAAGAGTAAATATAACACTCTCAGGGTCTGACTTCATTTCTTGATGTTCATTTGAATTACAGTTCGCTACCCAAGTAAAAGGTTCACATGTTCCAATGACATCGCCTGCCTTAACAGTTATTTCCCCAGGAAACACACGTTGGCAACTCTCACAGGCATCGTTTGGTTCGTTTTAACTAAGGCTCGTGCGAACACCAAATTGCTGGGGGATTCACCACATGGCTGGACTACTCCAACGCAGCACCCAGGGTCTTCATCAACTGCAGCACAAACTACTTTCTCCGAAAATCCAGGAATTCTAGCAGCTTTCATCAAACGAAATTTCACAGGCATTGCGCTTTCTGCTGGAGTTGTAAGGACAAATTCTTCTCCTCCGAACCTCATTATCTTTTCCTCATTGTCGAATGAAAATCCATAGTCACTGATCAAGTCCATTCCGAGTATGAATTCATCTTCTATATCTGCGACGTAAATTGTATCTGTGATGGTGAGTCGCCCAAGAATCAACGTAACTTCATTAGGTGCGTTTTCACCAGTGACTGTCCGAAGCACGACGTAAGATGAAATAGGCTTCACGTTTCCAGGCCGAAGGATGTCGCTGCGTACCAAGGAAACTGCAGCACCGGTGTCTATGGTGCATATAACGTCCATTTTGTGCAATTTTCCTGGAATGGTAAGGCTCTCAGGTGTTTTTTTTAACCTGCTTACATAGATGACCCTGAGGGCTCTGTTATTGCTAGCCAGCATGCGTCCCGATATGCTGGCTAATTCTAGTTTTCCTGCCGCCAATTTGAGGACACAGCTGATTGCGTACAAGATGGCACCCTTGCAGGTGAGCTAGCTCTTGGTGGCATTCTCACCCTACAGTCTTCGATAAGATGTCAGAGTTCTCCACATATATAGCATGTCCTCTTCTTCTGGGTGCTAATTCCACTTATCATCGATTTTATTTCCTCCAGAACCTTCTCGACTCAACTACTCGCCGTGCCGAATCGTTGTTCCGGTTCTTCTATTGAAACTGCACGCACTTTCGGCCTCGACGTGTTGAAGGCTGCCTCCACTTCCAGAGAGTGAACCAAAGCATCGCTACTTCTCTTGAAACTCCGTCAGTCGTAAAATTATTTGCATCTCCGGGTCTCTCAGTCCATCTATAAACATCTGCACCGCTAGCTGCTCCTTGAAATCTCCAGGTGCTTATGGGTACGCCAGCTGGATAAGGCGTCTCACCCTGGTATTCATTTTGTTGAATCGTCTGTAACAATCGCAAAGCTGGCCCTCTCAAAGCTACTATGAGTGCCGTAGCTTTTTCTCCTTCGTCCCATCCATTGGTTGCTGCCGCAGCCTCGAATTGTCGACGATACAAGGACCGAGACGACTGAATACCAAAAGTCGGTGGTTTTACGGTAATTCCAGATGTGACAACCCTGTCTCGGCGATCCTGGTTCTTGAGAAGAGCTATCTGCCTTTCAAGTCCTTTCACCTCCTCCCGCACTGTATCCACTTTCTCATTGACCACATCGATTTTCTTAACGTTTTCCTTCAGCTCTTCTAGATTTGCTTTCAGTTCTCCCACTCTTACTCCAGTTTTATGTAAAACATGCTCGAATAACTTGTCTTGATGTTTAAGAACGTTCTGGAAGTCTGCTTTCTATTGTTTTTCTTTTATCACTAATCCTTTTTTTTTGCTCTTCTCTAACCTTCTCCTAGAATTTTATGGATTGCTTCTTCTCGTTCTAATTTTTCACGTTTTCGTTCCTTCCTCTGTTCTTCGAGAATTTTCTGGATTCCGTTTTCTCGCTCTCTCTTTTCAGCTTCTCGATTTTTTCTCTGTTCTTCTAGAATTTTCTGAAGTGCTTCTTCTCGATCTTTTTTTTCCTCCTGCCGTCGCTTTTCATCTTCCTGTCCCAGCAAAAATTCCACTTCCGACATCACTGTTGCGATAATTCTTTTGGTTCGTTGATTAAAACTCCAAACAACACTAAACTACTTTTATTACAAATTTTTGTCACAACACAATACAATACAATCACTTAAACTGCCCCGCTAACTTTTCAACGCTCTGTACTAAACACTCCCGATATCGAATTTTCTCGGTAAATCGCGATCACGCAGGTCGATCGTTCTTCGAACTGTCACACCAATTTGCGTTTATGTAGCGACAGGATCGGCGCTAGGAACATCTGTAACAATATACTATTATGATGGAGCAATAATAAGCAATTCATTGGTAAAAATCGATCACGTCTGAAAAAAAAAACGGATCGGCAACAGGTATAATTTGAGAAGAACGAGAAATACTTTAGGTTCAATACTGAATCAACTAACAAATTTATTCTTGTTCTTGCGGATAAAATATATTGGTGAAACGTCAAGACCTCTTGAAGTGCGAAAGAGCAGGTTTTCGCGGTCAGAATCCGGCAAGATCAAAGTTCCGGTAGAACTGCGTCTGTTTCGAGTCGGTCGATGTTTCGGCTCCCATTTTGGAGCCATTTTCAAGACGAAGTGATTTGGCTTCTAGGTCGAAGTCTCCTTAGTACCTGTTATTATTATTGGTTATTGGGATTTGTGTTTATTTATGTAAGGGTCAGGGGTCGGAGCATCGATGGTCGGATAAGTATTCTGGTCATGGATTAGGAGGTATCATGAGACAGAACTGGCAATGGTTTTTGTGTTTTTGAAATCAATTTTGTGGCCTGTTTATGGTTGCCTGAAAGGCTTACTAACAAGAGCGCTCTTTCTCTCCCCTCTCATAAAACAATTCATGTAAACCTTTCGCTTGTCAATAAAGACATTTTTCTAGACTATATTGTGGATTTATTGGCTTGAAAAGACATAAAGTTCGATTAAAAATAACATTGGTGACCCCGACGTCCCGACGAGATCACGAAATAAGGGAAGAACGAAAACAGCCTAAGACGAACTGCTGGTTTGAATAGAAGCTTGTCGATATGTCGCCACAGAGATTTGGTTTCACCGCAGGAATGAATAAAACCTGTACAAGTGTTTTTGCAGCTGAGACTTTATTAATCACAGAAATAATATTAAAAGTCCTGACAGCCAAGTTGTGACAGAAGATGGCTAAAACTCCAGATATACGATAATTTTACCACAAGTAGACCAACGAATCGATGCAAACAAGTTATTGCAAGTTCGGAGAGGAAAAGAAATGTCATCGAAATGGAAAAACAAAGACAGGAACTAAAAAAAAGGCAGACGAGTTCAGTACGAGGTGGAAGAGAGTAAACGAGAACTTGAAAACATGTTACGACTTCTGGAGAAACAAGAAGATCTACAAAAAGGAGAGTTGGACAGTATTGAAGAAACCAGCATTTATGCTCGGTCACGCTCATAGACCGGGCGGCAGTGACAGATTATCTGCAACATTTTTTTTTCCAGTCTGCCTTCGGAATAGGAAATACTTTGAATCTGAAACAAATCATAATCAGCAAAAATATTATGCGCTGCGAGGTACTTCATTGCTAACCCGGAATTTGTTCTCGATGGAACACAATGTATACTTCCAAAGAGTATGCCTCACAAATTTTCGATATTCTCACGATGAGACTAATTTCAGTTGTAATTGGCGTACTGGGGAAAGTTGGTTTTCATTAATTTTTTTCGCAAAACTATGCGATTGATTATTCAAACAGAAACATCGTGCTGAAATTACAGCGACATCTCAAAGGTGACCAGACTTTAACCAATATTTCTACTGGAGCTTGTAATGTTAGTCTGCCTCGTAAATAATAACAAAGGTCTTGTGAAAGTAGGAAACATGAAAGACTCCTCAGCACTCATGAGTGCAAAGACAAGAAATGCAAGTACTGTTACAGAAAATATGAAAACCTTTGTCCACAGGTGCAAGCTGATGACATTGATAAGCGGTGGAAGGATGTTACAGATAAAAAGGTCTGGTTTCCTTGTCAAGGAAATAAACATAAGAAATTTAAGTAGGTAATCATGCAAAAAAGTGTGTGGCAAAGAAAACTTTGAGTTGAGGTGTGTATTCACAATGCACCGATTTTGCTTTTCGCGTCACGTCTTCTGTTGACGCTGCTATCAAATATTATTTGGAAGGATATGGTTGAAATATTTCAACTTTCTTGCGTTGCTGCTAGCAGGAATGTCCATGTGAATGGCAGTTGGTAGGGTGCCATTATTTATACAAAAAATGGACGAAATGGATGTCCATAAGATATCCTTCATGGATATCCGAAAGGATATCCCTTTTGTATATCCAGTGGATATTTTTTTTTGGAATACACTGGATATCCAAAAATTGGACAGTATTTGGACGTCCATAGGATATCGTGTGCTGTATGGGAGTGGAAGCAGCAAAATTTTATTGAGTGCAATTCCAGTCATACTGTACATGCCGAACGGACATTTTTCAGGTTCAGCATTGTGGGATTGTTGTACGATGTTGTATCCACGGTTATGTTGTTATACCAGGAGACAGCCGAAAAACTCAAACTTTCTGGTATATCAGAATAACTCCTCCTAGACTGGTTCATGCAACTACATTACATTCGCACTATCTACATTATCTTTAAGTTCAACACCCATTTCAAGTGGAAGTGATTTTTTAGTTAATGCAACACATTAGTGCATCACAATTACATTAGCCGCACTACCCACACAACACATGGACATCCAGTGGATATCTAATGGATCTATTAAGGATATTTTGGACATCCGATGGACGTACAGTTTTTATCCAAAGAATATTCAGTGGACGTCCAATGGACATTCTTAGGCCACCAACCTGTACGTGAGATATCCATTATGGACATCCATAAGATTTCCTTCATGGATACCAATATGATATCCATCATGGATATCTACAAGATATACTTCATGGACATCCATGAGATATCCATCAAGAACGTCCATAAGATATCGTTCATAATTCTTCATAATTATTTGTGCAATTCGTTACAAAGAAACCAACCTAGCTTGAGACGTGAAAAAGTGCTGCACACTTCTTGGACAACGGATTATAGTCAGTAATATATCCTGTGATAAGGCACTCAACGTGACCGTATATGCAATTTGAAATGTTCTGCTAGAATGGTTTCGCTGTATTCAAAAAGGTTGACAAGCTAAGATAAACTGTAGAGTGGTAGACGAACGATTAAAAAACTTATGTCGTTAATAAGAATTTTTTATTTTTTCATTACTTTTCAAAGAAAATACTTGATATATAGTTTAAATTCGCCAAGAGTTCTCAACAGAAAAGTTATTGATGAATTTAGATTGTTCTCAATTTGAATAACATATGAATATAGTACTCGACAGGTTCACATTCACGGTAAATGCTAATGATCACAGTTTACAATAATTATTAACTAACACACCACTATTTTTCGTTTCTTTATAAACACAATTATTGCACAATGCACACCATAACGCCTCAACTCAACTCAGTTCAACATAATTTTTTCAAACCGACCCAACACTCAACGACTCTTCAGAATAACGACATTTGACAGACGTCATAGACGGTTGCACGTCAGGAAATCGAGTCAAGGTGAGTTCACAATGCAGCGCTTTTGCATTTCGCGTCGCGCGTCACGTCTCCTGAGGTGACGCTATATTCAAATATTATTAATAAGGATAAAAAGTTAAATATATCAACTTTCTTGCTGGAATGTCCATGTAAATGGCCCAATCACGTTGCCAATTCGTAGGGTGCCACTGCGGAAGAAACATTAATTATTTATACAATGAATGTACGAAATGGATGTCCATAAGATATCCTTCATGAATATCCATCGTGGATATCCGAAAGGATATCCATTTTGTACATCGTATGGATATTTTTTACCGGGAATACTTTGGATATCCAAAATTTGGATATCCTATGGATATCCAAAATTGGTCCAAGGCTATTCCGACCTGAATTGGACGTCCATAGGATATCGTGTGCTGTATGGGTGAGTTGGCAACTTTTAACTTTATTTTCATTACATTATAATTCTTAGTGAAAACAGCAAATGCGCATGTTCATTGACGTGTCGTTTTGTGGTTTTGGGTTAGGTGATGTTTATTATTGTGTTTGTTACCAAAATTCAGCATTATTATGGATCAAGGTGCCCTAATAGAATTAGTTCGTCAACATGAACATCTTCATAATGAAAACCATGTAGATTTCGACAACAAATTTATAAAGAAATGAGTTTTGCATGAATGGCAACATTTTCTTAATGAAAATATAATGATAATGTAATGTTAACGTAATTATAACGATCGTGGCATGAATCCGTCTCCTCTGCTGTTTGAAATGATTATGACATTTTACTAGAAAGTGAATATAGAGCAAGCACTGCAACATCTGAAATGTAAGGCAAAGGAATGCAATTTTGACAAAACTTTTGGCGAAGCTTACTGTGAAAAAATCAATAGTTACTTAGAAAAAAGGTATGTGAGAAAAATGAAACAGAAAGGAATTGCCTTTGATGATTTACGTCTTGGTACTTACCCCACTTTGTCGTGAATAATCCAAATAAAATTCGCCTTGTTTTCGATGCATCCGCCACCTCTAGAGAAGTGATCCTAAATACTAAACTTTAACCTGGACCGAATCTGTTGGAATCACTGGTTGTGGTGACGCCAAAGAAATGTTCCATCAGGTCCAAATACGAGAAAAAGATCCCATGGCGAGACTTAGAATGCGAAAAAGAATCTAATGAATATGAAATGGTGGTGATGACGTTTGGCACCACCTGTTTCCCTGCCTGTGCCTAGTTGCTCCGACCCCGAAATCCAGAACGCGATCTAACAAATTTTATGTTGATGATTATTTGGACCTCAAGTATACAGAACATGAGGCTTTTCATACATCTCACATTGGGTCTTTTTTCAGAATTGTGTCATAACATATTCACAGATATTGCTTTATATTCATTTGGTTCCAGTTCTCAAGTACGACTTTCATAATTGCTGAATTGAAATAAATAATTTCTCACATTCTACTCTCCAAAATACAAATAGTTTCATGCTTGGAACTAATCATTTCAAAAACAAGAAATGCTTTCAAAACTCTTTGAGTTAGGAACCGTTTCTATTGTTTTTTCCTCAAAATGTGTCCAAAAAAAATTTCACCTATGGAAAAAATGGGAGATTTTTTATCTCTCGATATTTTTTCCTGAGGATAACATAAAAATGTCATCTCAGACGATCTTTTCAGTGAGATCTAAATTACCGTGTTTAAGCAATATATCAGATTATGAAGGTGGCAGGGTCCTTAATAAAAATATTGCTGGAGCTGTACCGCCCCCGACTCCCGGATTTTTGAATTCGACTCCGTCATTTCTCTTCAATTCCAGCCAGTAACGCTCTGCTGAAATATGAAAGTGGCAGGGTCGCCATTAAAGAAATTGCTGGAGCTGTACCGCCCCCGACGCCCGGATTTTTGAATTCGACTCTGTCATTTCTCTTCAATTCCAATCAGTAACGCTCTGCTGAAATATGAAGGTGGCAGGGTCGCCAAAATAAAGTTGCTGGAGCTGTACCGCCCCCGGACGTCGCCACTCTCGGAATTTTCCAATGATCCTGCTATATTCGCGCGCGAATAATAGCTGTACCGCCCCCGGACGTCTCCACTCTGGGAATTTTCCAATGGTCCCTTCTATTTTTCCGTTTCGAAACATAATTATCATTTCCAAAAGCCTCGTCACTGTTTCAAGATGATAGGGATTTTTTTTTTAAATATTGCCGATCTTTATTGCTAAAGTAACCGAGGTGACTATTTCGCGTTTCAATCTCAAGACGGAATTTTCCAGAAAATCTATTTTCTATAAAGGTGTTATCACATATAATGGATTACCCACAGGAATGAAATGTTTTTCTCAAATGATCAAATTCAAATTTGCTATGAAGCGTTATTTGTTAGAATAATTTTTTTTTTGAAAAATTATTTTATTTTTTTATTTTCGTGTAATTAACAATTCTGATTGAGCTTTTTAATAAATGTATTATATAAATATTCCCCATATATAAACTGTAGTTTCTTGGGAATAAATAACTTTAATTATTGTTAAAAATGTTCTTAGATGTAGGTATCATGTCTGTACTCGATCCATTGGGATCGATATCAACGTTTACTAAACATCATTATGCCAGAAGAATTTATGGGACCTTGGCAAAGATGGCTGCATAATCTTTGAAATTCGGGAAGATACAAAATATCAAAATGTTACAGTTTTCTGATTACTGTGGCAGGAAGGATTGAACTGCATTTTGTGCAGTGTGTTGTTATCTTCGAATCTTGAAGAAAATTTCAAATCCGAGGTTGGAGTTACAAACCGCGGTTATGGGGGACAGGTTGGCAATCAAAACCGAATTGAAAATACCCATCATTGACGATGGGTAACTAGTCAATACTACGTCTCGGATGGAGCTTCTTGTTAACGTTACCAGTAAATACTTGCAAGAACTTTATTTCTTCACGAAAATATTACAATTTCAAAAACTACTGACATGCCCAAAATAACAGTCGAACACAATTTATTTATCGTTATGACAACCATATTCATTTCATAAAATCTGTATTCAAGATATCCGTTCTCATAACATACCCCAACCTCCAAATTTCCAAATACGGATATAAAATTCCAACTCAATACCTTAACAAGTAACAATTTTCTCTTAGTAATCAAATCACTTTAAACTTCTACTGAATGAATATAAAAAGCATGTTTCCAAAAATAAAATTAGATGACGACGTGATATATTTACTATTGACAAAAAAAATTAATGGTAATTATTACTAATTGCAACTGATTATCACTCTTCCTATGCTGGAGTATCCCAATCATAACGGAAATTATGCAGCACACAACAAAGAGCTGGAAACTATTCTAACTAACCAATCATAGTCCTCCCATAGACTCCAATGAATTTTTCACAAAAAAAAGATTTCTGGATTCTAGAGTGAATTCCCATTGCATTTCTGATTGTATAAATACCTCAACGTCTCTATTGCCAATAATTTGTCGATCCCAAATAAACCAATTTGAAGCTGATGAATGTGAATATATCCCCGAGTAGAAGTCGAATTCAATAAATAATTCAATGAAATTCGATCCCATTGCAAAGGGGATCATCCTCCATCCAAATTCGGAAGTTATTGTGAAGAAACCTCACTATTTCCTGTAGAATTAGGAAAATAATTTTCTTTGAAAATATTGGCAAGTGATCCTTCAAGAAATACACCGTGTATATCGTTTACAGTTATCAATTGAAACTTTATCGAGTGCTATTTTTTTTCGATCTGCCTTAGATCTGTCATACTTGACATAAGCTTTACATCACTTGGTCGTGTGTAAGGTCGTGTGACCCGGTTCAAGATGAGTAAAACAACATCATATTTCGGAACCAATGTTCTTTCCATCAGGAACAGACATACCTTGTGCTTTTATACACCCAAAACTTTTTTGTTCCATACCATCATAAAGGCTACAACAGGACACATTTTTACTTGTCAAGAGTTCGGCTGTAGTAAAAAAAAATTCATTCTGATTGCAGTTTTACTCATACTCACGCGTTTTATTCGACTCTATTCCTGATGATGCCGTCGATTTATTTTCTTCACTCTCAACTGCTGCTCTCATGAAACTGATGAACTTCAAGTGCTTTAAATACTCAGTACGTTTGTTTCTGGAGGTCTTCAGGATGTTCGGTATATAGTCGAAGCAATATGTACCATGCCAGTACCTTAAATGAACGTCCTGAGGACGTCATGTGTTGTATATACTCGGTATGTTTTCAGGATGATCGGGTTATAGTCTTCAGGATGGTCGGGATATAGTCTGGGCCCTACATACATTGCCAGTGCACTCCCGAAGACGTCGTGGGCTGTATATATTCGGTACGTATGTTTCTGGACGTCTTCTGGATGTTGAGTTTATAGTCGGGGCCGTACGTACATAGGCAGTACCTCAAATGGACGTCTATGGACATCTTCAGGATATTCGGAATATCGTCTGAGATATATGGACGTATCCAGTACCACAAATGGACGTCCCCAGGACGTCGTATGCTGTATATATTCGGTACGTCTGTTTCTGGACGTCCGGTATACAGCTTGGGACATATAAACGTAACCAGTATCATAAATGGACGTCTTGTGCTATAAGCACCACATAGCATATCTTCTGGAAGACATGACTTCAACAATGTAAACAACAGGTTCTGAATTGGTATTCGAATTCAACGTATGAAGACTGCAGAGGCGCGTTTGTTGATGTCACTAATCCCAATCATTCTCGAACATATAAATCAATGCGTCCAAATCTTTATGTAGAAGCTTAAATATCCTTTGGATAGATTGCTGATAGCTCTGCGTATAAAACTGTCATTCTTTTCCCCAACACGTGGAACTATAGCGATGCAGACTTTGGAGGTTGTATCACAACAGCCGATCAACTTCTGGAGTGGTTATATGCTATTCTGAAGGAGCAATATCTTGGCTAAGTCAAGCTATGGTAGCCACTTCCACTACCTAAGCTAAGATTGTAGCAGCCAATAAAGCAACCAAAGAGATATTTTAGTTAACGAGATTGTTCAGGAATCTTGTTAGTCTCATAGAAGTTCTGCTGCAGAATCCCGAATTCCATCGGAGAACCAAACATATAGCCGTTAAACATTTTTTTATAAGAGGGGAGGTGTTCAACGACGTCTAGTCTTTTAGTTCTCATCTATAATGAAAATTGTTCAACCAGGGTGAGTGGTAAGAGTAAAATTACGGATGGTTGAACAAACCTTGTTAGGAAGAACTTATTCTTTTCATGTTTTGTTTTATATGCTGTCAAGTTTGATGTTAATGAAGAGGTAGTATTTTCAAATAATAGTTATTTATGATATAAGTGCTAAAGGTGATATTTTATTTTGTGAGAAGGGAAGTTTAGGACACGACGCCGGAAGGCGGAGTGTTCCATCCCTTCTAACAAAATAAAACCACTTTTAGCAGGTATATCATACACTATTTTTTCTACAAACACCATTGAAAGTCCAAATTAACGCTTACCTATTTTACATTGATCAATTGATTAAATAATAGCCTTGAGATTATCAGTTTTGAATCCAATTTCATCTGATCTATTCATGAAACAAGTTGCCATGGTAATCAAAAACAGAATTTGTTGATTTGTCTTTGTTGACAACTAACGTCAATAAATCACGAATTGGTCTGGATTCAGACAGTTCCGAAATACGATCGTACGACGATGAGATAGCTTTCTTAAAAATTGAATTGAACTGGCCGATACTTGATGAAAATCCATATTAACAAAAATATATTACAGTTTCCTGTATGATTTTCACTTACAATGGTTTTGTAAACCCACTGTAAGTGAAAATCGTACGGGAAACTGTAATATATTTTTGTAGATAGCTTTCTGATTGGTCTAAATTCAATCTGATCGTCGTACGATCGGATTTCGGATCTGTCTGAATCCAGCCTTATTCTTTCTTTCTTCGTTCCTCGATGGAAATTGATCCAGAAAATGAATTTCTACCGCCGGAAATTGAAGAAGCTGCCAATGAAGCTGCTTTTGAATTATTGCCCAGTAAGTCAAAGCGACAGTACGAGTTTTCATACGATCGTTTCTTGAAATGGTGTGATCAGAAAAATGTCAGTGGCAAGGAGGCCAGTGAAAAAGTGCTTCTTGCATACTTTGAAGAAAAGTACAAAATATGGAAATCGTCAACGCTTTGGTCGAATTACTCTATGTTGAAGTCGATGATGAACATAAATAATCATGACATAAGCAGATATTACAAGCTTGTGGCTTTTTTGAAGGTTAAGGGTGAAGGATACCGACCGAAAAAGTCATAAGTATTGACAAGGGAACACATTGACAAATAAATAAATAAATAAATACCACCTTCTCCACTTTATAACCGAATTATATAATCATTTTTCACCACAAAACTCTAAAATGTAAATAGTCGAAAGAATTTGTAGCGAAAATGCTTATAATTCGGTTAGAAAGTGTTGAAGAAGGTGGTATTTAATGTGTATATTGTGCTGATAGAAAGAAGGATGAATTTCGGGCAGGATTTGGCTGAATAAACAAACATAAATGTCAACACTAAAAACCCTGTTTTCCTGTCTTTTGGGGGCCATATCTCCGAAATTAGTTTCGAGCCCCAAAAACTTTATTTGAATTTTTTGTTCAGGAGGCCGAAATACGTAAGTTCCACCAAAATTTTTTTAATTTCACGATGGAGCGGGCTTAACGGATAATTACCAAGAGAAAATGCATTAAAAATAAATTTGCCAGGACTCCAGTTGGAATCGACACATTTGGTAAGATGCCTGCCAAAATTGCTGAATTTCTAAATTTGCCTGATTCCCATCTTTATACTGGACATGGTTTCCGACGTTCCTCAGCAAGTTTGTTGGCGGACTCTGGTGCTAGTCTTACTACAATTAAAACACACGGTGGATGGAAGTCCAGTACAGTAGCAGAAGGTTATATAGAAGACTCGCTACAAAGGAAACAGAACATTGCGGATCAAATTTTGTCCAAAACTCCGGCGGATAACATTGTTCTCTGCCCTGGTACAAACTTCACCAAAATAAATTCTGTTACATCTACCAATGAGACTGGCCATGGAGTTTCTTATCATAATTGTGGTTTCACTAATTGTATGTTTCATTGAATAAACACTTCATTTCGAATTATGTTTTTATATTTTCTCTTCAAATAAATCACTTTTAGCACTAGTGCTAAAAATGATTTACTTTTAACACCATTGTCATAACATGGCATTTTAGACACTGACAGCATGCGTTAAAAATTATACTTCTAATGACGTTTGTAGAAAAAAAAACGTTATATATTATATATATAAGGGAAGCGATTATTAAAAGTTTGTTTCAACAATTTTTTCGGACGAAATTGTGGATTTATTGGCTTCAAAAGACAAAGTTTGATCAGTAATAACACCTATCAAAATCATATACTTCGAAACTTTTCGTCGCATGCTCTGAATAATGATTAAATAAGCTGACACTTCAATTCCCATTTCGCAATTTGGAACATGTTTGAAATTTCAATCACAGAAAATTATAGAGTGGAAATACCTATTATTCACTCACATTCGGAAACTTTTTGACTGATAGAAGTGACATATGAACTTTGTTTATTAATATTTTGAATGTGTTTCATGCCAATGAATAATTTATTCGATTAAAACTTCACAGACTATTCAAATAAGGGATATTGCATTTTCATTTCAGGATATCAGAATTAATTGGCTTTAATTTCAAATCCATTAGCGAATTAGTAGCTTTTTACACCCTGACGGTTTGAAGAGTCATCAATCGTATTATTTTGTGTCCTACTTGCAAGTTCAATGTATCAATTTTTTTTTACGGAAATAATTGGCAAAAAATGGAGTTGGGTTCATTTCGATCACTTGAAAATTATCAGCATTGATTTTGATCTATTGTGGTAGCCACCGAATATGTTCAGGAAGTGTTTGATGTATCAAGTGAAAAGTTCTATACTTTGCATTTTTCCTGGGCGGAATGAGTTTGTCTGGATTTGAGAATGATGAATGAAATTTGAATGCAAACTACCCTATACTCGTAAAAAATATCTTATAAAATTGTTGTCAATGTCGAAATTCGTATGTTTGACATAAAAAGTTACCAAGATAAAAAGTAACTTCTATATGAATCAGCGCTTGTTGCACCATATAGGTCGGGAAGTACCTTTTTTTATAATTCCTTTTTGTGAATGAACGTCTATGAATAATAAACACATATCAAACAGAGGGTGCATGCTATTTATTTGACGCTACTTCTTTTGTAGAAGTTTTGATTTTTCCCAATAAAAATGATTATGTTCCTGAATAATCGTCTATATTTTGACAAATTGAAAATAAACAAATAGATATATTTGGAATGATTGCTGATGATGTTATTCTCGAATGATTGCCACAATCAAAACATATGCTCTTTACCGACTTTGATGTCATAATGCTCAAAATGTATCTGAGTAACTCCATTTATGACTACAGTCAACCACATATTTTACTCGAGCAAGCACCTAGAAATGTAAGATAGATAGATTCATTTATTTGACTATTTTTCATACATTTCTGCACAATTATAGCAAGTCAACAAACACGAATGAAACATCGTTAAAATATAGTTATAAAAGAAAATTAAAATAGGCTAGCGTCAATTGACATACACAATAGATAAAATTTAAAAATAAATTATGTTTTCACATAATATTAAAACGGAAATAAGGAAACTGGTGTCACGGTCAGCCTGCTTCATTCAACGTATCCGAAGCTCAGGAAATGCATACCTACTCATAGTATTCCTCGGGGGAGTGAAAACAATGGTTTCGAAAAAATGTTTTTAGTTTAGATTTGAAAGTCTGCAGTGGGAGCACTTTCAAATACTCAGGCAGTTTATTATACAGTCTTAGGTCTATCGAATTAATCTTTGATCTATTCAATATCTGAAGCGTTGGCTTCTCTAGGTTACTGTGTCGTGTTGCGTAGTGATGCCAATGAATTTGAGTGATTTTTTTTGTTACGGATTTCAAGTAAGGTATGGTAAATGTAATAACATGGAAGAGACATTATTTTATATGTTGTGAAGAGATGTCGACAGGAGTCAAGTCTGTCAGCACCTGAGAGAATTCGGATGGCTTTCTTCTGTAAAATGAAGATTTCATTGGCTTGAGATGATGCTCCCCAGAAAATAACAGTGTAAGAGATATGAGTATGGAAAAGTGAATAATATGCTACTTTGAGTGCTTCAGAGTTAATTAATGGTTTTATTCTTCGGAGCACAAAAATAACGCTTGAAAACTTTTTGCATAAGTAATCTACGTGATTAGCCCATGACAACTTATCATCTATGTGAACACCTAATAGTTTCACGTCCAAACCCTGTGTGATGTCAGAATGCGAAGACACAATGAGAGATTGAGTTTGATTTTCATTCAATTTAAGTTTATTTGAGTCAAACCATTTCTTTGTCTCAACGATGCTTTGATTGCCAAGTATTTCTAATTTATTCAAATATTTATCAGAATTAATTATAAATGTATCGTCGGCAAATACATTTGGTCGGTTGGAGAAAATTCTGCAGGTCATTTATATATATTATGAAGAGCAGTGGGCCCAAGACTGATTCTTGTGGTACACCACTGTCAAGGGCTATACCTCTAACTCCATAATGGCAAAGTTCTTTTAATAAAATATCATGAGATACACAATCGAATGCTTATGTGAGATCACACAGGGTGAGGTTAGTATGTTTTCCTTCCTCAAATGCATCTACCGCGTCTGATATAACGTTCAAGATTGCTTTGGTTGTTGAACTCTGTCTGCGGAATCCGAATTGTGAGCTATCGAAAATGGATTTTTTCTCGAAATAATTGTATAGTTGTTTTTTAAAAATATTTCAATTAATTTCCCTGGTAGAGGTATGATGGAAATTGGTCGAAAATTGTCTAAGCAGTCTGTGCTTCCCCTTTTCGGTAATGGTACCACTTTCGATATTTTCAATGAGTCGGGAAAAACCCCGGTGCTGAAACACAGTTAGACGAGGGTATATTGTGACTTCTTTTCCGACCTGTTTTAGGCGCATTTCAAAATACATGGGTTGAACTTCAACCCATCTATTTCAACAGAGAAACTAAATCAACTGATGGGTATCAGAGGGAATCCAAATAACTGGATAATCTTATTGTATATATATAAAACCACGAAGTTTTCGCGAAAAACAACACACACTTCTTATAAATGCAAAAATGGATAATAGGACGCAACATTGGTGTACATCGCGCTCACTAGATTCTCGTATCGTAAACATTCTGGAAAAAATAAGCAGACGCATTTCTATTCATGCCCACTGACGATACAACACGAAAGTTGTTTATAACAAGAACCCACGCCAACTGAAAGGAAAAATAAATGACGTTTAAAAAAATATTGATGCCTGGTGGGCCAAACATTTTTTGATTCCCAAGTGCTTGAAAAAAAAATTATAATTCAGTTTGGACATAACTGATATTGACATAAAATCAAATGACAAACAATAACTAGTTGACAATGTTTCTTGCTGAGTGGTATTGGTTCGAACATCCATTGTTTATATAATTAACTTGAGAACCGCACAAAATTTATGAGATGAAAAAAAAAATCAAAACAATAAATAACGAAGAATGGTATTGAATTACTCGGTAAAACAATCAAATATAAACTGGTGCGTTTTATCTTCTTGGCAGATGGCTACCTGCCAGTACTCAGTCTTCAACTCTAGCGTTGAGAACTACCTGCAGACAGTTAGGAGTAAGCTATCTTTCCTGGTGACATGTAGCCTCCTATGAATCCACGCAGAAACTCATTGATCCATATCTTTTAGTCATCAATACGTAGCTGATGATCAAGGCTACTAGACTCTTCTATAACGGCCAAGATGGATGAAGATTTTTGGCAGAAGATAGAAGACTCCGGTATTGATCCGATGCTGTACCAATTCTGTTCGGCCGATGCTCTTTCCTTTAATAAAGAACATACCACTTTCTTCCTTTACAATCCTGCGGCTCGCTTAGTTCTTATTCAGAAACATGGCTTCACGTTTTTTGAAAGGAGTTTATGAGTTTGGAATGCTTCTTCTATTTTAGGGATTTTAAGTAAGAGTTTGCATGTAGCGATAACTTGTCCTCTGTTGAGTTATTGTTCGTGTTGATTTTTCCCATGGGAATTTCCTGGTTGTTACAATTTACTAGATATCCGGCCATTAGAAATCCCTCCACAGGGTTCGGAAGTACTACCAACACTCCGCTCAAGCCACCAGATTGAACAATCTCTGCTTGAAATAGTGTCTCAGTATTGGGAGAGATTCTGGATTCTTTCATAAAGATACCTTAGAGCTGTCGGTGGGCTGAGATGGCACAGAGAGAAAGATTTCCTCAGTATCACTACTTTTGTTCGGGTTTGAAGGCCCGAACAAAAGTAGTGATACTGAAAACCTCGGCCGCGAAAGCCTCAACTATTTTGTCAAAGATTTCCTCGTTTCCAATTTCAAAAATTCACTTCTTACATCAACCACGAATCCATAGGCGCACATGATGTTTCATCCTAAGATGAACTCGTCGACGATATCGGCATCAAGCACTGTATACCTTATTTCATTTCCAAACCCTATTTCAACTTCTCCACGGACGGCTATTCTATCGCCAGTTGTCGTTTGTAAAATGGGTTCTCTTAATGAATTCTTCGAAAAAACACTCTTAGGACTGTTGGCTTCCATCACTGATCTCGTAGCAACAGTATCAACCGTGAAGAGGCACTGACGATCATTCAGAAGCCCATGGCCACGTAGCCTATTTACTAATGCAAGAAGTCGAGAACCTGGCGTCTTAGGATGGAACAGCCAATTGCCAAACCCAGTTTTTGAATTGTGATAATTCACCTCAGATGATCTCCTGCGCCAACTGTTCTCTCTTTTGATCTGGCGCGTGCTCGGCAATCCCGTCCCCTTATAACTATTTAGGCCACCTTTTCGCTCTCGATGTTGGTAGCTTCCTCTTTCTGTCAACCACTTCAAGCAAACGCTCCCTCCTAGTTGATGATCCTTTGTGGTTTTCGTTGCTGACAAGAGGACCGTTTGGCTGTTCCAGGGCATACATTAAAACATCACATAATGATTGATGATGACCCAATCCCAAATGCTTCTGAGGATGGATATCTCGGTCTCCATCGTTGAAGGTGTTGACGCTATTTGCCTTCGTGCAGAAGCATTTGAAAAGGCCATTCTTACTATCCTCTCAATTCTGGACCCCTGCTTTTTCTCAGTTTCAACTGAGTTTGGTAGACCTGCTGGGGGTGCACACTCCTTGTCTAAAACTGATGGAATTGTTTCATAATTTATCTGCTCACTCGCAGGAAAATAAGTAGAAGTGCATTCGCTTTCTCATTATTATTCCATCCATTATTTTCGACAGCAGGCTCAAACTGGTTGCAAAAAACATCCAAGATGATTCGCCATCAAACGTTGACTTGATGGAAGGCTATTTCCATTTTGCTTTCGTCTATGATGTCTTTCTCTCTTGCTCCCCTTGAATTTTCTCCTCCAATATTTTCCCCATTGTTACTAGTAAGACAAAGGAGTCCTACAAAGTATAGTACTTCTCTTTCAAATGCCGCTCTGGAAAGATACCTACCACGCAATCTTCTTCCTGTTCCTCTTTTGTGGATACCCTCTCCACTATTGTCTGAAGGCCTAAATTTTACTAACGAAAAAGTTCAGTCTACATAGTTTCTGACAGGTTCTTGAGATAATCTTTCAATGAGAGGTCTTCAGCGGAGGTTATTACTTTTCTGTATTTCTAGATCCTCGTTATTTATATCTGTACATATTACTATGATGTATTCATTGATTCCTTTGGCCTACCCATTATTTTTGCTGTGTTTTGCATTCAGATTTATTGAATGGAATCTTTCATTATTGGTACTTGTCGGTGGGTCAAACTCACATGTTGTTCTACATCCGCTCTGCTGGGTTTCATTGGCCTGCTGAAATCTTTTTTTATTTGACTCTGATGAATCTGCTTTATGTACAATGCAGCTTTTTCAAAGCGTCTGCTAATCATATTGTACTTTGCCATCAAACTCGCTCACTTTTCTGGATTACCACAGAAAAGCCTTTTCTACATATATTGGTAGTGCGAATGCTCTAAAATATCAGACGAATACAGTATTTCCCAATCAATTTGTTGTGAGCCCATAGACTTTTCGACATTTCTTAGGACTCCTGTGGTGTAAGCACGAGTGTGAATCAATATTATTTAAGAGAATTCACCAGAAAATTGATTTATATTGTATCTAGTTTCAACTGTATTATTAAACAGGAATGAATGAATTCAGAAGTATTGGATTGGATGGCACTTGTATCAGTTCTGAGGATTCTCCTAGTCCACATTTCTTTAATATCATGACTATGATATTATTATAATTATCTTGATTCCTATCCGCATAAGTCTCCATCAGTATTAGGTAAGTATTTGAGGCATATTGTGTCAACCATCGTGTGGATATTCCCTTTGATTATCCCCTCGTAAATATAAGAAAAGCTTCCTTTTCAATACATCAGACAATAAGATTTACCTCTCATCTTAAGAGAAACAACCATACTATTCCTTTGACTAACAGAATGAAGATATAAGTATAATAGAGTGAACGGCATGTGGTTCTTTTTTTCGGAGATAAAAGAAATATCGCTTGAACTGAAGAGGACAACATATAATGAGGACGACACCAATGTATGTAGTACGACAAATTTGGCGCTAACTGAACTAGCGTATTTCGAGTTCAATACAGGCTGCAGAATTCAAAGTTACCCCATTAAAGAAAAAACAGGAATAATCATTTGACCTCTTTGTCTGTTTCTCCTCGGAAAAAAATATGAAAATATCAAATTCTTTATAAAAGTAGTAATATCAATTTAATTACAAACAATGTCCATTCAATAGTATTCATAAAAGGTTGATTCGCCCCCAAAAAGGGAAGAAGAGTATTTTTTATTCCCCACCAGATTTGATTTCCGAGACGTTAACAGCTATAAAGGTGAATTGTCTCGTCCAGATGAGTTTTGGTTGGTTGTTTCCAAAGGGTTTGAACAGAAATACAGTACTCATTGTTCACAATTTTATTGGCCAACGTTTCGGCGATTTTCCGAAATGGATAAGATTGTAAATATATACTTACTTGAAGTATTATCAGACAAACCCCTGTGCAATACCATCCAGTGAGTGTACTTATCCAATTGTTTTAGGAAGTAGTGGCCAGTCGATTTAAAAACGATAATTTTTTTGTTGAAATCACGAAAATATGTATAATTGAAAGAATATGGTTTTAAACGGTGTATATTTCTTTCACTGATTTTATTCACCGTTTCAAACCATTTCTTTCAAATTTTACATATTTTCGTGATTTTAACAAAAAATTATCGTTTTTAAATCTACTGACTCCTGTTTTTGAACAATTGAGTAAGTACGCTTACTGGGTGGTATTGCACAGGATTTTGTCTGATAATACTTCATGTATGTATATATTCACAATCTTATCCATCTTTGTAGACCTCAGGATGGCAAAAATTAATCGCCGAAACGTTGGCACATAGAAGTGTGAACTCTGAGTATTTCTGTTCCAACCGCTCGCGTTAACAACTATAGTACTTTAACATATATTAGTTATTAGTTCTTGTATTATTTTTGCAAAAGAGTGAAGATCTCGGGGTTGCTGGAGTTTAATAGACTTGTGGATTTGGGAATCGGAAAAATCGTTTTGGGTAAGTGCGGATTTGAGCTTTTCCATTTCATTGGATCTATTGTGGTTATCGGTAAGTTTGAAGGACCTATGTATGAGAGAATTCAGACCCGAATTCAATTGTGCTGGGTGATGATGAGACTTGGCATTGAGGTACCGGTTTGTATGGGTTGGTTTGCGGTAGACGGTGTGAGTGAAGGAATTGTTGGACTTCCTGATGAGAACATCCAAAAATAGGAGGGAGTCGCCCTTTTCTATTTCCATAGTTAATTGTATGTTGGGGTGAATGGTGTTAAGGTGGGTCAGGAATGTTGATGAAGTGTAATTTACTTCTTATGTCGTGAATGGTATTTCGAATAAGAGCGAAACTAGCATATTCTAAAATGGTGTTTCAGACGGAATGACTTGCTGGCTCAGATACGTAGATGACATCTTTGCTATTTGGCCTCATGGGTTTGAAACCCTACCAACATTCAATGGTCTCCGTGTTTGTTGTTGAAGTTAATTTTGTGTTCGGTTTCGTGGTGATGTTTGAAGAGGGCTGTGATCATGTCCGAATTACGTACTGCAATGCAAGTTCGTGTTCGTATGAACTGTTCGATGCTCGCCTGTTCATCTGTCCTATGTATGTTCTCAGGCAGTCAAAGCAGTAAATTTCATATATTCTTTGTAATTTGTTGGGTAAGCTGGGAATGGTCAAAATGGCCTTCTCTGATGTGAGTTTTGTTTCAGTGAGTGATAAAGATTTCGAGCACTTTATTTCTCTTTACCCTTTTAACACTTCGGTTTGTCATTCCCATCCACCGTTTCTGCTCTTGTGGAATAATCTAAGCAATGCGATAATTTATGTTGGCCAATTTTGTGGGATAGACAGCCAAAGGTCTCAAAACATGTCAGAGGTCACGGAACAGTGACCAAAATAGTTGCATTCTAAAGTCGATTTTAATTGCCCATATACATGATGAAAGGCATCTTGAAGCAGCATCATGAAGAGGGCAAGAACTGGCATTGAAGATGTACAATTTATCTGGAATATTTCGTGAAATGAAGCTAGGGAAAAATAAAGAAATCTTCCAAATTTCGATTTTTCTCAATTATCAAAGGAAATACTTGGAATTTAAAGAATTCGCAAATCATCCAGCTAGGGAATCTCATTTGATTCGAAATCTATAATATACCCTTCTCTCCAAAAACGTCAGACGAGGCGACTTCTGTAGTAACTTATATGAGTGTTTGTTTTAATCAGTATGGAAGTGTTATCAAAAGTCGAATAGCGAAGGGTTATGATTTGTTGGATCAATTTGTCATACTTTTATGCTCTTGCTGTATGCTTTATATACCTATTCAACCAATAATGAAAGTTTTATTTGTTTCTATTCTTTAATGAATAATTACCTTATTTATATCAAATATACAATTATGAATAGTCCAAGAAAATTCAATGTGATGCTTTTCGGAGGTTTATTCCTTTGCGAAACCTTGTATTCAGGGACAGAAAATGAAAAATTTCGCTCTAACCTAGATCCCCTCTGTCATATACTGCATCGTCCTCGATGAAATATACCACTCAATTTTTTTTCAGACGATCGCTCGACTCAGACACAGCTATTTCATTTTTTTGGCATAAAAACGTGCTTATTGTTGAACTCGAAGGGAAGACGACAATGGTAGGTAGATCCAAAGATAATAGCGATTACTCTTTTGGGTTCTCCCATTCATGTGCAAGTAGACCCACATTTGTCACCTGTCTGAGATAAATATTTGAATCGTTGGGTTGCTGAACATTTTTAATGATCTAATCCCATGTCGTAATGAATACTGTAGTTTGACATTTGGCCATAGATTTCTGTTGGATACCAAAGAAAATGACGGAGTATGGAAGTTTGTAAGTCATCAAAAAGTGGAAGTGACAGGAACTGTCCTGGTTTGGAAGATAATACCAAATTTCTTCGTTGGCGAGTTTTGCAACTCATTGTCGCTTATTGCTTCCTAGACGCCATCGTTTGGAATTCAAATATTATGATCATGAGAAAAATTCTTACGCAAATTATTCCAAAGATCTATGTAATGTTTTGCAATGAAATCTGATCGAAGTATTTCACTATAAATAGTAGATATATTACATACATAGGTGGAAAGTGAATTATTCTTCTTTAGAGAAAGATATTGCTTACCCAGGCTGAAAGACGAGGTAAGTTACTTGTCGAGAGATGAATTTTATCTTTTGCCGAGGTTTGTATACGATTTCATTCACAATCATTCTAACTGATTTTGTACAATGAACGAGAAATGAGTATTTGAAAGATTATTTTCAAAACATTTTGTTTTCGGGTAGGCCTTGTAAACAGACAAACTTCTGCTTCCAAGAATTGTTACTATTATCATTATTAGCAAATGTCATTTACTTACGTAGAGGTTATGGTATATTTATGTAAATTTAAGTTTCAGTTTAGGAAAAGCGTTTGGAATACCATTAATATTTCACAAATCCCAGCTAGGTAAAGGGGATTGCAACAAATAGGCAATATTTCTACTGCTTATTGGAATATAGGTGGCATTTTCAACAAAAAACGGACTGGCCCTGATGAATGCCAGTGGCGACAAATTTATTTATTCATTTATTTATTTATATATTCGGGATACAAACAGAAAAAAATCCACTACAGTATCCGCATAATTGAATTAATATTAAATTAAAGTAACCTATAATACACAAGTGCATAGTGTCTAAAATAAGGGATGAATTAGAATCAGGTACAATAAGAAAAAAAAACTAATCAATAGTTATTGACGAAGAGTTAATGAATTATAATTTCTGAAAATAATCTTTCAATATTTTTTTAGTAGTGAGCAACGAAGTATTGAAAATGTCGAAGTAGTTCGCAAGAGTATTACCCCATTTAACGCATCGACACAGAGGAGAGTTCTGCGAACAGTTCGTTCTCTTGAAGGGTAAATTGAGTAATTCATGTGTTCTCATTGTTCTATTTGGAACGTTTAAGCAAACTATCAATAATAACGATGGACAATTTATTTGTGTGTTATTATTTTTTGCAAAAATAAAATATCTGATATGTTACGCCTATGTTCCAACGATACAAACTGGAGGTCTCGTCTAATTCGCAAAATAACACTGTTTTCAGTAATTTGAATACCTTGTTTGTAAGCAACGAATTTTAAAAATCGATTCTGAATTCGTTCTAATCGATCGATGTATATATTATATTATGGACTCCAAATGGTTGATGCAAACATTAACTTACTTAAAACAAAAGCATTGTACAGAGATTTTATTGATTTCGTTTGATTGAAGAATTTACATTTTCTCATGACATATCCCAAAGCTCTACTGCTCTTATTTATTACATAATCTATATGTTCATCGAAAATAAGTTTGGAGTCAAAAATAACTCCTAAATCTTTGAATGAATTAACTCGTGACAGCAAGATATTATTTATGTGATATGAATATGTAAAAATATTTTTGTTACGGGTGAATGTAATGCAGCTACATTTGGAGAAATTGAGATATAATTCATTTTGTGTACAAAATTCAAATAAATTATTTATGTCACTCTGAATTCTCAAGCAATCCGACAATGACTTTATTTGAAGATAAATTTTCAAATCATCAGCATACATTAAAAATTTGGCATTTTTAAAACATTGTTTAATGTTATTAATATAGATAATAAAAAATAAGGGCCCTAGATGGGACCCTTGTGGCACTCCAGAAGGTGCTGGATAAGGATCAGATGAATAACCGTCTATAAAGATATATTGGGTTCTGTTTTTCAAATATGATTCGATCCATTTTAACATCGCACCGCTCACACCGACCTCAGCAAGTCTCCGAAGTAATGTATTATGACTAATTTTGTCAAAGGCTTTGCTGAAATCCGTATAGATAGTGTCAACTTGATTCCTAAAAAACCCATGTTGCTCCGGTATAATTATGTTTTTAATTAAATGAAATATATATTTATAAATTAAGAGTTCAAATAGTTTTGGTATTATCGATAATTTGCTTATAGGACGATAATTTTCAACATTATCTTTCCGTCCGTTTTTAAAAATGGGTATTACTCTCGCCACTTTCCAACTGGTAGGAAAATATCCACAACAGAGTGACATATTAAAAAGAATTGTTAAAGGTGTACATAAAGTATGAGCACAGTGTTTGCAGAAAATTGCAGGTATTTGATCAGGACAAATACCGTATTTAGGAAAATGGCCGACGAAATTTAATGAGGCATCAGTCATTGAAGATTCAGGTTTCAATGTAGAAGATATCTGGAAAGCCTCCGCCAAACAACTTGGCAACCACGCAAGGGAGTCCTAGTTCTCCTAGTAGAGTAGCACTTCAGCACTTGTTTGTAATATAACTCAGTAATGAATATGGCTTGCTGAAGTGAATATGTAGGTAGTTCGAGTGTGAAATTTTCTTAGTTTTGAGTGAAATATAACAGTTTAAATCAGTTGACAGTAGTTCTTAGTGATGTAGGTATGAAAGTGAGGTTGAATTTTTCAGTTATCTCACTTGCCTCCCTCTGCATCTCAATCGTAATAAAAAAATGCTGCGTGGTTGTCGTGAGTCGGGATGTAAATCAAATGACGACTCACAAAATGGGTATATATTAATTTTTGAATTCCCTAAGGACATTAATTTAAAAAAGAGTTCGGCTATACCCAGTAAAGACTGGAATCCATCTCAATATTCAGCGGTTTGCTATGCTCATTAGCATGAAAATGATATTATCAAAATTGATATTTTCACATTACCCAATGGATCAATCCAAGAAAACTTGTTAAAGTATCCGAAATCAACCAATAATGCAATTCTATCAATTTTTCCAACGTGGGCAATGAATATTGTGATAATTTACAAAAAGGAAGATTTTCAATTCTGACTGTTCAGGATATTTTTCCATATGTATGCTCTTTTTGAGGCTATTATAAATGATCATTTTTCAGAATCATCTTTTTTGAACAAATCAAAAGTCTGTACTTGAAAGAATATCATTTTTGAGCATTTAATTATTCATTTGGGGGATTTCACAGACTTGTGTATGCGGTAATAAAGAATATAAAAAAATCTTTCATCTGTTGTCCATATTTACCAATTTCAAATCGAATGACTATGTCAAGAATAAGAACAACTTGATTCTTGATGAAAGAAAAAAAGACTGATCTCCAACCATCACCAGCAAATAAAAATTTCAAAAAGAAATTGCAGACCTTTCAGTGAGTGTTGTTCCAATTTCGTCATTGACTAGGAAAATTATATTCTGTTATTTTCTTAGCTGAGAACTTTGCAATCTGTTTTTTTTCTGGGAGATAAAAGTGAATGAGTATTACTTCAGAATTTAATTTTTTGTTGAAACTAATTCTATATTTATTTAGCTATTCACTAGAGTTTATGTTTTGGTTTCAATCTTTTTGATTCTATGGTATTAAACCACCTTTTTTGGGAAAATAGGGCTACTGGTGAACTACCCATCAAAAAGTTACGCTGCATGATAGCAGGGACATTCAACAGTATCACAGAGGATGACCAATTCCTTATACTGCAATGTAATCTTGTCAACTGACGTCACCGCGTTACCTTCCGTAGTTCATATCTCTATTTCGTGATGAAATTGAACTGATATGATGAAGTTTGGACTAATATGACTGAGCTCAGTTTAAAACGTCTTTGTTTCAGTCTTGCGTTTTCACTTGCCATTTCGTTAATAGTTTGTGTAATTTAATTTGTGTGTTGTACCTCAACACAGCGAATCGGTAGCATAGAATGCGGCATTGCCACTTCTCCGGCCACGGCTGGGGACACCATATCGAAGGCTGTGATTTTGTCAGAATAAGCCTGTTTTGTGTAACTATATTGGTGTGTACGCGTTAACGTGAATACAAGTACATTTACACATATACAATTTTGTACATGTTGCGCAGAGTGATTAATATTCCTTTGATTCAATTCTGGAATGATCAAGTTATACAATGTTAATCATTGATTCTGGGAGGCTTTCATTTGAAAATGATTACAAAACAAAGACGTTTTTGTAAACTGTAAATCTAAGGCGACAGGATATAAGAAAACTACTAAATTTTGCATTGATTATTGGAGAGTACACGCAGCCCCTGGGAAGGTACTATACTGTTCCAGATACCAGTTATACATTTATTTATTCATTTATTCATTACCAACAATAAAAAGTATTTGGCACTCTGTATTAGAATTTTGGTGTAGGTGCGAGATTCAAAATAGAGGGATCACTCGTATTTGCATGTGATTTGAATCCACTCATGCGACAAGCTACGCGACTTCTGGGAATGACGGAACCACGTAAAATTTTTACAGGTACAGAATAAAGAACTGATTATATCAAGCTCTACTTTCCACGAAAAATCACCTCCACTGTACCGATGAATTAATTCTTGAAATTATGGGCAGAACTGACAGCTACCGCACGCTAAGAATAAAATCAGAAGGTAAATATTCATGACCCAAAAGTGACACTCAGTGGCGGATCCACGGGGGGGGTTTGGGTCAGGACCCCCCCCCATTGGGAAAATGAGAGTTTGTTTTTTTTCAATTTTTATCGGCTCCTAATTTTCAAATTTTGTTAGGGAACGAAAAAATATCACATGTGCAAGACAAAAAAATAAAATAGAATATATTTTTTTGCTTTAAAATTGAAGAACTTTAATAATTATTATTACATTCCATTGAAAACTAAAGAGCAGGCTACATTTTTTAAACATTAGTATATTTTCATTTTTCAACAACCGATTTCATCAATTTTTTCAATTCAATAATGCTCCAATTCCTAAAAAAAATAATTCTCAAGAATCAAAAATAGTACAAACAAGATCTGGATTGAATGTTACCCAAACAAAAAAAACAAATTTCGCTTGAAATTTTTGGACTCACCGATTGTTTTTTCCTTTTTTTCTGGTTCAGTCGGTTCAGACGCTGGATCAAGTCGAGTCTGTAAAATATGAAAATAGAGTCCTCTTCATGTTGTAGGTTCAAAATAAAATCCTTTTTTTTTAACAAATTGAAATTTTTCTCGATGACACTTTAAAGAAAATTGACACTTGTCAGGCTTATCGAGGAAAAGTTCGAGAAATTTCTGACAGTGCTGCCATTGGATCCTTTTGGCGCAGTATTTGAAAAATTAGACTTGTTACATTTGTGATGAGTATTTTGTATGCCGGTAACAATTTTAATATACTATGTATGAGTAGAATATGCTGTTGATTGGGTTAAATCAACTCGATTCGATTTAAAAAAATTTAAAAAAAGTTTCGAACCTACTTTACCTCCTGGCTATAACTTAAAATTTTGCTCACGTCAATCTCTTTCACCATTTTTTTTGGATCGTGACTAGTTTTTGCTATACGGTAGCTCATTATTTTCTGTTATATATATACAGTGTCACACATAAAGTTCGCGACATATGGAAGTTTTTTTTATTAATAGATATAATGAAAATTTGGCTTAGCAGTTAGTTTGTGCTTGAAAAATTAGTAAAAAACAGCCTCTTTCCTTTTGTCATGTGATACTCTAAACCTGTCAAATTTGACATTTTTTTCGAAAATCCTCAAAAAATCTGTTTTTTTTTGTAAATTTCGAAAAATGCCAAAGAGAAAAAGTGCTCAGTTTCCAATTTTATACCTTTGCCCAAAATTTGGACTCTTTACTGTCACTTCGACTTTTTTCCAATTTTTTTAATTTTTCGAATCTTTCGCTCTATCGATTCGAACGAAACATGATTCAAATTTCATAATTTTGATGAATACGAGACTTCAATGACATATTTTGCCCAGAAAATACCCGCATTGGCCTGTTACCAGAAAAAGAAATGAATACACCTCCAGAAATTCGTCTTTGTTGTTGCAAAGTTCATCTAGTTTTTTCATTTCATTGTTAAACTGATTCGGTTTTTCCATGTATGGACGTTAATATGTCAATAATCGAATAAACGAAGTCCTCTTCATTCTTATTACACTCGTATTTCTTTTTTTAATAGATTTTTATCCAGTTTGATTATTTTTCTGACCAATAATTCAGTTACAAACTAACCCGAAATATCATACTTTTCTGTAAACTAAACATTGACCTACAGTTTCAAAACTATTCAAAAGACTTTGGTTCTAGCGATTTGTACTAAACATGATATAAAATTTCGTGATTTTAAACATTACAAGACTAATGCAACATGTCGGGAAGGAAATAGTAGGTACTGATCAAATCGAAATAAAATTTTCCCTCAGTAGGCTTTTGAAACAAATTTTTAGTTTTGGTTAATGTCAAATTATTGCTTTCAATAAATCGAGTTTTTTTGTGTACATATTTTCGTACATTTATACACGAATAAGTTTTATGTAAAATGTTATCCACGCAAGACAAAGTGGAAATCGTTCTTTTATGTGGTGAGAATGTGCCATATCGAGATGTTGCTTTTATTTTCAATCGCCGGCATCCAGGAAGAAATATTCACTTTAGTAGGTACCGTGGGAAGGATATTGAAAACATTCAAAGAAACTGGCTCTGTGGACAATCGTTTCAAGAAACCACATAATCCAATAAAGTATAATGAAGAAGAACAACTCAATGTTTGTTTGAGCGTTGTTGAAAACGGAAAAACTAATATTAGGAGTATTAGTGAAGATACAGGGGTTGGCAGAGAAACTGTGAGAAGAATTTTGCACAAAAATAAATTCCATCGGTAATTATCCGTTAAGCGGGCTCCATCGTGAAATTAAAAATTTTTTGGTGGAACATACGTATTTCGGCCTCCTGAACAAAAAAGTCTAATAACGTTTTTGGGGCTCGCAACTAGTTTCGGAGATACGGCCCCCCAAAGACAGGAAATCGGGGTTTTACGCCTATGTTTGTTTCTCAGCCAATTCCGCTCGAAATTCCTCCTTCTTTCTATCATCACAATATACTCATTCTTTATATCCCTCTTCATCACTTTCCAACAGAATTATAAGCATTTTTTCATTTTTCACAACAAAACTCTAAAAGGTAAATCGTCATAGAAATTCGAGGTTAGCAAAACAATAGAACGCGCATTCAGAGTTTTGTTGTGAAAAATGCTTATAATTCTATTAGAAAGTGATGAAGAAGGTGGTATAGAATGTGTATATTGTGCTGATAGAAAGAAGGATGAATTTCGAGCGGAATTGGCTGAATAAACAAACATAAATGTCAACCCTGAAAACCCCGATTTCCTGTCTTTGGGGGGCCGTATCTTCGAAACTAGTTGCGAGCCCCAAAAACGTTATCAGACTTTTTTGTTCAGGAGGCCGAAAAATTTTTAAATTCACGATGGAGCCCGCTCAACGGATAATTACCATTCCATCCCTATAAGCCAAAGTTCATACACACTCTTAAAGCAAGAGATTTCGATATTCGAGTAGGATTTTTCTTTTGGTTCCAAGGTGAGATAGAAAATGATATCGCATTTCCCTACAGGATTTTATGGACAGACGAGGCAACTTTCACGTCGAACGGAACAGTTAGTTCCCAAAATTGTCGCTGGTGGTCCAACACTAATCCAAATTTTGTAATAGAATGCCGTGACCAATATTCATTCAAGACAAATGTGTGGTGTGGGTTATTACATAACCAAATAATTGGACCATATTTTTTCAGAGAAAATTTGAACGCAGCCATGTACAGAAATTTCATTATGAATCAGTTGTCTGAAGTTTCGGATAATCAGCCTCTAAGTGTTAGACGAAATTTGTGGTATCAGCTTGACGGGGCACCGATCCACCAAACGGTAGAAGTGAAACAGTGTCCCAGTCAGATGTTTAGGGGCGAAGTGATAGGACGAGATTGGGAAGATTATTGGCCACCAAGATCACCGGACTTATCTCCGATGGACTTTTTTCTATGGGGTTATCTGAAACAAAAAGTGTATAAGCACAGACCATTTGCAAACGAAGAACATTTGGAGAATACCATTCGGGAGTGTTGTTCTAACATAAATCCCCTATTTATTTAAAATGCCACCAAGTCTGTGAATGAAAGGACTATAATTTGTATAGAACGGGAAGGACGGCATACTGAATGATGAATTCGGGTTCTTTATAAGATTATTGAGATAAATCAATGAATGTTATGATGTTTTGTTGTGAATTTGGTTATAATTATTTTGTTTTAATGTTATTTACACACCTAATGGTGAAAATAAAAAATATAAGATTTATGAAATTAACTTAAGAAGCGTTATTATTTGCTCGATAACTACATCTAACAGTTTACATCCAACAGTCACACTGTTGGGTGTAAACTGCATCAAAATATTTGGAACTCATCTGCAGCTAATGGGATACAAGTCTGCTAAAAAAAGGAATACGAGTGTAATAAGAATAAAGAGAAATACGTTTTTTAGATTACTGACATATTAACGTCCATACATTGAAAACCCGAATCAGTTTAACAATGAAATGAGAAAACTAGATGAACTTTGCAACAAAAAAGACGAATTTCTGGAGGTGTATTCATTTCTTTTTCTGGTAACAAGCCAATGCGGGTATTTTCTGGGCAAAATATGTCATTGAAGTCTCGTATTCATCAAAATTATGAAATTTGAATCATGTTTCGTTCGAATCGATAGAGCGAAAGATTCGAAAAATAAAAAAAAAAATGGAAAAAAGTCGAAGTGACAGTAAAGAGTCCAAATTTCGAGCAGAGGTATAAAATTGGAAACTGAGCACTTTTTCTTTTTGGCATTCCAAAAAAAAACTGATTTTTTGAGGATTTTCGAAAAAAATGTCAAATTTGACAGGTTTAGAGTATCACATGATAAAAGGAAAGAGGCTGTTTTTTACTAATTTTTCAAGCACAAACTAACTGCCAGGCCAAATTTTCATTATATCTATTAATAAAAAAAACTTCCATATGTCGCGAACTTTATGTGTGACACTGTATATATATATATATAAATTTTGAGTTATAGACCCCCCCCTTTACCTGATCCTGGATCCGCCACTGGTGACACTAAACTATATTTAGCGGAAAAATGAAGAATAATATTCATAGTAAAAATATGGAAAAACAAATTTGAATTTTTCTACTGTTATCCTGACTAACTGCATGAAGATTGGATGACATTTCATACCAGAAAAATATTGGCAGAGCCGATTTAAAAAACAAAATGTCACTGTTGAAATGCATTATTTTCTTGAAGATTATTTCAAATATATAGAAAACAGAATTTCCAGTTGTGACATTCCTCACAAAAATTCTCCAGAAGCGAAAATTTAGACCAATCAAAAAGCTGTCGTCGTACCATCGGATTTCGGATCTAACTGAATCCACCTAAAGGCATTTGGTATTTGCTTGAATGTGATTGTCAGTCATCACCCGAAGACGATTGCAGATACCAGCAATCGAAACGTCGTGAGTAATGTTGCCAGATCAGTTATTCTAAATATCGGGACTTGAACGTAAAAAAAGCGGGACTGAGATGAAAAAATCGGGATATAGAAAAAAATCACAATTTTAGTTACAAAATGTTACAATTCTTAATTTCTTAACTACAGAACCTGAAACTTTTTGAAAGTTTAACTTTTTTAAACTACAGACATTACTGACATCAATCAAAACTTAACATAAAAACAAAAATATATCACTATATTTAGGAACTTGAATTTTTTTAAAAAGGAACTTTCAATATAGAATCGAATTATTATCATTTGAAGTTATAACATGAATTACTTTTTATAGAAGACGTATTTTGAGCATGATTTTGCCGCTTTCAACATTTTTTTTCTTTTAGGACAAATCTATAAAATTCTTCACGTGAAACCTGAAAATTCACTCTTATCTGAATTTCCGCCTTCACATGTTCTATTGTTAATCTATTAGGCCATGTAATATCTGCTTGAGAGATTGATGCCATAAACTGATATAACTTTAGCAAATTAGACAAGTTTTGGGTATTGAAAATATTATGCAATTTTTCGATAGGCTTTTTATTTTTATCTTCTTCAATGACGGATTTTAAGACGTCTTTGACTTGGTAGATTCCTTCATCCATATCGAAATTAGTCGTAATAATTTCAACGACCCGTCCGCATCATCATATAGAAGTCCAACACACAAGTTTTGATGTCGGTTTCCGGTGTGTTAAACCTAACAACCGATGGAAACATTTTTATTGGCCCATGATTGGAGGCATTTGTAGAAACACTAAAATATACTTGACTTTGTAGATATTCAACTGTACCTTCAATCGACGCTGGTCCCAATACATTATGTGCAATTGCGTTCGATTTTGTGCGGCCAAGGATCAATTTTTCAGCTACTTTCGAGTCTGCGTGAAGAAACACGATCAAGTTTTTATTCACATTCTAATGAATTGAACTCTTATAAAAAAGCGGGATATTGGGCGTCCCGCTCAGGTACCCGGCGGGACGCGTCCTGAGAGGGTTAAAAAAGGGGACATCCCACCAGAAGCGGGACATCTGGCAACACTAGTCGTGAGTACACTCAACTTGAAACTTGTTTTCAACATTTATTCATAATATTTTATTTACATTTTTTTACTAGTATCACATTCGATATCTCAATTTTCTTGTCACAATATTATTTCATTTATTTCTTCATTTAAATTTTTACTTATATTTCATATTCGATATCTCTATTTCTATTACAATATTATTTTCTTTGATCAATCAATACCTAATTTCATTATTGATCAAAATATTGATTTTGATTTGACTTTCTCACTTGATTTGTATTTTAATCCTTCCGTTCTCAGCAACAGTTTTCAAAAGGGTTAATAATATAGAACCATTATCCGAACCAATATCATTCAGCATTTGGTATTGATTTCGAAGCCGTAATCCCAGTATAATTTTTGATCATTCTCGAACACTTTTATTCACTATCATGCAACTGTAATAACGTGACACTGCATTGTGTGTGGCCTACCTACAGTCGACAGATTGATCTAAAACTGGGATACAAAATCCTTCACAAGCACATGCGTGCGTGCGCCAGAATAGATGGGTCGTGAATTAAATACGACGAATACCGAATCATAATCATATGGCGAGAGTCATTGTCAGATAGTTATGGTCGACAAGAGATTGCATTATTTGTATTTATTATCTTTGTTTTACCCTAAAATAACTACCGAATTTATTATCTTTCTGGTTGTTCATCCCAAGATTCGTGATGAAGGAATTTATTTAGACATAGGTATTGATACCGAATAATTTCGCCGTTATTTCGATCAACTGATCAATCATGAAGTGAATTCTGTATTTTTGTTCAAAAGAATAAGCCGTCGGATGATGTCGTCCTCTAGCGAACATCAATCTCCAGAAAGTCTGACATAGCGAACTAAGGTTTAACGAGGTCGTATATTATAACGAGTGATGCTTCGCATGCTACGAAAGCATATAATTAATTGTCACTAGTTGAATAAAAGTACTCGTTGACGCTAATATTGAATTGAAATTCAACCTGGTTATTTCTCGAAACTTAAACATAATTCGCTTATCCTGGAATTAAAAGTGAATTTCATTCCGACATTTGAACGAAACTGTGTTACAAGAAAAAGTTATTTGTGTGGTTTCCATGATTAAAGAAATATGTTGTTTCTGAATGAAGAAAATATAAAATCAATCACGAAGTTGTGATATATAATTTTAATTTGCTGGCAAAAAGTTGATAAAAAGGAATTGATTTCTATGATAAATATTCATCCGTGCCATTGACGTTTCGTAAGTGAATACGCTTTCGAAACATTAACGACACACAGGTAAGTAGGTAATTTGTATGGAAATGATAATAATAAAGCGAATTTATTCAACTAGAAAAGGAGGATGTATCAGCAGAAGCTTCAATTCTTTAATTCATTCATCCACGACTATTGTATAATGCACCCATTATACGTCTGTTTGATTTACCTAAATAATACCCATTATTCAGTAGGGAATGATGAGTCATTTTTCACTGCTTTCAAATACTTCCTTGATTTAGCTATGAAGTTTTGCTACGAAAAATCAGTTTTCAAACTTTTATCATGTGAACCACCAAATATTTTCGATTAAGTTCTGTACCTAGATATAAAAAAAAGAAGTCAAGGAGCATCTACACTGAGCTATCAGCGATCCTAAATGTGCGTGTCATATTGAAATAGGGTTTGAAAAATATGTGTGTGATGTAATAAAATTTTCCAACAAAAAAGCTTTAACAAATTTGTTCACTAGCCGTGGATATAGTATAGTATTCAACTCGCGTTTAATGGCTATTATTCTATCGGTGATTTAGGCCACTCGCCTGCGGCTCGTAGCTAAGACTTCACCTCGTGAATAAAGCCATCATTATAAGCTCGTTGAATAGTATACTATTATGCCATACTAGTTGTGCATTCATTGCTTAGTCACCAACTACATAATGGTGTACGTTATGTGGCATTTCAACGTTTTATGTTTGACAGCAACAATATCTTCAACATGTTATTGAATATATTTTTTATATACATATTCACACGAAAGAGAAGCCCTGTTATGTTCAGAGAACACCACGTGTATCGAGGTACAGGAGATACGAATAAATATTCAAAGGTAATACCACGAGTCCTTCAAATTTAATCGATAAATTTTCATTTTCCACAAAAACTTTCGATTGACTTTATCTAATTCGGTTTGTTTGAATGCTTTTGCCTCAAAATAAAAAAGTGTGAGTGTTTCGAAAATGAAAATTTATTTTATAAATTTGAAGAACGAGTTGTATTCGGAGAGATTATTTTCTGAAAAAAAAGAAGGAAGAAAAATTTAATTGATCAGTATTTCATTAACATAAGAAGGAAAAGAGAATAGGTGAAAATTTTACAAATTTGAAATGTCAAACAACGATGTATGCCCTCTATGATTCAGAAGAGATATGATGCTTACGCAGTGAATATTATAATGCTTGCCGACGATATCAAGAGATGGCGTCACATCTCTCATTGTACCAGGTTGATAATTGAAAATTTCTTATGAAATGAAAATCGCGCCAGAAGGAACATAAAATCATTCGTTATGTCGTTGTATCAAAATCTTTATACAACGGTTTCTTCTCTTCTCTTCTCGGTCGTTCGCTATATCTGTTATAAAGTAGGGGTTATGTTATAAGCTATTTACGTGTCTGAGTGTTCATTGAAATGTGTTATGTTGTTATTATGCTGAAAAAGTGAAAAGTGAATGACTATTAATAATAAGGTAACTCTTCATTCATGATAATTTATAAAAATATGAGCCAGTTCAATAGAATCGACGCGGTAAAAACCTTATAGTTTTGACAGTTCAAAGGTAAACAACATTTCATCGAAACAATCGAAAGGACCAGGCAGTTTTATCGGTATAATAACCAATGATTGGCTAGAATAAGTATAGAATAACCCGCTACTATTGGTTGAAATGTCAAAAACGTCACATTTTGACAAGTGAAAAAAAAATAATCAGTATAATACCCAATGATTGGCTAGAATAACCATAGAATAACCCGCTACTATTGGTTGAAATGCCAAAAACGTCACATTTTGACAAGTGAAAAAAAAAATCACATTAAAATTTTGAAGTTTGTAAGCCTCGGGAAAAAGCCTCTTTCGGCAAGGAGTTCCAAAGTTCAGCTGTTCTATTGGAAAAAGATCCCTAGGTAAGAGAGGTTCGACAGGTCTCCAAGCTCACAACAAAAGGTTGAGAATTCTGCACTCGTCGGGTCATCCGTGTGGATACTGCCAAGGGTGGAACGATTGACGGCAATTCAGAAGAGCACCGGCCATGAAAATCTCCATAGAAGAGAGACAAGTCTCCGATCCCTCTACGATGCTCCAACGGAATGAGCGAGTCTGTGAGCGGAGAATCACCAACAAGAAGGATTGTCTTTCTTTGAAAAGAATCGAGAAGCTTCAGTGAATATTCCTTGCAGATCATCAGTAGCTGACGAGAAGTGAAGTATTTCTTCGCACGAAATAGAAATCCAAGCTTCTGGGAAGCACCCTCAGTGATCGATTTCACATATTCCCTTCAACAAAGTACAAAACTGAGGAGGCAAAACATAAGATGGCTGTTTAGGAAGCGGCTCCCGATGCCCCGATCAAGCGTTTTGAAATGTCAAAGTAAAGTTTCTTCGAATTTTTCGATGGAATGCTGTCAAATATATGTGAAACATACCCCAATAAGTCACTGGTTGATCCTTGATGTCGAAATCTGTATTGTCGATCATTAATTATTTTGATTTTCCCAGATATTCGATGAGCTTCGAATCAATTGCTTTTTCCATGACTTTGGAAGAGATGAAAAGCAATGCAATTGGTCTATAATTCCGAGTGAAAGTGGTTTTCTTTCCTTTTTTTTAGGAACTGGCTGAACTCCTTCTGTTTTCCAGGACTTAGGAAAGAACCCCTGAGTTATACGGGAGGTTGAATAATCCACAAGGTACTGGTGTCAGTTTGATGCACAAACTTTAGGAACGATTGCTGGGATTCCATCAGATCCGCAAGTCTTGATAATATCCAGGTCCATTAAAATATTTCTTATAGTTTGTTGGTGAAAAATTCCAGGCATATGACTGTCGACAGGCGTGATATTCGGGGAGCTTTTCCCGATGAGTCCGAAGTAAAATTTCCAGGAAACATATAGGCAAATATATTCGCTTTTTTTTTCGGACACATCTATTTCATACCTTGGTACTCAAACAACTATTATTGGCAGACAAATTAGATCTATATTAATGTTGTCATTGGAGGAAATGACTCATGATATTTGAGAAGTCAAAGTTTCCAAAGTAGTTTTTCTATGGGAGAGTGTTGTTGATTGCTGCTGAGATCACAATTCAAAATGAGTTCGATATTGTTGTGAATATAACTTTTTCTCAATAAACTAGAGTTTCCAAATAAAAGTGAAATAATACTTCTTTGTACAGTATAGTCAAGTATATCAATAAATGAAATACATAGATAAATAGATAAATACAGTGATAATTATCGATCCGGGCGAGGAAGAAGATAACAATATCGAATTTTTTGAGTACATATTGGCAGCGTTCCTATTCCTTCATATTTGTTTTATTGTTTCGCTAGTAGAAAACTGTGGTTCATGCAGCCAATACGGGATTGAGAGTGGAAATTACTGGAAATCCGTCTTTTTTTGGTTGAATTTTTCAGGTGTCAAGTCTTGTTGAAAAAATTTGAACGTAGTATGAGAAGCGAAATAATTATTTGGGGCAGAAAATCTATGGGTTTCTATAATATCTATGGATAAGTTAAATATAGGCCGTTGAATGCGAGCAAATAGTGGATGATCTAAAAATCTAGGAAAAACTATACAAAACTAGCACTGGCCCATCGCAAGTGACGGACCAATGGGATGAAACACATTACATTATGTGAAATGCTATTTCATTCACGTTATAAGAAATTTTTCTTTGAATAACGTTAACTTCTATTCTTTCAATTATGGTTTGATACATCAGTATTGCCGGACTGAGCACTTATTGAAAATTATTTAGGGTATTTGACTGGATGAAGTTTTGACCTAAACTGATAGCGGCTATCGGGGTTATTAGCCGTGGTCTGTCGATACCTTCTTGTTGAATCATTTTTTATTTGAAATGAAATTTTGTATCAGATAATTGAATTTCCATTGTTAACGAAAGAAGCAAATTCCTAAAGTTTTAAACAGTTTTTTCCGATTAGATTATAGAGCTTACGAATTACGTTAATAAGTATTATTTTTTTTTTGTCATCATGTTAATTCTCAATAGCTAGAGGGACTATAATTGAAACAAAAAATAAAATGCACAAGTGGTGGATTCTACTTACAGGATAAAAAAGCTCGAATTTTAAAATATGTATTCGAGTTCATAAAAATCGTGAGAAATTCGAAGATATTGGAGGACATTGACAATGTTGCTTATTCAACAAAAAAAAAACTCAATCAGCAAATACAGAAGGAAATCGTCAGATTTGATAATACACTACCAACTCTGGCAACATTGCGCCATACATCAAGCATAAATACAAGATCTGAGTTTGCCTGTACGATGACTACCTACTCATTTCTCTCATGTAGGGCGCTAGTAGTATTTGTTATGTTCTCTGGATAAACAGACAACACAAAGCAAGCAGTTCGCATCAATTCTGAAATCAGACGAGAAATGTAACATGAGTACTTTAAAATATTGAAGTGACGTATTCCTGAGACAATTTTAAGAAAAAGTCTATTTGAACGTGTGTCCGAAAATGGTTCGTTTCGGAGATACAGGGTGTTGAAATTGAATTTTTTGTTCGCTTTTTGAAAATAACTCTAGCAAAAAATAAGTAATTTGCACGAAATTCGGTACCCGTTTTTTTTTTGACGTGGAAAATCACAATTTCGTATTAATGTTCATGTAACATCTAGAGGGCGCTGCGTACGCTGTCAATATTTATTTCAAATTGCCCTAACTTTCTTGACAGTAAACTTTTGGTACTTTTCATGAAAAAACCTAATTCCCACACCTTTTCCAAGTAAAAAAGGTACACCTCCTCAACAACGCTGGAGGTGATTGTTTTCGAAATATTTACAATTTCCGATATCGATGCATATTATTTAGCTCCTAAGGCGCTAAGTGAAGTTGCTGAGAACATTACAAAAATTAAGTAGGTATGTGGTGGATCTCTTCAAAATAAACAAATTTTTCATATAAAATGTTTAAAGAAAAATTCGTTTTCGAAATACATATTGTTGAAATTTTTCAAAACATGGTAGGTTTTTTGTCATAAGTTTTTTGCAATTTTAGTTATTTTCATCAAACTTTATACGCAGTATACCCGTACAGACTTCTTCTAAACTGAGCATCATCGAACTGCTTAATCAATCCAAATTAAAAAAATGTCAGGTTTAATTATTCTATTAGAAAGTACTACATTTCGGAGTATGTAAAAAAACAATTTGGGAAGTACTATGTTATTTGTTGGGAAAATAAACATATAAAAATTGAACGAAACAACTATAACAACAACTGATCAAAGTGACGACTCCCAACAGTAATACGAGCTTCTGCTCTCCTCATCAAAGCACTCCGCACCCGTTGAAAAATGCCCGGAGTGTTTCTTATCGTTTCGCAGCAAGCTATGATGCTATCCCTCAACATTTCCTCGTTTTCAATGGGGCTAGCATAAACCAGTAATTTCAGGTGCCCCCAAAAGAAAAAATCGACAGGATTGAGGTCCGGTGACCTCGGGGGCAAATGCTCAGTGCCTCCTCTTCCTATCCATCGTTGGGGATATGCTACGTCTGAAAAATTTCTTGCTATCACACTAAAATGAGCAGGAGCTCCATCGTGCATAAACCATAAGTTGGGGAAGCTCGTGTTCCAAAAAATGTAGGTAAGCATCTCCATTCAAACATAAGGGGGGAAAATAGGGCCCAATTAAATAATCCTCAATTATGCCTACCCACACATTAAAAGAGAATCTGTCTTTGGAATGAGTTTGCTTTATAGCATGTGGATCATCTTCCGCCCAGATGTGGTTGTTATGGAAGTTTAGGATACCATTTCTTGAAAAACTAGCCTCATCTGTGAAGAGGATTTTCGATAAAATTTGCGGATGTTTCTTTGAAGCCATTGATCAAATTCGATACGTGGTTGGAAATAACGTAGCGTAAGTGCCTGGACACGCTGAATATGATCAGGATATAATTTGCTATTCCTTAGAAATTCTGTGAACTGCTATGTGACTCACATTTAAAGTTTGACTAATTCTTCTTGTACTAGCCTCTGGATGTTCACTAATTTTTTCGAGAATCGCCTCCTCCAATTCCACAGTTCTTGTAGTCCGAGACCGTTCTAGTGCAGAATTTGTTTCGAAGCTTCCAGATTCGGAAAGTCGCCAATGTCGCTGCACAAGGAGTCATGCGTTGGGGATACCTTTCAAAAACCATATCAGCCATTTCAGCATTCGTGAAGTCGGGCATTGTACCAAAAAATCACTTTATAAACTCCGAACTGTGAATTTGTTGATTAATATTTAAAAATGTGACAGCGAACTTCTATTTTTATAAACAAACTTTCATAGACTACTCGATTTAATTAACTTAATTTGCAGGCGGAGAGTGACAAAAATTATTGAAATCAAATTCGGCTATAAAGTAATATGCATCGATATAGAAAATTGTAAATATCTCGAAAACGATCACCTCCAGCGTTGTTGAGGAAGTGTAACTTTTTTAATGTGGAAAGGTGTGAGAAGTAGGAGTTTTCATGAAAAGTACCAGAAGTTTACTGTCAAAAACGTTAGGTCAATTTGAAATAAATAATGACAGCGTACGCAGCGCCCTCTAGATGTTACATGAAAATGAATACCTACGAAATTATAATTTCCCACGTCAAAAAAACCCGGGTACCAAATTTCGTGCAAATAACTTATTTTTTGCTAGAGTTATTTTCAAAAAGCGAACGAAAAAATTCAATTTCAACACCCTGTACCTCCGAAATGAAACATTTTTGGACACAAGTTCATATAGACTTTTTTTCTTAAAATTGTCTCAGGAATACGTCACTTGAATATTTTAACGTATTTATGTTACACCCTGTATAGAGGAGGGAACTTCAAAAGAATTCATATCATATCTGCCTGTCAAGTGGAAGGCCGGGGTTCGAATCCTCGCCGGGCCACCGTGCTAGGTAATCGCACGTTAAAAGGTAAGGCCTCGTTGATCCATTGCTCGCACAAGTTTCGACTTCTGAGGGTTGACGTTCGTCAGCTGGTTAACGAAAACGAACAATTTTAGAACAACAACAACAACAATTTACGTCTCCACAGAAATACCATAAATAAGTAATTCTTATAATTATTCTGTTATTGTGAGTTACAATTTGTAACACTCACTCAGACTATTATTTTGAACACCAAATTTTTCTGAATAAAGAATTTTTTTTAACATTGATTTTTGATAATTTTTTTTTCAGAACACTAAGGAGTCTATCTGACGATAGTGTTAATCTGATTTAAAATATCATATTCTTTTTTTTTTCTATCACTATTTTTGTTACCTATTTCGACGTGAATGTAATTCGAAACTAAAAAAGTTGAATATTTGATAACTTCTGATCATTCAACTTTTTTTACTATGTCCTGCTTTCGACGAGAATCCTGCTTTTTTCACTCAAGTTTCAAAATCCCGACTTGACAAAAAAAATCTGGCAACACTGGTGAGAATAGTATAGGAAACTGTAGTTTTTTTGTTGAATATGGAAATCTAAGCAACGTCCAGTTTCATTCAATGAAAAATAATGATGAAATGAATATAAAAAACACAGTGGAATCAAAGAATAATCAAAGAAATAAAAAAAAAAATTCAAAACTTAATTGAGTGTACTCACGACGTTTCGATTACAAGAATTCGCAGTCGTCTTCAGGGGATAACTGACAAATTTTCGAAATACGACCGTTCCCAAACTCTTCCTGGTGAGGGAGGATGGTGAACTTGATTTGTTATGCGTTTGAGCGGAAGCTGCATGCTGGATGTACGAGATTCTCTTTCGGTAAGCCGGAGTCGGCACATCTGTTCAATAAGTGGTTTCTGCGCATCTGAATTTCTATGCAGGGGTGAACTAGTCACACTGACTGTTCAATTGCAGAAGCTTTTCGACTGCGTTTTATCGAGGGAAATATAGCGAGCATCAAGGGCTTCAGCGACAGCCAGTACTTACCTCGTTGGGGCGACGTCGACCACGAGTTCATTGCGATAACAAACAATGTCTATCACATCGAACTTCCATCAGAAGTGTGAGGTGGAGTATAGTAATCGAAATATATTTCACGTAAAAAGTTTCAGATATCATTGCCTCTACCATTTTTAATGATTCATCGACATACAGTGTACTCTGATTAACAAGGTGGAGCGGCATATCGGCTATGCGTTTTCATGTGGAACTACTGACTCTTCATAATCGTCCATTGTCTCTCACAATGTCTCTCACAATTCTTCTTGGACATTTGGCAAAACCAAATAGCCCCAGCAATCATGTCTATCGTCGCCTTCGAAGAAGTCCTGCTCGTTCGGATGAGTACTTGGTATAGGGTTAAATAGGTAGGTATATATATATATCGAGTGATTCAAACGGTATGCTCAAAATAATGTGAAAAGGCAGACGTCTCCAGCTCAAATGAATGTAATGATTTTATTCAAAAGTTTACAGAAATTACTGAATCACGAAGGAAATCTCCATGCATATAATATTAGAGGTCTAGGCTGGATGATGAAAATTTTATGAAACATTTAATGGGGAATGAAGCCAAATATACCAAAAAATAATTTTCAATGGGTACAATATACTGCAAAAGGGAAAATAACTTTTAAACAGACAGAAATGATCTTTCCAGAGAGCAAACTCAACGTTTTAATGTTTTTATTTGGCAATTGACTAATTATAGTAAGTTAGCAACCTGAAGGTGTTTATTTTTTCCAATTGTACCAGCCAGAAATGTTGGTATCTATAAGTTTCCGTCCAAAAGTTTTAGTGTTGGAGTTGAAACATAATTCTACTTTAACTATCGAACCGCTTGCTATACACTTTTACCTACAAATGTTATTTCGAAGACGAATCGATAAATAAGGTGTTCCATTTGAAGAATTGGAAAAAGTGTTAACGAGTTTGGATAGACATTATTTTTTAATAGGATTCAGTCCAAATTATGAATCGATAAAATAATTACATATTCAAAACTTCATCATGACTAAATTCACTCCAAAATGGGACTGTTGAACTGATTTGTTTTTTATACGACTTGTATAACATTCTTAGGAAGTGCTTTTCAGTAGAAATCTGAATAAATGATTATAAATTACTTCAAAAAATATAACTTCAATTCACCAGATCAGTACCTAATATACCTATTGGTAAATAATTTAAGGAGGCTAAATACAGTTACATTCTTCAAATTTTTATTTGAATTTTTTTTCCGATGATTATTGCACTCCTTAACTTTCATAACGTTCTAATGGAAGTTGGAAATGACACACTGTATATTCTTAGTGTTAGTTCATTAGCCTATTCCTCTCTATGTTATTTTCGAATATAAACAGAGAATCGACAAGTGGATGTCAATTTCTTTGCACAGTTGAGTGGAGACTAAAAACTCTTACAAAAAGTTATACCATTTAACACCTCATGATATTTAAATCTCTTGAAGCGAGTTGAAACATTCTCGATAGGAGATGAAATCTGTGCGATCTTTGCATAAAATTTCACATCGTTAGAATAACAAATGGACCTGTACTGGCGATCTGTTTAAAAACAGCCCTAATGTTTGCATGGGGTAGAAAGGAGGGGAAGGTTAATATTTATTTTACGCATTGAACCTAGGTATATGTAGTAGGTATCTGATTGAACAGAAAGAGAAGGCTCATTTTCTCGACGACCAAATATAAAATTTTGAAACACCAATATAGGTATTCGAAACTGGTTTACGTAGTTTGCTCAAAATATGCCTGAAGGTAGTTGTTTCTTTTTTTGAAATGATGAGGGTACACTGGAACGATTGTATCCATTATAGCATTATTGGCCGCATCGTGAGTGACAAAACGTTAAGTCAAAGCTGAAAAAGTGAAAGTTCACTGCAGTAAAATGGAAATCGCATATTAAAAAGTAAGAGCCCGTTAATACTCATTTCGCACAAGTTTCGACTTCTAAGGGTTTCTCATTTGAAGGGGAGCGCCTGTAGGTAAAAAGGAAAAACATTTCGGAAGAAACAATTTTTGCACACTGTAGGATATACGTTGAGAAATGAAAATATCGTTATATTACTTTGTTCAGAATTGATTACCAAGTAGGTACCTCCTTAGTAGGACCTAATTACTCGTAATAAGTCCAACAACATTGTAAAAATTGCAATTTTATTTTTGATATTTTTGAAACTAATTTAAAAGTATATGAATATCAACCCACTTACATACCTATGAATGGGTGCATCCAAGATATATATACAGTGTGTTCCAAATTTTTTTTGAATTTATGTTAAACAGAAAAGTAGGTAGGTACCAATACCTACATTGAGTGCATACTTAATCGTTTCAGGAATTGGACCATAATGAAAATGGCTTCATCTAGAATTTGGGAAATTAATAAGTAGGTACATATACCTACCAAACTTTTCAATGGAATATTATCGGAAAATTTACAATAGGTACTATTCATTACCTACTTCCAATCAACTAAATTATTGGTCGCAATAACTAATAGAGCCCATTTAACGTTATTTCCATAAGAGATTTTTATTCCAATCAACCTATGTGTTCTTGACTCAGCAGAATTTTCAGTCACACTAAGCAAGAAGCAACGCAACATTAAGCAAGTACTTCATTTGTTTGTCACAGTTGCGCTGTACTTGTAAACAGAAAATTGAAAGTTCATCAATCGGCGTTTGACCCCTTATCATTTTCAAACACGGAATAAATAATGTCTGCATTCCGAAAAACGAATTCGTGGAGCCCCTAAAATTCGGTCAGATGCTAAGTTCACAGACGTACGTACATGAGTTCTGTATACTCCGTTGCTTAGCTACCATACCCTTTGAAGTGTAAACACTTCCCCTGAAGAGAGGGGAGTGATCATAGGCGGTATCCTGAGCACGCACACCAATAGGTCGTGTCGCTGCCATGACGTCACACTTCGAATACGACTAAGGAGTGCCGACGACGCGCGCACCGTTCCCAAACCGAAAGAGGGGTGGCGATAGTGGGAGAAACTGGAAGTCGAGATTCCCAGTTCGTGGATCCACACACTCCGTCAGTAATACAAACAGAGTCGTCGTGCGGGTAGACTGATATGCATAACGCATATTTTGATTTGTCACCAACAATTTGCCGTTATTGCGGGACGGACTTTAGTAAAGACAATTGTTGAACACCGTCGCCGACAGTGTAATCAATTACTAGTGTTTCGAATCGAATTGTAGTGGGAAATTAAGTGTACAAAGTGTTCGAACACGAGGACAGTGTGGACGAGCGGCCCTTGCAGGGCATGGCGGCCACGACATACCTTCAAGCGAGTAGTGCGGTAACAACTGACCTGGACGGCAACGTCGTCGGCATGAACATCGTAGGAGGATATCATTCTAGCGCCTCGCCGAGGTCGGCTGCCGACGCCAGCGAGATGAAGTACTTGCCCCAGCACCACAACCACCACCACCACATCGCGAGTTCGCCGTCCCCTAGCGGCCACGCAGCCGTTTCCCTGTCTGGTAACCCTTGGGTGAGCCTGCCGCCGGGCGACCCTTGGGCCGCCTCCATGGCGGGCATGCACCACGCGCACCACCACCACCCTCACCAGGACGTGAAGCCGATAACGCAGCAGAGCGACATGATGCACCACCAGCGGCAGCAGCAACAGAGCATGGGCTCGCCGCATGCCTGGCACGGACACGTGTCCTCGGCCCACTATAACCCCGGGGGCGCCGCGTCTCCGCTGCACCCTTACCACGCCGCCATGAACGGCATGCTGGCCCACCATCAGGCGGCGCCGCTGCACCACTCGCTGCACAGGGACATGCAAAGTCCGCACCACCCCCAGCACTCTGACAGGGACGTGAGCGGCGGCGAAGACGAGACGCCCACGAGCGACGATCTAGAGGCCTTTGCGAAGCAATTCAAACAGCGACGCATCAAGCTGGGATTCACGCAGGCCGACGTAGGACTCGCGCTTGGAACACTGTACGGCAACGTCTTTTCTCAGACCACGATATGCAGGTTCGAAGCGCTGCAGCTCAGCTTCAAGAACATGTGCAAGCTGAAGCCGCTGTTGCAAAAGTGGCTGGAAGAGGCGGACTCGACCACGGGCTCGCCAACGTCCATAGACAAGATCGCTGCTCAGGGCAGGAAGAGGAAAAAACGGACGAGCATCGAGGTGTCCGTGAAGGGCGCGCTGGAACAGCACTTCCACAAACAGCCGAAACCCTCTGCTCAAGAAATAACCAGCCTGGCGGACAGTTTGCAATTGGAGAAGGAAGTCGTGCGAGTGTGGTTCTGCAACAGGAGGCAGAAGGAGAAGAGGATGACGCCGCCGAATACGTTAGGAGGTGACATGATGGAAGGCATGCCGCCGGGAAGCCACATACACCCCGGGTACGGCCACCATCCCGACATGCACGGGTCGCCCATGGGGCAGCACTCGCACTCACACAGCCCCCCGATGTTGTCTCCCCAAAGTATGGGCCATCAGCTGACGGCTCACTAGCATCCAGCCCACTGGGCCTCTTTGCTGCACAACAGTGACAACGGCTAGTGATATCTCCTAAGACACGCGCGATCGATCTCCGTCGGCTCTTGAAACTCCTTTTCACGCTACCTCAAAGCCAGGATGGGTTAAGACTGCTGTGTTGCCCTCCCCAGTCGTTGTGGAGGCCCTTGGTGGCACTAGAACAAAAATCATACACGCCCTGTGAAGTGCGAGTGAGTACCTTTAGACTAGAGGACCGCGTACATTTTTATCTGTATATTATTTGTAAATAAGAAGAGTGATAAAGAGATGCCCGAAAGAGGGGGCGCTGTAATATAATATTTTAGGATAAATCTGCTGCGATGTAAATAAAGATTCCAAGTACCGGTCCAACAGTAGAAAAATCGTGATTTATACCTACTTAAATACCTATACCGGAACGGTTGTCGATAAAACAAATTAACTGTAAGTTTTTAATGTACAGAATGTCGTATATATGAAAGTTGTTCTTATGTTGTTATAATCATTATATTATTATTATTTCTGTTCGAATGTCGTGAAGTTGAACTTAAACATTTTTCTTGGATCCGTACTGTAATTATGAAAAATTTCATCAAGGATTTTATTTCATTTGTATATTTATTATTTTATCGATTACCTATATCGTTGTACGGTGTGACATTAAAACAATTCCGTTTTTAAAATATCCGAGCAATTTCATTTGACAACCTTTCCTCTAAATTAAGAATATTTCAACAACAGTTTACTCAGTACAGTGCGTGTCAAAAAAAGCTGCTCTCTGAACTTTGAGGTGGATGACAGGAGTTATTGAAGAATGGGTCGTAAGTAGGTTTTACATATCAATTTATTTCGTCTTTTTGAACTATCAGTTAAAATAAAGTATTGATTTTGCGGTTTATGAAAATTGGAAACACTTTCTTGATTTATTCAAATTTTATTGCATACTTATGTGAACTGCTCTTGAGGAGCATTCCTCAAAAATATTTTTAAGCGGTTTGTAAGTTAATACTTACTTGAGGAGTAGAAGCAATTTTTACTTCTTCGATATGATAAGTATACCTACCATTTTTTATTTACGTGGTAGGTATAATACTCTGGAAATCGCATTACTATTTGCCTTGGGAAATTCGAATTATGTTTTCCCTTTGGTTTTTAAATGAAACTCGTACTTAGGTATATATAATACATATCTGAAGTAATTTGCGTTCTTTAAATATGAGTCTAATTACCTAAATCTTTACTTCTTGCACTAATATTTGTAGTTTTAAAGCCACTAAAATCTTGTGATAATTTCAAATACCTACCTACTGTTAGAAATGAGATTGTTGGAATTAATAGTTTTCTATTCATTTTCAATTCTTTGTATTACTTTAGAACTTCTTACGAAGTAAGTATATATCTACATATTCATATTCCTACCTTCATAAAGATATTTGTAACTTCTCAAAAGTCATAACCTCGTTACTAACTCCAAAAATTGTCAAATCTTGAAAAAAAACCGTCTGGCGATTTTTGAAAATACTTCCTAAATTTTTGTCTCCTGAAAATGACAATTTAGTATTCAAAAATATGATTTTTGTAATTTGAGATTTGAAATAATTGTAATGAAATAGGTACCTACCTATGTGGCGTTTCATCCGAAAAATCAAGAATTTTTTTTCATGAAACATATATTTTTCATATAAGTATTTGGATTCCTGAAAAGTACCTACTTGTCGATAATATCGGGTAATATATCACGTGGTCCAGGAATTACTTCCGAAAAAATTTGCAAAAGCGTATATATTCGAAGGTGCGAATTGTAATTATTTTGCCAGTAGAAGATTTTGTGAATCTAGTTGTTTTTCGTTGTCACATAACAATTTGACCAAAATACTAATCTTCTAATACTTAGTACGTAGCAGATAGTTATTAGAAAAATATATTTTAATCAAATTATTATGGAACAGGAAATATACATTCACAAAATCTACCAATGAAATTACTATTTTATTAAATTTAGAGTTTAGAATACTTACAGGTTTAGTTTTTTTTTTGAAATCATTTTCGAGACCTTCGATATACTATCGATATCTAGTGTCCCATTTCCTTCAATAAAATGTATTATTTTTGCAATAGTTCAAAAAGGCAAAATGCATTGATAGATACCTAAATAAATCACTATTCAAATCATTGAATGCGGGTGACTTCTTCACTATTTTTAGTGCACACAACTTGCTGGGCAAACCATCTGTTCTTAATGAGTTACCTAACTATATTTATTATTAGACAAACAAACCTGTTGGTTTGAAACGCACCTGTGTTAACCTAACCACCGTGTTGATGCATGCCATCAGATCCAACAAGCACGAAAATGCTTCTCATGGCCCCTACAGCGGAAAGAGTTTAAATCAATTTCTCACGAAAAAAACGAGATTCAAAAATTTTTCATCGATCTTTATGGAATATTATTTCAAGGTTTAATTGGTATAGAAGAAATAGAGTAATTATATGTGGTTATTTAATCTGGAATCCCAACCGAGTTAGATTCATGTGTTGTCTTTATAAAGAGTTTTGAAAGACGGATAAACACAAGTATCTAATGTTGAGTCGAATCTAAAGATATTTCGTTGGATTATTCATAATCAATATTGTTATTTTTTATGAGATTACTTTTCAATGAGGAATGAAGAAAAACAGCTAACAATGGATTATTTCCTTTCTTCGTAGTCAGTGACAATTTACTCATCATCATCATCATTTACTTTTAGCGTTACCTAAGGCTTTACCTGGGTTCGAGCTTCAATTTTATTTCAACATTCTCAAATTTTCTCATGTATCTACACCATTCCAACTATAATTTTTTTTCATTTGATACAATTTTTTGTTCGAATAATGAAAAAGAATTGAACCATAATTTGGAAAAAGTGTCGAGGGTAGGTGAGTACTTGAAATTATGTTGAAATTTTTAAAATAACTTATTCTAGCCTGCAATTCAAAGAAGTAGGTAGATACCCACAGTTTTGTGAGATTGTTTTGCATTTTTATCTTCAACAGCTCTATCAGTATAAGAAGTACATATTTCAATGTTTCAAATACTTATTCAAGTACATGATGTTTTTCACTCATAAATGTGATCAAAAATTTATTTTGAATTTTCATAGATCTTTCGATTACTGTTTTCGAGTTCAAAAGGAACACAAAAATAGTTATACATGCCGGAAGTAGGTACCTACTTATATGAATTTACAAGCTTATTCCGAGTATGATTCAAGTAATTTACATTTAAATTGGTGAAGATGGAGGTGAAGACTGATCTGCGAATGGGTGTCTAATGTTTCCGGCGGATAAAATTCCTGCCACGTAGAATTTTTCCAGATATCTATTTTCAACGACAGTATTTTCAATATTACATACTTGAGTATACATATATTACCAAAAATTATTATAAATAAGAAAAAGCAAATAATTACCTATATTAAATATCTCATTTTTTGTTATATGGTCTCTCGTATGGTCTAGGTGTGTAAAATGAAAATGGAAGAAACAATGACAATTCTCTCCTTCCACAAAGTGATTATCAGTTGCTGTGAAAGGTTAAAAAAATATGAAGGCGAGTTTGTAGATGAAAAGAAATAAGCAGTTACTTTAAATTTTAAACCTGATAAGTAATACCCGTTTCCGATTTATTAAGATAATAGTTCCTACCTCCATAGTTCGAAAGATCGCAACGAATATTGATAATTATTTCACAATCACACTAACGAAGTGAGAGATCTAAATTCTTAATGTCATAATCTCGCATTATAAATGAGTTCTTCAGATTATTTTATCGTCGACTAAAATGCAGTCAACAAGCTATTTAGTCCAGAATTCATTTGGAGACACTAAATTTTTCAATTGAATTTGTTTTCAAGTCACTTTTTGACTTGAATAAGACAAGTTGATAAGACAATTTCATAGCAGAATTTGGCACGGGTGCCAAAAAGTGACAAATTTCTAATGACTCTGCTATTAATGATAATGAAAAAAAGATAGTTCTCTGTAAGATTTTCACTATTATGTAGTTTAAAAACCTGCGATCCGTGTTTTGCTATGCAATGGTTCCTGCAAGCAAGTTTTCTGCCTGAAGAAGCTATTGTGTAGTGAAAAATGTGTCGTAGCTTTATAAATCGTATTATAGTGAGAGTCTTACACGAAACTGATCATTTTTCAATATGGATGTTCAAGTATTGACCAATTTTATTCATTTCATAATCACGTCGTTCTGATTCTGATCGGCGATAAATTTTATGTTTTTCAGAGAGAGTTAGGTATTTTTTTAGGTGTTTAAATATCGGATCGAGTTAATTGATATTATAACTTTTCCAAATGAGCTAGGCGCAGCTCATTTGAAAGGAAATACCATTTGGCTCAGTTATTATTATCCCGCCAATATCAATTCTGAAAAATGTATTTCACTGTCTGAAACGTTCTCCTTGTTATTATCAACTACAAAAATGTGGGAGAGACTCGGGAAACTACAATTATAGAAAATATCAAATAATTCGGGGTAAAAACTAAAATATGAATCGTTTCAACAGTATAACAACTCGCAACACTCGGTTGCACGCTATACTTATATACATTTGACTGAAGACTGAAGCCAATTGCGATAAGAATTCCTGCTGGCCAATAAAATACAATCAAAAGTTTGAGCAGACCATAGGAAGGCCGATATAATGAGTGGGTACCATATTTTTATCGCTTAACGATCTAGATATCAAAGAGGAGCACCGAACGTACTATACGAACACGTATCCAAGAAATATTTTATCCAACTTCAATCTACAAGACCGAATATTATGGTAGCAGGTAAGACAATTACAGTAAACTGCTCCTGTGTGTAATATTTTAAGAGACTGATTTCAATAAAGGTCGATGGATTTAGTAGGTAATCGTTTCAGTTTTATTTAACATACCAATAATTCACCTCCATAAAGTTAGCAAGACCACTTGCAGTAAAATCATTGTAACATTTTTTTTTAAATGTCGTATAATTGTCGAGAATTTGTCGTGGAAAGAAAATAATTGTCGCGCTTATACTTTTTTTTCTAAGGGGTGGCTTTGCTAACTTAATGTTAAGTTAGCACAGCCACCTCGCTAAAATTCCTAATAAGACTCAAATATCGAAACTATTATCGTAGATAATTGTCGAGTAATTGTCGTAGTTCATTCCATATGAAAAACCACCAAAAATGTTTTTAATTTCCTGGAAATCACGCCCTTGTCATGTTTTACCTCGCATATTTCCTACTTTTTCTACAATGTGGCAACACCGCTAGGATGTTCACTATTTTTCAACATTCTTTCATAAAATCGCGAAAGTAACCGGAATATGCAATTGTCGAGAAGTCAGTATCGATATGTCATCACTATTTTCTTTGAAAAAGTGCCTGAGATGAGAAGAAATTGTTATTGTCTTGAACTATCGATTTTATCTTGAAACCCTATCGAAAAACTATTTTTTCAAATTCCCGAAGTATTGATCAAATGTCGTATGATATTCGACAATTGTTAATGAAAAAAAATCAATTGTCGCGCATTTAGTTTTGTTTCTAAGGGGTGGCTTTGCTAACTTAATATTAAATTAGCACAGCCACCTTGCTAAAATTCCTAATGAAACTCAAATCTCGAAACTATTATCGTAGACAATTGTCGAGTAATTTTCGTAGTTCATTCCATATGAAAAACCACCAAAAAAGTTTTTTATTTCCTGGAAATCACGGCCTTGTCATGATTTACCTCGCATATTTCCTACGTTTTCTACCATGTGGCAACACCGCTAGGATTTTCACCGTTTTTTCAACATTCTTTCTTGAAATCGCGAAAGGAACCGGAACTATAAAATTGTCGAAAAGTCAGAATCGATATGTCAGTATCAGTATTTTGGTTGAAAAAGTGCCTGATGAGAGAAGAAATTGTAAACAATTTTTCCCAATTCCCAAAGTATTGATCCAATGTCGTCGACACTTGTTAATGAAATAAAATCAGTTGTCGCGCAAATATTTTTTTTTTCTTCTAAAGGAAGGGTTTGCCCTGTTTATTCACTTGATCGCTATCTGTAATCAACTGACTGCGCACAGCTTCCCGTCCGCTATATATAAGTTCTATATATAGGTATAATTGTCCGTATTCGAACAAGCATCGATATTTCTAGAGTTTTCGCGATGGGTTTTGTCCGTGTGTGAACAAATAACAAATGCTGTTGGTATCTCTCGAACATTCTCGATGAATCGTAATTAAATAAACGATGAGTTTTGGAACCTTTGGTATAAAAGTTGAAACTTTTCCTAGAGATCAATTACCCTAACACCAAACTGATATTTTTGCACTCGACGCGCGTTTCGCTAACAAGGTTAGCATCTTCAGGAGAAGAAAATTGATACTAAGTCTAGAGCTGTGGTTAGTTATTTATATACCTGAACTTTTCCGGTCCGATATGGACTTAGTTTGTTACTGTTAATGATTCTAATTAATTTCTCGGTAATGAACTGACTACCTGCAAGTTCCGTCATCTGTTAGTATTGATTTCTGATTACTTCCTCAACAATAAATTGAAATTTATATCGATACTGCCTTTTCGACAATTGCATAGTTCCGGTTCCTTTCGCGATTTTATGAAATAATGTTGAAGGAAACGGTAAAAATCCTAGCGGTATTGCCACATGGTAGAAAACGTAGGAAATATGCGAGGTAAACCATGACAAGGGCGTGATTTCCAGGAAATAAAAAACTTTTTTGGTGGTTTTTCATATGAAATGAACTACGACAATTACTCGACAATTGTCTACGATTATAGTTTCGAGATTTGAGTTTCATAAGGAATTTTAGCAAGGTGGCTGTGCTAACTTAATATTGAGTTAGCAAAGCCACCCCTTAGAAAAAAGACTATATGCGCGACAATTGATTTTTTTTTCATTAACAATTGTCGAATATCATACGACATTTGATCAATACTTCGGGAATTTGAAAAAATAGTTTTTCGAATGGAATTCGTGAAAAAATCCATAGTTACAAATTGTTCTCTCCTCAGGCGCTTTTTCAACGAAAATACTGATGACATATCGATACTGCCTTTTCGACAATTGCATAGTTCCGGTTCCTTTCGCGATTTTATGAAATAATGTTGAAGAAAACGGTAAAAATCCTAGCGGTATTGCCACATGGTAGAAAACGTAGGAAATATCCGAGGTAAACCATGACAAGGGCGTGAGTTCCAGGAAATAAAAAACTTTTTTGGTTGTTTTACATATGGAATGAACTACGACAATTACTCGACAATTGTCTACGATAATAGTTTCGAGATTTGAGTTTTATTAGGAATTTTAGCAAGGTGGCTATGCTAACTTAATATTGAGTTAGCAAAGCCACCCCTTAGAAAAAATAACTATATGCGCGACAATTGATTTTTTTTCATTAACAATTGTCGAATATCATACGACATTTGATCAATACTTCGGGAATTTGAAAAAATAGTTTTTCGATAGGGTTTCAAGATAAAATCGATAGTTCAAGACAATAACAATTTCTTCTCATCTCAGGCACTTTTTCAAAGAAAATAGTGATGACATATATCATATTCCGGTTCCTTTCGCGATTTTATGAAAGGGTGTTGATAAAAACAGTGAAAATCCTAGCGGTGTTGCCACATGGTAGAAAACGTAGGAAATATGAGGTAAAACATGACAAGGACGTGATTTCCACGAAATTAAAAACATTTTTGATGGTTTTTCATATGGAATGAACTACGACAATTACTCGACAATTATCTACGATAATAGTTTCGAATTTTGAGTTTTATTAGGAATTTTAGCGAGGTGGCTGTGCTAACTTAATATTAAGTTAGCAAAGCCACCCCTTAGAAAAAAAAGTATGAGCGCGACAATCATTTTCTTTCCACGACAAATTCTCGACAATTATACGACATTCAAAAAAAAAGGTTACAATGATTTTACTGCAAGTGGCTTTGCTAACTTTATGGAGGTCAATAATCCTTCGAATTATATCTGGGGAATTTGTATCTCAATGTTTACACTTGGAGAAAAAGTTATCAGACTGTTCCAAAATTTTCGTTATTGAAAATGTCAACAGAATATTTTCGGTCCAAACTTTCCATGAGTACTGAAGCTGTACGTAAGTTAAACTTATATTCGGCCCAGCTACTGTTGTGAGTCGACACACATAGTCCAAATTTAGGTATAGCTTTCACTCCGAACTATAACTGAGCGAATAAGGGTTATAGAAATTATGGAAAATATCTGTTGAAAATTGGGCCAGTTTTGGTTGTTGCAGTTATCGTAATTTTTATGGGTCGGTAGATAGTTAGATAAGTATGTGGAGTTGGACCGCAAAAACAAAACAATTCGATTTCATTTCTGCCATAGGATTTCCTTGTGAAACCGACCTCTTCCTAAACACCAAACTTTCCATAAAAATTCTCTAAATAACGTTCGCCACAATATCTTTCATCTTTATACCCTTGTTATTCTACACATTATTACTCAAATGTCAAACTTTTTGAAGGAGAACCCAAATAAATTCATGGATGAATATGATCAAACGAAATAAATCTGAAAAAAAATCGATCGTGAACGAATTAATAATATGGAGGAATGAACACAAACGATGAAAAATTGATAGAATAATGTTGAGAATAATAGGTATAAAGACGAAAAATATACGAATTATGATGAAAATGTTGTCCAATGTTTATATAATTTTTTATGGACATTTTGGTGGACAAAGTTGTTGAAAATTCCGTCAGTATACCTACCTCGTGATCCAACACTCCCATTGAATTTAGAAGCATGGATAAACGTTAAGCATCCAAATGTACGTTGTATTTTCGAGTTTTTTCACAACTTGAAGTTAGTCCTCGAGTCAGTACATAAATCTAGGTACCCAAGTACCTATTTCTTGGTAGAACATGGTAAAAAGCAATATGAAATTCTTGGGAATGGAGAAAAATTGGAATGTGTTATAAACAGTGAATATGATTATTTACGAGGGGAGAGCAAATCAAGTCGCAGAAAACACTTTCTCCCGAATTACACATGCCAGTTTTTCTTCAAACGTGAGAAATGGAAATTACTTAGAGTATTGATTTAAAAGACGTGTTCACTATAATGTTATTCACATAACCTCGACACGTGTTTTGCTTTACAAAAGCTTCTTCGAGTAGAAATTGTCGCCGTTTTTTAAAACCTCATTATAGTGAAAATCTCAAGGAAAATGTATAAGTATTTTTTCAACAAGGATTAACTGCCAAGGTAGAAAGAGATAAGGTAATTAAGGAAAAAGAAACGTTATATTCGATATAGATAAGCCAGCCACAAAACGCGATACATTATCTGATGGAAAAAAGGAAACCACTAAATATAAAATAAATGTGAGAGAATAATTGTCATATATTTTTTAGTTCATGGAAAAACGAATCTATTCAATGGAAAAAAAGGATGGATAATCGATGGAAACATTTCTTTTATCTATGCCATACAAATTTAGGCCAATGTGAAGTTTTCCCAGGATACTTTATGAAATGGTTATTTCGAAATGGAGGAATCACGAAATTTCTCAACTTACTTATATTTTTATCGGAGTGATAGATACTTTATGAAATCTGATGAAGAATATTTTTCAGTTCCTTGTAAGATTTCCACTATAATGAGGTTACAAAACCGCGAGCAGCTATTGTATAGTGAAACACGCAGAGCGGTTTTGTAAACATCATTATGGTAAAAATCTACCACAAAACTGAACAGGTACTTATTTTTTATTTGATAATAAATTCTATTTCCTCGGACCAATTGTTTCTGATTCTACACTTATATTATTCAACCGTGTTGAATCCATATTCGTTTTTAAAATCGAATCGTATGACCTTACTAGAATGAGAATGTTAGTTGTCATATTTGCAAATAATATTTGAAAATTGTTCCAATCTGCCGCAAAGATAATTATCTTTTGTGAACATCACTGGTAACTTCTTCACATTCTCACAATTATTTTTCCAGTAAGAACGTATTGTTCCGGATATCGTTCGGGATCGTCCACATTCTCTGAGTGTTACCTTTTCAACGAGGGACACTACATACGTGAGGTTGTTAGCAACAATGCATTTATATAAAAAGCTACATCTCCGTATCATCTTCGGTCCCTAAGGTACGAATCGACCGCATCAGGTAGCGAATTTCAAATATCGGGACGAGAGACAGTGTGGAGGCCAAATAATTTGATGCTGAAAATATAGAGAGAGGAATTCCCATGTTTTCTCACCTGCGAAAACCTCAGAGCGTGTAACAGTTTGCCCGCCAACCTAGGTGTTGTAGTCGATTTCAAAATGAATGGTAATGACGTCTAATTATGTTCTATTAGGCATTCACTCACAACACAAAGGGGTTACGGCAAAAAACTAGGCGCAGAAATTAAAGTGGAACCCTCTATACAGGATGTTTAATTCAATTCAGCATAAGAAAGAGGGCGAGTCTATAACATGTTTCGATAGATTGGACCAACTATATTTTTATGGCGATGATGAGTAGTTGATTGAGACAAAATAAATATGCTTGAAACAAGTTAGGGAAATATTAATTTTGTGTGAGATGATACGTGATATGGGGAATTACTTTTTGACTTTTACTGCTCCAAATATTATAAATGATAAAAAACTTGCATCAATTGAGTCATAAGAAAATAAGCAGACCCTCTTTGTTGATGTCTATATCATTCAAAAACCGTATTAAAAACGTTTGATTCATTTACAACAAGAAATAGTCTATCCTATACAACTATTTATTTCCTTGCCTAGACGATGCGACGGGTGGTGAATGACTTAGGTATAAGCAACTTTTGATAATGACAACTCTTCAGAAGTAATAACCAGGATGGCCCAGATGGGCATAGGTGGCATAATTTATTCAAAAGAATAATTTTCTGATGAGTCTATTGAAAGATTAGAATTTATTTGATCCTTATGGTTTTCACAGAAAAAACACAAATTACTCAAAAAAATAATTTCGATGTTTATCCTGGAATATGAAATGAATAGCTTTGAAAAGCAAAGAAACATTCTTTAACAGCTGGTATGACCCAATTCAATGTCTGTTTGGTACGTATTTATTGTTCTAAGTACAAAAGGACTTACCAAATGAAAGTTAATTTTAGAGGTCACCTCGGAGGTCACTAAAGGTAGAAATTGTTAAATTACTGATCTCTGTACCTTATTCTATGGATGACCTGATTGGGAATCAAGACAATCCCGAGTTCGTGATGAAATTTGATGGAGATTTCGTTGATGAAAAAGTGGATAGGTAAGCAATTGAACGATTATTTGAATCCACACAGATTATTGACGATATTGGTGGACACAAAAATCGAGACGTAATATATATAATGAAGTGACAAGGTTTCAAACAACAAAAATATATGACGTTTTTTTACTCGCATTAAACATTGAAGTTTACATTCTTCTATCTTTATATCTACATCATTATGGTAAGGTCTTACTCCTGATTATTATTTTTTATGCCTGGGCAATACATGTCACAATTCTCAAGTTTGATAAAATACTTATATTCTAAAGTTTTGCATTTTCTACCTTCGGTAAAAACCGAGGTAATAACAAAAAATTGCAAGTTTTTTGTGACTCGTGCAGTTGCAGACATTCTTTCGGTCAATCTTCAAACTCGCCACACAGAGCCTAACTTCTTCTATCAATAACACCATATACTCTTTTCAGGCTAGTGAGATGCCGCAGGCGGTTATGTGTCCGGCTGATGATTGAGAGGTTCGATCTCCCAAGGGGGCCGAGATTTTTAACTCAAAAATTTCACTCTGTCCTATTTGGGAATGATTTTGCCAAGTTTCATGGTTGACGGTTTTACATATAACCATGCTGCTTCTGAGGAATGGCGTAGTAGCGAGTAGTCGTTGCTGAAGGACTTCGATCAAAGTCCATGGCGGTTGGAATAAAAATAGCATAAATTATAGTTATTACTAGGTACTCTTTTCGGAACTCTCTGTAACATTGTACTACTCATTCCTACTTCTCATCAATGCAGTTTTAGGGTGTAATTTTCCAAACTGATTGAGTACACCAAAAATTCATTCCGTTTTCATAAGACCGTTTAAAATAACTAGTTGAGATTCCAATGCCTTTGGGATGAAACATTTTCAGAACGCATCTGTTGCTTCTACTTGGGAATAAGTAATTATTATAATAAATGTAAAGTAAATGCAAGCTTATTCGCTATGTGAGCTAATTCATATTAATGGGTGATTCCAGTTCAACTGTAGGTACCCAATTTTTCATTTCTTTCCTGAATCTGTTGCATGCATGAAAATAAAACATACATTCTTATGATTATGTTATTTGTTGGGAGACAATTATCAACTGATTACAAAATGGTATAAATGAAAAATTATATTCATCAAAGACGCCATATTTTTATTTGAATTTTTATTCACACCTCCGAACTGTATTAGCTGCAAATAAAAATGAAAGGGTTTCATTGAAACAATGAAAAAATTAAAAAAACCTTTTTACATAGTGTTCGGGAATCATATAGAGGGTCAGAGTGCTGCAACAATTATGATAACGTTGCAAGTTTCGTAATTCGAATGTTTGAGAAAACTGACGTTAATTAATCTGAAAAACCTTGAATACGACTTCATGGATTAGTAAGTTGTAAAGGAATGAAAAAGCCTTGACAACTATCCATGAATTTGTGTTCTAGGTTCTTCGGCTCATTTAACTGACTATCATGAATATCATTCTTTGTATTAGATTATTTGAGAATATCTTCAAGTTTGACCACGGAAACAAAGTGGTTATCAACTGAATATTCGAACTAAATTATGATATTGACATGTCACAATGAAATATGTATGAAATATGAAAAGTAGATGCGATTCTTGATATATTTCAGAGGATCGAATTAATGAACGAGAGAATATATTATGGCTAGTTTCCTTTTAACTTTTTATATTTGCCGGTGAATGCTATTAATAAATGAAAGAATCATGAATCATTTCACAACATTCACTCTTCAAATTATTTATAAAGTACGATGGCAAAAATAAACATGCAAATTAGCTATCAATTAAATATTTATCACATAATGAACGCTGAAAATTATTGGGGCATTCCTAACTAGTTTATTGTTTGATTGAATACTAATACCTAATCTTTTAGAATTGTGAATGAAAAAAATTGAATTGCCCATGAAATTGATACATTTAATTAGAGCTGAAGACATTAAAAAATGTACATCTTTCTCAAACTCATTCATTTGTTCTAGGTTTATGAAAGATTAACCTGTTCAATTCATAAAGGTAGTTCAAAAAATAATAATATCCAATTGGCCATAACTAGTAGTGAGTGATCTATCAAAAATCTGTGAAATATATATATATATATATATATATATATATATATATATATATATATATATATATATATATATATATATATATAAATATATATATATTCATTGAAATAGGAATTGTTGAATTCCTTGACCACAGTTTCGCTATTAGTCCGACAGCCAGGGGGGCTTCATATATATTTCGAGGTCCCCTCGGTAACTTGGTGTTATCCTGTGGTTTTTGGGTCGCTGATCACGATTTCCTGGTTACCAAGCTCAAAACCTGTTACTTAATGGGTTATAAACAATTTCATTGCAAAAAAGCTATTATCACATTTTCTTCTACTTCTCATCAATATAGGCCAAATCTGGCCATCTAAAGGTTAGTTCGTCCTAGCAAGCATATGAGCACTGAGCACTGTATATTCCTTGAAGGGCTTGAAGTTCACGCAGACTCAGCTCATCGAAAATATAATTTTTTTGATATCATAACTATAATCATTGTTGTATTGACATGAATCGATGACAGAAGCTTTTGTAGTAATTTTCATACAGTAACTGTGAAAAAACATGCAATATTATGTAACGAAAGGTAACTGTTTTTCACTGAAATCAACTCCGTTAGTTTGTCGCAAATTAAATAACATTTATTTTTCAATTGCTCAACTGGCGAGATTCAGTTTTCTATTGGAGTTTTTCGTGAATGGTGAAATGGTTTGGATTTCCATTGTCTACATTATCAACTTTATTGAAACCATCTGCTAAGAACAAAAGGATAAAAATACAAATCAAATAAGGTAATCAAATCCAAACGAAAGCTTGAAAAGTGGATTTCTTTGGTAAAAAATAAAATTAAAGGTTTGATTGATCAAAAAAGTAGACAAAAAAATTGGGATATTGAATATGAAATATTAGTCAAAAAAATGTAAATAAAGAAAAAATGAAATAATATTGTGACAAGAAAATACAGATATCGAATGTGAAATATTTGTCGAAAAATTTCAATGAAGAAATAAATGAAATGGTATGAATAAATGCTGAAACCAAGATTCAAGTTGACTTTACTTACGACGTTACGATTGCTGGTATCCACAATCTTCTGGTCGGTTATAATTATCGATTTCCCTATGGTGGAAGAAGGGTCGGTACTAACAATGAGGTCCACGGGTGCTACTAGAAGTGCGCTGATCGGTTTTCAGCGGGTTATGGATGTATTGGCGCGAGAATTTGTTTCATGCCTTGGATGTGTGGAGGCCGCTCGTGAGAACGAACTGCCTAAACATTTGGGCGATAAGATACTTTTATGAGAAGTGTCACTGCTCAAATGTTACGTAGCTGGCCTGAAAGACTTCGATATGGATATCTCTTCTCAAAGAAAGCCGATCTATTTTTATCTGATATTGAGATGTCAGGAGTAACTATTCCAACAAAGTAAAGTACCTCAATGCTAGGAATTAGGATCACTAATATAATCTCTCATGGAAGAACCATATGGGATCGATCGCTTCGCAATTTCGTACGGAGAAATACTTCACTTCCCTCCAGATTCTAATGATCTACACGGCACAGATACGGGTCTGTCTTATAATAAAGTTCTCATCTATGGAGCACAGCACCAAAACATTCATTGAAACTTCTTGATTCTATTCAGACAAAAGTAATCCGTCTTGTTGGTGCTCTTCTGAATTAATGTCTATCGTTCCACCCTTGGCAGTACACGGATGACCCGTTCTTTCAGGAATCTTTTTTCAAGAAAAGGGCTGAACATAGGAACTCCTTTTTGAAAAGGCGTCTGATGTGTCTTTAACTGCCAGGTCTCCTGAAAGCGGTCCGGGCTTATAGCGTTGCTTTCGTATACTTCATGACACCCATTCCAACAACCTTGTCCCCTGCACAAGTTTGAGCAGGTTGAATAATGGGTGATTGTCACATTCTTCTGGATCCAGAATTGGTTTTCCATATATACGTCGCTTCTTGTGATCAAGAACCTCACATTCGCAAAGTACGTGTTGAGCTGTTTCTGTCCCTTTGTCACATTGTCTGCAGCTGAGGTCGCCTTTCTACTTTCCATAATAATTGAAAGTCGTATTCCTTCGGAGTATCATACCTCGACCAAGGCAATTTGTTCATTAAGAATATTCGATTTAGAATCAGTCTTCAAACATGCTTATTGACTATTGTGGAGTTCGTTTCCTTGTACTAGGATTTTGGCCATGTGTATATGCGCTTGGTTAGTACCTCGTCTACGGGAAGATGGCGCACGACGGCTATTTTGCTTGTGGTTTGCATCAGCTTTGGTCGAGGTATGATACTCGAAAGGAATATAATTTTTGATTACGGGAAGTCATCGGCTTCATGTTGATGATGACTCATTGAAATCCCTACTTGTTTGAAGATGAAATAACGATTTCTGGGAAGAAGAAATCAAAACGATTTTAAAAAACAACATTTCATAGTTCTGTATTTATGTAAAAATGATCTATGTATTTTGAGTAGTAAAATACCCATTAATTCATGGATCTGGTCCGCTATAATATATGTTTATCACACTAGAAGATGGGTTCACGAGAATCATTCACAAGGAATAATAAATGGGGTGATTATACTTCCTTTCTTGAAATATTGCAGCATTTTCCAAATGCTAGCAAATATACGGCCACTAACGAATATTTTGTAAATATAATATCTGTTTCTCAATCAGAAGAATGCTTCAGTGTGCTTCAAATATTAAAATAAAGAAAAGTTTATTATCACATCTACAGCTCATTCAACAGCACACACTTGCATACTTACGTTTCAAATACCTATGAAAAGTTGAATATAAACAGTGAAAATTCGAATTTCCAAAATGTGTCAACGATTATAACCTGCAAACATTGTGATATTTCTGAAACGAAACTGGCCACATTGAGCTTGTGAGGACGGAGGAACAAGCAGACCTCATTGCGATTTTGAAAGAAATAAATCAGAAAAATCGCAGTTCAGTACAGCCTCAACCATCTCCAAGCAATTCAAATGAACAAGATTCATCAACTGATGAACAATCCTATATAAACGTACTGACAAAAAAACCTTTCCGAGTGCTCTGATAGCGGATCAACAAGAAAGCCCCAAAAAACGGAAAAGGTAGCGCTCGTGTCGAGATGAAAATGAACTGAATATATGTCCCTTGCAACTTTCTTTTCAAAGTCATTGGAATTTTGATCATACTCTCATTATTCCTCGCCTTGGAAAAACAATAATAGTTCCAAACCATTAAAAAATGACAAGCATACAGACAGTTACAAGTATTCAAGAAAGAGAAGACTCCTCTTTTTCGGAAAAAAATATAAAATAATCCCTGAATGTGAAATTTGGCTTCTGAATAGGTATATTCACACAGGATGCCAAGTTCAATCTAATCAATGAAGCTTTCTCCAATTTTGATAACGGTGAGAAAATGATTGGTGTCCTCTTTGATTTATCTCGAGCTTTCGATACTGTCGATCACGAACTTTTTTCGAGCAAGCTGTTTTGTTCAAGAATTCGTGGCTCTTGTTTGGACTGTATGATATATTATTTGGAACTGGAACTTTCCACTATAGAATCTGTGTTGTCTCCACAGGCGTACTCAGGGTAGCGTCCTAGGGCCTATGCTCTTTCTTCTATTTGTACTTGAGTATAAGAAGATCAACCGTCAACAGTAAACAGTGCATTTTGCTGATGACACTTCTTCCACTTCAAATTTCATAGACTCTGGGGGCTTGACGTATCAAGCTTATAAAGCAGTCGTCAGTTATTGCTATAGTTTTTTAATTCAAAGATATGGATCGCAGTGTTCTGGTTGAATAGGAGTTGAACTCCTTCAATGTACCTGGCGTCACTTCAGCATCTTACTTTTGTAAAAGAGAAGTCAAACATGATAGTGAATCTATATTTTTTAATTTCAATACGAAATTGAGAGATTCACAACACAAAATCTAATAATAGAGGCATTTATATGCTGACATTTATGCAGTAGAAATAATCAACAGTGAAATTATACATAGTTATAGCCCTCTACAGATCAACATTAGGGATCAAATACCAACAATAAGACGAGTTGGTTACACACTTTCAAATGCACAATAGGCTTCTCAGTGCAATAGGATTTCTGTCTCTCAGAAGAATTCATTGCTTTTTCACCTTCAACAAACAATGTGAAAAAATAACAGCGTTGTTTTTATTCAATGTCAGAGTACCTGCAAGGAACATTTTCACTATGGTCCTGCTCACCACAGAACTGCTATGGTTGGTTTTTCTTAAAGTTTCAACTGTGTATTACTTAGTGTATGTATTTTTCACTGACTTACTATAAATATGCATGTTTTGTATAATATATTCAAATGAATTTCTACTCTATTCCTGGGATTTCGACACTCTTCACCCAAAAAATATACTTATGATAACTCATACTCGGAACAGACAGAGCAATTCTTGTCTGTGAATTCTATGGTGTTCTGTTTTCAATCGTTTATATCTGAATCTAAAACAGAACCGAATTTCAGACACACCCAGAAAATCCATGCTTCTTCAATTGACCAATTAATTACTCAATATTGAGTGAACTATATAATTTGAAAAATCGATTATTCATTATGTAACATACTGTTATTAATTTCTTCAGCAGTGCAGATCTGTGTGTACCTTGATCTAGTTTTCTTCAGTGTATCACAAAAATAGTTGTACGGATGACTTACAGTCTTTTACCAACTTACGCAATATCAAGAAACTACATGTTGATTCATTTTAGAAATTGAGTCTACTTACTGTTTGTGAATCATTATTTTGTGGTGATTAATTTTTTTTTAATAACTTTCATAATTTTTTTGGTTGTTAACCCATAATTTTTTTGGTTGTCAACCCACCCTAATCCGAAAAAAAATTAGAAGGAGTTTTGGAATCTATACAAGTTTAGGAGGGCAAATTTCTAATCTCTAATCTCCGGAACGTTTCTAAGTTAATTTAAAACAGTTCCTTCTGGACGAAACTCATTCTATTATTCAGCAACTTCTCATTTAATTCAAATTTACCTACCAAAAAAAAATACAAGAAGTAATATTCATAATGATACTTATCTTTGTCAACGTTTCGGAAACCAAACCCCCTTTCGTTTTCGAAACTTATTCACCAACATTTTTCAACTTGCTGAATGCGACACCAACAACTGCGTTTACCGGATACTATGCGAGTGCGGCAAATCCTACATCGGAGAAACCAAAAGACCATTGGAAGTAAGAATAAGCGAACACAAGAAAAACACTCAACGAGGAGAAACAACGAAATCAGGAATAGCGGAGCATGTTTGGACAAACCATCACAGCATTAAATGGTCTGAAGCCGAGGTCATACACAAGGAGGAGCACTGGTTCAAGAGGAAATTCAAGGAAGCCGCCTACATCCTCAACAACGACGCATTCAGTCATGCCAGCGTGGAGATCCGGAATGTGTGGAGGCCGCTTATCCAAGGCATGGACCGGCTGCGGCTCGATGAGAGAGAATCTCGCGCCAATACATCCATTTCCCGCTGAAGATCGATCGGCACACTTCTAGTAGTAGCACCCGCCCGCCTCCTTGCTAGTACCGCCCCTTCCCCCACCATAGGGAAATCGGAGGGCTTCATAACCGACCACACCTCGAAAAATTGTCAGTAATCACCCGAAGACGATTGCGGATACCAGCAATCGAAACGTCGTGAGTAAACTCAACTTGAAACTTGGTTTCAACATTTTAAAAAAAATTCTATTCAATTTCTCCATTTACATTTTTTGACTAGTATTTCATATTCGATACCTCAATTTTCTGGTCACAGTATTATTTCATTCATTTCGTGATTTAAATAATTTTTTTTGACTTATATTTCATAATCGAAATCTCGATTTTTTGTAACAACAGTATTTTCTTTGATCAATCAATCCCTAATTTCATCATTGACCAAAAATTTGATTTTGATTTGATTTTTTCTCACTTGATTTGTATTTTAATCTTTCCGTTCCTAGCAACAGGTTTCAATAGAGTTAAAAAAATATAGACAATGGAAGTCCGAACCATTACCATTCAGCAAGGAACATTGTCAACCACTTTCAAGCAAATTTTTCAACTTTTCAGGGTAGCTTAGAAGTCTGCCTTTCTATATTCGTTAAGATCCCAATATTATCCCAATATGTTGCAATATGATCAATTCCATCGTGGATTTCGGTGATGAAAACTTTGGACCGAAACTGTCGCCTCACCATTGAAGCATTAAACTTCGACCAAATTATAAACAAATATTGGTTTGAAAAATAACTTATTATTCATTTGGTGAATATTAATGAGTGGAAAAACTCCCGTCCTTGACTCTTCTAATATTTCGTTAGACTTTTCCTCTCTGCAGCTCCATCCTGCTCAACCCGACGAGCATTTCTTTTCCCACTCTCTTTTGCAGCAAGCGTGGCGACCTGTCGTGCCTCTTTCTCTCTCCTTCTCTCTCTGTGTATCTACCTCGCTGTCCTTTTCTCTCTCATCCTTATTCTGAAGTATTTTTGAGAAAGGCTCACAACTTTCAAAAACTTTCAATTGATTCGAACTGCTTTATTCTCCCTTTTGGTTCCCATGGCATTCTCTGAGAAACGGTTAGGGCATTTCCCTTTAGCGTGAACCTGGAACAGAAAATATATAATTATTCTACTCACTTGGAAAAAGACATGGAAAGCTGAATAGAATAACCACATGAGTAGTTGAAATGAAGATACTGGTTGACAAGGAAATCATTAGTTATAAGGCATATTTAATTACTTGCGAGGTTGAGAATTGATATCTTGGATGACAGAATAGTTCTTTGAGGTCGAGATATTCAGCAATGATGAAAATGAATATTTCTTCAATAGCAATTGAATTTGTTTTTCACGAAATAACGTATAAACGATGAGATTGGAATCTTTGGTGTAGAAGTTTAAACTTTTCCTAGAGATCAATTACCCTAACACCAAACTGATATTTTTGCACTCGACGCGCGTTTCGCTAACAAGGTTAGCATGTTCAGGAGAAGCATCTTCTCCTCGTCGAGTGCAAAAATATTAGTTTGGTGTTAGGGTAATTGGTCTCTAGGAAAAGTTTCAACAAAATAATTATTGCTAATATTTTAAAAATATATTTTTTGCTTCAGAAGGTGAAATTGATGAAATTGATGTTTCCTTTGAAGGCAACAAAGGTGAAAATTTTTCCTCACAGGAGCAATTACTTCCAAATTCAACATGGTCAAACTACAATAAAGACGTGTAGAAATTAGAATATATATATATATATATATATATATATATATATATATATATATATATATATATAAATATATAAATAAAACCGTCTAAATTTGAAAAATCCTCATGCAATGAAAATTAACCTTGGTGTTGCAGTCATAAATTGAGTTTGGCCTGATATAGTGAAACTCTTTATTAAATTGTCGAGCTTTCGAAAATCTTTATTTTCTTTTTCAAGACATCTGAAAAACAGTGTTTATTGTTACATAAAGCACTAAAACATGTTAAGATTGAACTTACTAATGTGAGATAAGATATAATCAGAAACATTCATAAAAACTAAGCTGGAAAACATGTCTCCGAAAATATCACTAGGAGGAAATGGAACCATTCATCCATATTACATTGAAGTGCACGAATTAATGCATGTGCAAATGATTAACCGAACAATTTGGAAAACACTTTTTCATTTTACATTTTTAACAATAGCGACTTGTTGAGTGAACAGAGCACATGGCCCAGTGTGGGCACAGAGCATGGAACTGCAGGGAAAACAGCACACAACAGAACCAAATGATGGTTGACAACGTCTTGTCACCTGTCAATAGCTCCACTATTCCGTGTCTAAAACCAGAGCATGTGTTCCATTCTCAGGGTCGGAGTTTTTTAACTTAAGTTACAAAAGGAAAAATTTTCAGTTTAAGTTTGGGCAAGTTGTTTTGGATAATCAAAATTCAAAATATAATTATAAATAATACTGAGGTTTGCTATATCAGACCTCTTATTCATCGGATTTTGTTGTTTATTGATATAAACCATCTCCAATCAGGCCAAACTCAATTTATGACTGCAACCCCAAGGTTAATTTTCATTGCATGAGGATTTTCCAAATTAAGACGGTTTTTTCAACTAGTCCAGTCAAGAGACTACCCTTCTCTCTCTCTCTCTCTCTCTCTCTCTCTATATATATATATATATATATATATATATATATATATATAAAGACGTCTAGAAATTAGTCAATTTAGTTTCATTTCAATTACCTTTTTTTAAAAAAATAAATATTTCTTGGTGCGAACCCCTACCCCACTGTAAATATAATTAACATCCCAGTGGTTCTGACGCAGTCTGAAAAAATTTACTGCCTTGATATGTACTAATTAGTTTCGGAAGGTTGTCGAATAAAAGAACTATATGGGCATGAATACTCATCAAAAATCAAATCAGGAGAATGAAAGAAATATCGGTTCGAAATTTGGCCGACTGAAATGGAACGTAAAGGTTTATGGAGTATAAATCATTAAAGCGCTGCTTCCGGTCCAGCCATAGTTGACACTCAATTTTATATCTTTTACGTTTATCTTCATCATCGGAATAAATTACGTAGCTTAAACTAGCCGTTCGCTAGACGACTACTTTTCGACTCGTCCAGTTTGATTTATGGAAGAAAACGCCCTTGATCATTTTCAAAACACCGTACTCGAGCGGAAGTATTTTTTAATATCTTGCCGGAATGCCACATATGATGTTGTTAACATGTTTCAGTTTTCAGGCTGTTACACATCTTACGTAGGCGCAAAAATTAATAATGGTCCCACCGAAATAGGGCCGCAGCGGACATCACCGGCTTGAAGGTTGATATAGGATCGAGTATTATTTCGTCTTTTGTACATTCAAAGTCATCAAAGGTTGATTCCTACAAAAAAATATCAAAAACCATCAAATCCTTTGCCGCTTTGATGGACGCTGAATTCGTGAAAGAAAGAAAAGAAGAAAAATGAAGATCAGTTTGTTTTGAAATTTCACTAACCGGTTCACCTACCAATACAGATAGCTTTTTTTCGCAATCCATCACGGGATTTTCATGTATTGGTAGACATGAAAACAGTACATTTCTTAATAACAATAAACCTCAACAATCAATAACTTTTTATTTTCACGTCCACTTCGGATTTTATGTTTCAACTTCTGGCGGTTGCTTAAGGGGGCGACACCTCTGGTTGACCCAGTTTCACATCTATATAACAACTGATCTGTCCATGAATGAATGGGTGCGTATTCCTACGTCGAATTCTTCCTACGTCGAATTCTTCCTATAGCGAATGTCATCCCCTCCACTGACGTCATCAAAACACGAACGTTTCCGATGATGATCCATACACCCCATAGTGAAAAGTTCGCCGTAGGAAAAATTCGCCGTAGGAAGAATTCGACGTAGCAAGAATTCGACGTAGGAAGACTTCTACGTAGGAAGAATTCGGCGTAGGAAGAATTCGACGTAGCAAGAATTCGTCGTAGGAAGAATTCGCCGTAGGAAGAATTTGCCATAGTAACACTCCCTGCTCATCAGAATTAGTTAACATCGCCGCCAAATTATCTCGACAACGACTCCATCATTAAAACGGGATGCACCGAGGGATTCCTCTTTCACATTTACGGTGAAATTCATAAAGCGATAATTTTTGTTTCAGATAAATTATAGCTCCTGGTACCGTTATTATCATATGGGACTGGGTTTTTCTCAATCAGTTTTCTGGATCAATCATATTGAAGAAAGACGTACTAGAAAATTCCACAGTACCTTTTTTTTTAATAGTTGATTCTATCAATGAAATATGACGACATAGTGCTACAAATTATTGTTTCATATATAGCAACATCGTCCTGAATATGTTTCATGATGGGTCATTGGATCCCCCCAAAAAGTGGGGATCAAAGGATATCGAACGCAAATGTTTCGGACCCCTCTTACCTTCCAAATTCAAATACGAGGTCGAAAATAACCCATTGTTATTAAAATTACATTTTGTATTACAGACTATATCGGGTATTTCAATTTTAACTCTCACTATTATGTTTTCGAATAATATAAAAAATACGAAGACGGTTGATTTGGGGCAAAGTTGCACATTTATGTGGCCAACAGAATGACTTTCAGAAATAACTACTTCTCTTCGGGCTTGAAGGCCGTCGTTCTTCGGAATTTCTTCCTTTTTATATTGATGCAGGTAGTCTGGAGTGTTAATTACTTCTGTCGGGTTCGGGGAATAATCATCATTACTAGTTGCCGCACTACCTGCTGTGATTTCATTAGTTATTCTTGTTTTCTTCAGAATCGGATTCCAAATTCTGTTTAGAGTCAACGCTTCTTCCTTTCTGTTAAAATTGTCCGCATGTTTTTGGATCTCTATTGCCTCCCGCACCAGTCGGCTATGGTAACCCTGGTTGGGGGCAATCAGTGTGGCATTTTCGAACAGAATCTTGTGGTCGCCCTCACTCAATGCGTGTTCCGCCACCGCCGATTTGTCGGTTTGCCCTAGCCTGCAGTTCCTTTGATGCTCTTTGAGCCTTGTACCCATGGATCTTTTCGTGGTACCGATGTAAACCTTCCCACAGGTGCACGGAATGCGATAAACCCCTGCCGCTGACAGTGGGTCTCTTTTGTCTTTAGCCGACCTGAGGCTTTGCTGGATCTTCTTGGTCGGCTTGAAAACTGTTTTTATGTTGTATTTCCCCAAGAGTTTTCCAATTCTGTCAGTGACCCTCGGGATATATGGCAGATATGCATTCGCAACTACCTGAGAGTCCTCCCTGTTATGAACCGTGGGACTCTTCGGTTTCATGGCCCTGTTGATCTCAGATACACTGTACCCATTCGACCTCAAGGTCACTTGAAGATGTTCCAGTTCCTGCTCTAGATGTTCTGGTTCACAAATTCTTCGAGCACGTTCAGTTAGGGTAGATATGACTCCTCTCTTTTGACTGGGATGGTGGTTCGATAGTGCGTGCAGGTACCTATCCGTGTGCGTGGGTTTTCGGTATACTTTGTGGGTTAGTCTAGCGCCACATCGTTCAATCAGAACATCTAAGAAGGCTATCTGCTGGTTCTGTTCGGTTTCCATGGTGAATTTGATGCTGGGGTGTTGAGCGTTTAGGTGGTCCAGAAAAAGGTTCAGAGAGTCCCTTCCATGTTTCCAGACGACGAAGGTGTCATCCACGTAGCGTAGCCACAAGGTCGGCTTCAAATTAAAGGCGTCGATTGCCTTCTCTTCAAACCGTTCCATAAAGAAGTTGGCTATCACTGGGCTCAGTGGACTTCCCATCGCCACTCCATCCAATTGCTCATAGAAGTTTCCCCTCCATTGAAAGTAGCTTCCCGTAAGGCATGCTCTGAAAAGTCCGACAATATCACTTGGGAACAGGCAGGCTAGGTAGGAAGAAATTCCGAAGAACGACGGCCTTCAAGCCCGAAGAGAAGTAGTTATACTAATAACCTCGGCCGCGAAAGCCTTAACCATTTTGACTTTCAGAAAGTTATACAATCTCGAGTATTATTGAATGAATCCCACTGTGAATGCGAAAAAGGAATTCTTCGGTACAAATCGTTCATCTGATGACGTCGTTGTCGAGATGTTCTGTCTGCGATGTGATATATTTCGAGAGAGAAGGGCGTGTATTTTCGCCGATTTTTTCTTACGTCAAATTCTTCTTACGGCGAATTCTTCCTACGAGGAATTCTTTCTACGACGAATTCTTGCTACGTCGAATTCTTCCTATGGCGAATTCTTCCTACGTCGAATTCTTCCTACGTTGAATTCTTGCTACGTCGAATTCTTCATACGTGGAATTCTTCCTACGTGGAATTCTTCCTACGTGGAATTCTTCCCACGTCGAATTCTTCCTACGTCGAATTCTTCCTACGTCGAATCTTCCTACGTCGAATTCTTCCTACGTCGAATTCTTCCTACGTCGAATTCTTCCTACGGCGAATTCTTCCTACGTCGAATTCTTCCTACGTCGAATTCTTTCAACGGCGAACTTTCCACCATGGGGTGTATAGACCATCATCGGAAACGTTCGTGTTTCAATGACGTCAGTGGAGGGGATGACATTCGCCGTAGGAAGAATTCGCCGTAGGAAGAATTCGACAAAGCAAGAATTCGCCGTAGGAAGAATTCGACGTAGCAAGACGACCCGGAATGAATCATGCTCAACTCTGTTACAGTGACTACTGGGTGAAAAATCTGATGATGAAAGATTTTTAAATGTTTATTTGCTTTGAGTTATTCAGAAATGGGACTGAATACCAATTGAACCGATGCTTTTCTTATTCAGATAAACCATTCAAAATTTCCGTAAAAGACATAACACATTATTTTTCAAAATTAGGTTCAATTCAGTAATTTTTGGTTTGAAAATTCAGTTCAGTAAACAAGTTTTTATGAGTTTTCAAACTGACAAAATTAATACATTCGAATATAAATCAGAACTTTTTATAATGGTTTATGTAAAATCAGGTGTATAACTATATTCAATTGTACAAAGACCAAATTCAGCGAATTTCTGCTTCATTCAGTGGCTCTTCGAACATCGGAAATAAGTGATAACAAAGAAATTTGTGCTAGACCATCAGAAATTACTGCACAAGCATGGTGGGAGTAGAAAAAGTACAGTTCGCAACTTGAGGATAAGGCTAATTACGTTCGTGCGTAATAGGCTACTTATCCTTCTAGTTACGAAATTGTCGTCGGAAAGAACTCCGTATTATTTTATGATAAATACACCGCCATCGTCCTATACTGAATATGGTTAAGAATATAGAAGAAGAATTTTATCCAAAGATTAAATATGAGTCATTTCTGAGCTGAAATTACTTTCATTTTGTGTTTGATATTCTTAAAACCTAAAATAATTATGCTTATAACCAAGAAATGGCTGTTTCGATACTCAGAAATATAATCACCGTTAGAGATCAAATTTCAATACTCCGTCTTTGATTCGAAAAAAGTTGATAATGTTCACGTTATGAGAAAAAACTGACGTGGAAAACCCCTTGTCTCAATTCATAGCAAACATGTTCACGGCAGATTTGAAATAAAGTCATGAATAGAACTCCAAAGAATTGTATTATATAAGTTGACGTATTCGTCGACATTGAGGACTCTTATTCAACAGACAACCTCAGAATACTAGCCAATATTTGATCGACTTTTATCAAGCTTTAATTTTAGGATTATTAAATTTTATTTTGTCCGATCTGGAAGAGTACTGCTCACTCATTCTTCAATGTGGAGTTGGAACAGAGTATGCACTGAAATGGATCTCGAACATTGGAAATAAGTGATAACAAAGAAATTTGTGCTACACCACCAGAAATCACTGCACAAGCATGGTGGGGGTAGAAAAAGTAACAGTTCGCAACTTGAAGATAAGGCCTCGTGCTCACAATTTTTCGTTCGTGCGTAATAGGCCACTTATCCTTCTAGTTACGTGATTGTCTTCGGAAAGAACTCCGTATTATTTTATGATAAAGAAACCGCCATTATCCTATACTGAATATGGTCAAGATTATAGAAGAGAATGGAACTTTATCCAAAGATTTATGGGGGACGAAAAAAATATTATTGTGCAACCGGACGCGAAATAAGCATTTCGCAACAGAGCCCGTAAAATAATATTTTGCAGTTATTATCCAGGATGACGTTCGCCAAAAATTTCCACGACCGTTGCCCAGAGTGATTGCCGGCAAACCGAACGTTTGTATTGCTAAATATTTCATTACCATAGAAATACTGTGATATGTTAACAAAAAATATTATACAGGGCTATTCAAATTCGTTTCTGTACACAGGGATCTCGTAAACAATGAGAGATAGAGTGTCGGTTAAATTGTGGCAAAGTTGCGTATTTCAGAGACCTATTCAATGATGTGAAAAAATCTAATGTAGCTCTTTTGGTTTCGGAGATATATAGGAAAAACCAAAAAATCCCAAATTATGTTTTTGTCTGTATCTTCTTTATTCGCAAACATTTTGAAAATCTGTTTACATTTCGCTATTGGCGCTCGATGTGGGCTATCAGAATTAGTCCATGGATCTTTCTGATAGCCCGCATCAAGTGCCAAAATGTGGACAGATTTTCGATATGTTTGCGAATAAAGAAGATACAGGCAAAAACATAATTTGGGATTTTGGTTTCTCCTGTATATCTCTAGAACCAAAAGCGCTACATTCGATTTTTTTACAGAGGTGAATGATGATGGCTCGGACTTCCATTGTCTATATTATCAACTCCATTGAAACCTGTTGCTAAGAACGCAAGGATAAAAATACAAATCAAGTGAGAAAATCAAATAAAAATCAAATTTTTTGTCAATAATGAAATTAAGGATTGATTGATCAAAGAAAAATACTGTTGCTACAAAAAAATCGAGATATCGAATATGAAATATGAGTCAAAAAAATTTTAAATAACGGAATAAATCAAATGATATTGTGACAAGAAAATTGAGATATCGAATGTGAAATACTCGTCAAAAAATGTAAATGAAGAAATAAATTAAATATTATGAAGAAAAAATTTTGAAACCAGGTTTCAATTTGAGTGTACTCATGACGTTTCGATTGCTGGCATCCGCAATCTTCTTCAGAGGTGTTCTCAATTCGGATGTGATCGGCCACTACGAATAGTGGTGGTTCAGTTGAATGTGAATGAGATCCACTCTTCCGGAAATTCGCAATGGCTTGTTAAGCATAGGGAGTTGATATAAAGAGTCCAGTTTCATTATATTTTGGCGAGCATACTATCGCAATAGCTTAGCATCATTAACTGGTAAGCATAATGGGTATGAATATCAACACTTGCGAGGAATGCTGATTGAGTAGGATGAGTATGAATCCATCCTATCTATTGTTATCAAGTTATGCATTGTCACGCAAGAATCTGGGGTTCCTTTTTGCTTTGGTAATATCATGAGAGTTATAACTACAACAATTCTCGAAGGAATTCGAAAGTCTTACGACCCACAAAAAGAATTATAGAGAGGTTATGATAAACTTTCAGTTTGCCAATAAAACAGAATACTTTTCACGCAACTGTATTCAATAATAGCTAGATTACTCCAGTCTATGACGGTAAAAAAAGTGTAAACTGTGTATTTATCCCTTACAGCACCGATTCGTATGAAAATTTGGATATAGGTTCTACTTACCCTCTATTTCAAAATCTACCCTGTGTCAAGTGCTTTTTTGGAGGGGGGTAAAAACAACCCCTATTCGAAAAAAAAAAATATCAAAATTTCAGATTGGAGCATGTAATTAACTGAAATCATATTTATATCAGTAAAATCAATCAATTGTAATTGTATTGTAATATACATATAGTTCCACTAGGCCTAAAATATAGTTACTATGTGTATTCTTCAATTTACTAATTTGTTTTTGGTTTTTTTCTCATAACTCGCTTAGTCTTTAAGCAATCAAATCCACCAAAAAAGTATTTTGTAGCTTTTTTCAAGAGCTATAAGCTCATTCACATGATATTATGTTTCAGATTATTTCTTTGAAAAGGTTCATGCTGAAAGGACTCAAAAAAGGTACTTTGCGCGAACCCTCACAATATTTAACTGGCCATATCTTACTCTATTTTCATCCTGCAGAAAAAATGAAACTCTAAAATTTTCAGAAAAGAATAACCTTCAATTTTGTACTCTAGAAAATTTTGCATGTGATCAATACTTTTCGAGTTATTTCGAAGAAATGGTGAGTTTTCGCTGAATTACGTATATGATTTTTTCTCTTCAATCTCAATTTTCTCCAAAACTACGTACTTTCAATTGATGAAAAACTCGGAACTCATTATAAGAACATGAATGAAATGAATTATGGAGTAACGACGATTTTTTTCAAAGGGAGGAGGGAAGTGAGGATGAGTTGTTCACAATTTTTTTTCAACGAAAAAATATGATTCAAAATTATTTCCTTCATACCTCGGTCAGTTCTGATGCTAGAAACTTTTATGAATAACAAAAATAAAGGATTTTCGAAGGACTTCAAAAAAGGTCCGATGAGTTTTTCCCGAAAAATGTATTGGTTTTTATTTATTCGTTCGTAGGAACTTTCCATTTTGGCGTTTGGAAATACCAATCAACTTTCAACAAGCAATTATTCAGTTTGTAGTGGGTTTGCATACATCACAAATAAACGATCGCCTTTGTATTTTCAAAAGATATAATTTTGCTCTCCGCAGGTTTTTCGATTAGATGCATATTTTTCCAGTTATTCGCGAAAAAGGATCTGAAAACGTGTTTTTCTTGCCTGAAAACCGACAATTTCACTCGCGAATACGTCGAAAAGTTTTGCTTTTCAGAAAAAACTTCATTGAACAAAAAGTGCTTGAAATTAGTCAATCCATTGATTTCCGCACTTATTTCCAATAAAAATTTTTTACCGCCAAGAAGGGGTGGCATCCACCCCCAGGGAGAAAGCAACCCTCGGCACAGGGTAGATTTTGAAAAAGAGGGTATGCAGATCCTGATTCCAAATTGTCATGCGAATCGGTGCTGTATGGGATAGGTACACGGGAAAATGGTCATAAAATGGACTAGATCTCAAATTTTGCGTTGTTTTCGCGATCATCAGTTCTTGAGAATTTTGTATCGCGCTGATAATGAGGAATGCTTGTGCACCGTATTATATGCTTCCTGGCATATTCATTAGGTTTTCACCGGAATGTTATCCGAGTCATTGGCGGATTATAACTGATTTTCTACTCGAGTTGAAATTTTAATTGAGGTGCGTCTTCGAAGGAAGTGAAGGAAGCAATCAATCGAAATTAATTTCACATCGTAAGTGAACGACTTATTTGTGGTTGATCGATTCGAATCAGTGCTGAATAATTATTATTCATGTCAAATGTGGGAAAGTACCATGGCGGCATGTAGATGTCGTATTTTATTTTTCGTGTTGTCCTGCGTAATTGGATCTGGATTAGAAAGAGAACAAGAGATAAATTAATTACCTTACGCAAAATACAAGGATGACCGGAATGAAAAATGGTCAATGCGTTTTGGACACGCATGAGCGTTCCGTTATGCGTAGGAAGCATGCAGAGGAATAGTACGGACTAAGTGATCGAGATACATGAAAATTTATCAGGGATTCGTAGAAGTTACTCGTGGAATACAATGAAAAATTTCCGAAAGGTAGAGGAGCCTTTAGTTGAGACGTTTTTCCACTACAAAAAGTTCCTACTCTTTGGCGAAACAAGATGATAAGGTCTGACAAAGTTCACCTGAAACGAACTTAGAAGCAGCAGAAGTTAACATATTGTTACGATATATGCTTGGGTTCGTCGATTAAAACACCAAACAACACTAAACTTCTTTTATTAAAACTATATCACAATACAATACAACACAATCACTTAAATCGCTCTGATAACTTTCCAATGCTCGGCACTAAACTCCCTGTACTAAAAATTCTACACCTTCGCACTTAGCAATAACAAATAAAAGCTCTTTCCACTTATCTCATTAACTCTCGCCACTTAGCTCTGAATAAAAACTTGCCACTTAACTAGCTCTCCGAATAATGCCTCTCTGACTAACTAACTCTGTCCGTGGCGAAGTCTCTCCCGTATATATATATATATATATATGTATATGTGTGTCTATATGCGTATATTTGTGTATATTCGTTAGTATATAGGTCTGACTTAGATTCAAATTTTCCTTGTATAATAGTACCTACTGCTATTCTCATGTATTAATGTGATGTTTGTATACTAGGATTTTCCTATTCAAAAAAACTCATTCAAATAATAATAATTTTTGTTATATGCAGATTCACACGACAGGGAAGCCCTGTAATGTTCAAAGAAAACCGCGTGAAACAAGGAACAGGATATACGAATTAACATTCACTTTGAATTTTTGAAGTTTGTGAGCCTCAGGAAAGACATCTTTCGGCAAGGAGTTCCAAAGCTCAGCTGTTCTTTTGAAAAAAGATCTCTGAGCAAGAGAGGTTCGACAGGTCTCCAAATTCACAACAAAGGGGTGAGAATTTTGTACTCGTCGAGTCATCCGTGTAGATATTGCCAAGGGTGGAATGATTGATTACTATTCAGAAGAGCAACGACCGTAAAAATATCTATAGAAGAGAGACAAGTCTCCGACCCTTCTACGATGTTCCATTGAAGTGAGCAAGTCTGTGAGCGAAGAATCACAAACAAGATGGATTGCCTTTCTCTGAATAATATCGAAAAGCCGCAATGGATGTTTTGGTGCCGAACTCCACACATGAGAACCATTTTCCAAGACAGGTCGTATCTGAGCCTTGAAGATCATTAGAAGCTGGCAAGAAGTGAAGTATTTCTTCGCACGAAATAGAAATCCAAGTTTCTGGAAAGACCTTTAGCGATCGATCTTACATGGTTTTCCCATGAGAGATTATCACTGATCGTAATTTCTAGCATCGATAACGGAGAAATGGTTGTTTCGCTTCTCAAAAATAACCCCTATTGGATCTAAAAATTGAAACTTGATAATGTTCTCTTGGCCACGGATGTAGTACACCCTTTTTCGTCAAATGTGATAAAAACAAAGTTAAGGAAAAACCCCTGTCTCAATTCACAGCAAAACCTGTTCAAGGGCAGATTCAAAATAGAGGAATAAATAGAACTACAAAGAATTGGATCATATGCGTTGATGATGTATTGGTCGATATTAAGGACTCTCATTTAACAGACAATTCAGTAGACAGTTTCTTCGTTGGAATACTAGCCAATATCTGATCGACTCTTATCATACTGGGATCAATACATTCTATTTATCTATTTATCCTTCATCATATTCAGGATAAAGAAGTGTCCTTCAAATGTGCAGTTGCTCATATTTCTTTAAACCACCAGATTATTGAAAACAGTGTGTATTCTGAATTTTTAGGACTATACATGGACCATGGTCTTAAATTCAACGAACATGTCAAAAACTCATATAAAAAATTGTCCTTCGGTTGTTACGCTCTGAAAATTGCTGCAAACGAACTAGAATGTTCATCCGCAAAGACAGTATACTACTCCTTGATAGAGTCATCTTTGCGATACGCTAGCCCATTCTGAGGGATGTGCAGTGGTAATTTTCTCCAAAATCTTTTTGTTTTACAAAACCGAGCCTTGAGATACCTCTGTAAACAAAAATTTCAAGATTTGTATTCATACTTGAAGCAGTGTACTACAGAGAGTAGAGAGTAGATACGCCACCCGTCAAAGTTACCATCTCAAACTACCACTACAATCTTCCACTCTCGTTAAGGATTCAATTATATAAAACGGATGCAAAATGTACAATCACCTCCCAAATAATATTAAAGATATACCGCCCAACGCCAGATTCAGAAAATCAGTAAAAAGAGTTCTTTCCGATAGAACCTATTATAGTTTGGAAGAAAATTTTGTGGATAGAATAGAATAATAAGTAGACTAAAACTATACACTGTGATATCATATACCTTCTATTGTTTGATATATTTCAAATATAAAATAAGGGACTGATTGCTTTGATTCGATTCAATTTTTTATGGTGGTTACTATTTTTACACATTCATCAAATGATTTGACAAGAAAATGGATCCCTGCGGCATACCAGCATTGAAGTGTAGAATACCAGAAGAATCTTAATCGATATCTACGCTGAAAGATTTACCAGTTCTAAAAATTTGTATTTATCAAATCATGCAACTGAGGAGGTTAAAAAAATGGTGGCTTGACATGGAGCACGTGATTCCAACTATCATCAAATATTAAAGAGATTCAGTAATGTTTGAAAATCATAATTTTGTGCTGACTAATTGGACTTTTTCTACCCAAAGGCGACTGTTTTCAATTAAAGCAATAATTTGTCGCGGTAGATAGAAGTCTACCCTTCAACACTTGTATAGATTCCAATATTAATACTTGTTTTTTCAGATTGTGTTAGGTTAAAAATTCAAGAGATGTATAGTGCTGTGGTGACATTAAATATTTACCTTTTTCGTGGTTTCGTAGATAAATGACTCACGAATATTTCACCGCATCAACTTTAGTTATTGTGTGATTACTTTCCCCAACTGTCAGCCGTTTCGTGGTCTGACATGCCCTACATATTCTGAGACTGAGATATTTTGGTTTCACAAAATAGGCCAATGAGTTCTTGCACCAACCAGCTGAAACGAGTACGAGCAAAGGAGTAGGAGTTTTACTCTCTAACATATGGCTACTAGCTCCAAAATAGGTGACCTGGAAATTATGATAATTGAGAAATGAATATCCCAGCACTAATGTGAAAACAAATTATCATCCAGTTTGAGCAGATAATTGCCGGAAAACAGGCAATGGAATGCCATCCGAACAAATTCCTGTTGAAAAAAGGCAAATTTCACTATTATAATTCAAGTATTTTCGCACGTAGGCCGTAACAAAAACTTCTGAATGGTCTGTTATCTATGCTATATACCTCAACTTCCAGTACATAGCAGCCCAATTCCACCAAGAAGAATGGGCAGATTATAACTAGGGTAGTGTTTGGATTCAAAGAAACTCTTAGATAGCTCCGGTTGAAGCGAATTGTCTCATTATGGAGCATCCGGAAGTCCTCATTTCGGCCTATGCTGGAACCGATTTGTAATTATAGTCAGTGCAATTTGGCCTGTCCGCAAAGGAATTTGCTCAAATCAATGAACTCCGTGACGAATGATCAGAGTAGAAGTTGTATTCCAGCAAAAGCCTGCCCAAACTCTGACTTGCAGTGGTGGTAACGATTAAACTGCATTCTTCATAACTCCACTGGTGAGCCTGAGCAAAAATTTAGTACCGATTTTTCTTAGAAGAAACCGGAGATTGTTCGTTTCTGAGTGAGGTAGGACTTGTTGTTGAATTTCATGAAATTATTAACATCAGCTTCCGTGCAGATCACTGCTAACAGACCCGGCAAAACCTTGAAAGCCCATACACTCTGATCCATAAAAATATCTAGTATTGAGATATTTTGCTGGAATTAAATTCAATACCATCTCAGCGCAACTACGAATGGGCGTTAAACATTGTGTCAAAGGAAATATGTCTAAAGAAATGCTGTTGAACAATACAGTTGATGAGTTGAAAAGGTTACTCTTTTGTGGGGACGCTACGTCTTCGCGCGAATACGAACAATAAAGCTTTGTTCTTGCTTGAGGATTCGTTGCTCGCGTCGCGTCCATCAGATGAAACAAATGATGGCTTCTGCGAACTGATCCCGGCAGAAAAAGTCGAATCTTGAGCGAGCCGAAAATTCGAAACTTTTATATTATGCATCGATCGTTCGATAATTTTATTATAAAGCACGATGAGGTACTGTTAGCGGAGCTCGTAACTTAGCATTATACCATTATATTGTTGGCGAGCTATTGAATGGGTCGAAGATGGGACCGACATGGTTCGGTAGCTGTGATCGAAGCGGAGATAGCTTACACCAGCGGCACTGAAAGCTTCTGCATTGTTTTCCATGTACGTGGAGGAAAGATTACGCAACGCATTGGCGTTACCGAAAATATTGGAGCACTTATTGACGAAAGTGGTGAGGTTAGACTAGACTGACAGTTTTGCCGAGTCATTGGTCTACTAAGTGGGTGGATGATTTGAAAAATCCTACTAGCAGGGCCGGTCCCAGCTAAGTTTTCAATTTTTGGGTGTCTATACCTAGGAAATAATTTAAGGATGGGTTGAGGACGTATTCTCCAACGACTTTTAATTTGTAGATGCTGCTTTTGGACTGTACGTTCATTTCACGGAACGATTATCTACTGCCTTTTTTATGCAAAACCTGTTGATGTAAATATTTGAAAGGGATTTTTTCTGGATCAGGATCGGATATCTTGATGATGAATTTGCTAGAAAGTCGACATTGAGAACTTTGTTTCAACACTAAGGAAACAGGTCTGAAAGTATAAACTTCCTATTTGAAACATTTACGATAGCAAGAAGAACAAAATCAAAAAGGGGGTTGAAATTTAATTATCGTCTACCGATTGTTGTTATGTTTCTATGAACTAACAATCCTTAAAATCCCAAACTTGTATCAGCTGAGGATTACGGAGGTCTTACCTTTTGAAGTGCGATTCCTAGCACGAGAAAGGATCAGTAGAAATATGTCCGAGCTTTTGGTGACCTATTCGAATGCCACCAAGATGATAAAAGTATTTACGGACGGAAGATAATGCTTTGGAATGGATTAGACATCTCCATAACAAGAATTTCTTCTCAGTGCAATGGTCTGGCGATATTATGTAAGGGTATGCTTCCGAGTGATTTACTTGTAGTAGGTGACAAATCATTTTCAGTTCCATCAATTCCAAAGTTTTGTAGTTTTCTGTTTTTGATTCTGCCTTGTCTCATGGTTGACGGACTCGCGTAAAACAATGCTGCTCCCAAAGTATGGCCACCAACCTTCTGCTAGCCTGAACGAATTGTTCCATAAATTTGATTCATAGCCAGTCTTCAAGTATGCTCACCGACTATTCGTGGAATTGATACTGCTTGATCTTTTGTGGCGGAATAATTCTACATTTTTTAAATATTCCAGGTTTGTAATCTGTCACAACCTTAATATAAAATTGTTCTAAAATTGTTCGTTCCGTTAACCAACTGACGAACGTCAACCCTCAGAAGTCGAAACTTGTGCGAGCAATGGATCAACGAGGCCTTACCTTTCAACGTGCGATTACCCAGCACGATGGCCCGGCGAGATTTCGAACCCCGGCCTTCCGCTTGATAGGCAGATATACTAACCACTACACTACCGAGACCACATTGAAAGTAAATAAGTAATCATAACAAGAGTTGATGGAGGCTTCTAAACTACCCTGAAACTGCATTTCTCTTCTGAGTCATGTTTTTTTTACATACCAAACGTCATCGACTTAAATCGAAGTCCTTCAGCAAGCCTTGTTATTAATTCCCTACGCTCATACCTGTCGGGAAACAAGTACTCCAATACCATGAACAGTTCTGAGTAATATCCGACAGTTGCCAATGCGAGGTTTTTTTAATTGCAGATTCACATGAAAGGGAAGCCCTGTAATCAAAGGACAGGATATACGAATAACATTCACTTAAAATTTTGAGTTCGTAAACCTCAGGAAAAACTTCTCTCGACAAGGAAATCCAAAGCTCAGCTGTTCTATTGAAAAAAGATCCCTGGGCAAGAGAGGAACGACAGGTCTCCAAGTTCACAACTACTCAGAAGAGCACCGACCGTGAAAATATCTAGAAGAGAGACAAGTCTCCGAACCATCTATGTTGCAATGAAGTGAGCGAGTGTGTGAGCGAAAAATCACCAACAAGACGAATTGCTTTTCTCTGAATAGAATCCAGAAGCCTCAATGAATGTTTTGGTGCCGAACTACACACATGAGAACTATATTCCGAGGCCGTATCTGAGCCATGTAAATCATTAGCTGACTAGAACTGAAGTATTTCTTCGCACGAATAAGAAATCGACCTCATATGGTTTTTCCATGAGAGATTAAAACTGTTCGTAATTCCTATCATCGAGATACTTGACTCTGTAGGAATAGTTACTCTTTTCATCCTGAACTGGCACCTGTCAGATATTATTCAACAGTCTTCGTGGTATTAGTGAGAGGAGTAGTTGTTTTTTGACAGATGTTAGTTCATTTACCTACTGTTAAGGTTGAGACTGGCCTGAACGTGTTGTGCCATAAATGTTTTGGGTATCAATTTCTTTTTCTGAAGATGTAAACATAATCGTCGGCATTGAGTGCAAGTATTTTTAATATAGTATTGAGTGTTTTCGTTTAATTGAGACCTATTTGAATGTTTGAAATTTATCCGACAGGTGTCAATGCAAGGTTCCTCATATGCAGGAATTTCTTCTGTGAAGAGTCCTATCCGATATAATTCAACTCCCTTCCTAGTATTAGTCAGAGGAGTAGTTGTTTTATGAAAGATGTAAGTCCATTAACCAACTGTGAAGGTTGGGACTCGCCTGAACGAGTTGTTCTATCAATGCTTTGGGCATTAATATTTGGAAATATAGTCGGAGAAACTACATCGAGTGCAAGTATTTTCAATATGTTATTGGGTGTTTTCGTGTGATTGAACCCTATTTGAAAGATTGGCATATCTTGTTGGACCTCTTGAAAAACAAGCTGTTTTTCTCTGAATGAGATTTCACATGTCAATGATAGTGAAAATTTCTGTTTCGAGTAAGACTGAAACTTTCGCCGGGAAGGTGAAACCTTTCTTTCCAGATCCACTTGTAGCGAGAGCTTCTGCAAGTCGACTAGTTTATACAGACAACATCTCAAAGAAGCCTTTAAGGATGTGACAATATGATCTTGTTGGTGGTGGATCTCTAGGTTTCTGCCAGCGCCAGAGTAATTTGAATAATTTTCTGCAGGTAATAATGAAATTGTATTCAAATTTCGTCGGAATAAGAGATGAAAACGAATACCTTCGAGCATTTCATTGGTGGGTTTCACTGTGTATTTCCTGGAATATCCATTATGAAGAATGATTTTTTTCAAGAAATGTCACTATAAGATATACATCAGGATAAATAAAAAACTGACAAATAATTTTTCATGATGAAGTTTTCCAAATACGTTTACGTATCATGGATTTTCAATTATTGGTATGAGCACGAGTAGAAAGTCTAGACGACCCAAATAATTTTCGGATGACCGTAATGAGAATAGATTTCATTATTGTATCATAACACCACATTCAGACAAGATATCATACAGTTTCTTGTGTCTGAGGCAGTTACTCTCACAATTGGGATCAAGCGTCATTTTGACCTACGCACCGAACACTCACGCATTTTCACTGTGTGAATTACTGCACTTATGGAGCCTCTTATATAACGTTACGGGGCACAATTCTGAAACTTTTAAAACGATGTATGAAGAATAATGATAATGCTCATTTAGAAAAATGAAATATGGTACCTTTAATGGTCAAGAATCCTTTGGGAATATGGTTTGGAACTGGTATTCATATCACCAGTACGAAGCTGTGAACGGGGCAACCAGAATAAAAATTTCTCCATTTCACTTCACTCAGAATTTCGATGTGAAGTTCTGGGTTCTAACAGAGAGTTTCAAAACTAGAGATTTCGGTTGCCCCTTCCAGAGCTTCGTCGAGTATCACAAAAATTAAATCAAGTTAAGAGTCGATCCTTCGAAAAGTTCTGAGTAAGGCTAAGCATGCCGTGAAAATATATAAAACTGAAGCACCTGTTTCTCAGTTCGTTTTTTTTTCAATGAAGATTGATTACAAAGGCGTGGCCGATAGTTCTTACAATATAATGAAGATGGATACACAAATGAAACTCGCATACTAAGTGACTTTTATCAAAATCATGCCGACTTGCGAAAACACATAAGTGGTGGTAGAGTTTCAAGGGGAGTAGCTCTTTCAGATAGACTCTCTTTTCTTTTTCGTGAACTAAACAAACGTCTATGAATGATTTACACAAATCATCGAAGTTCTACTACTTTCACACAAGTTTTGCATTGATTTCGAGCAAAAAAGGTCGATCATCAAATTATATTGTGATTCTTTGTAGATGTCATCTTCCTGGGTAGAGTTAAAAATTTAGTTTGGTTTTGATAAATGCGGTTGACATACAATTATGTTCCAGGAGGATTTATACAAATACTATGTTGGGATTGTTCACTGAAATATTAACGGTAATTGTGCCAATGAAAATAGACGTGAGCGAGAGAGACCGACGTCAAATAGCTAGATGCTGTGCTTGACTAAATGATAAACCGGTAATATCTTATTTCTGAATACTGGAGTGAGGTCGTATCATTGAAGAGGTTGTAGATTTAAAAGGGAGAAACTGGATACCTATATCTTTCCTGTTTATTCGTTACTTATATCGTTTGTAATGTCGTGGCAGGGTGAGCTTGTTTCGAAAAATTACGTTGCTATGTACACGATAGTGTGGATCAATACACTTCCTTTTATCCGATGAGCAGAACGAAGAGCAGTTTGGAAAAGTACCGAGGGGTAGGGAGAGATTTTTTCCGACTTCCTCTTCTTTTCAATGAAGAATTATTTTCAAATAATTGTGAATATAATTTTTTTCTGTCTTCCTGCGGGTGTTACATTCTAGTCGAAAATTAGGTTTTTGCCTTCGAAACGAGTATATCTTATTCTGAATCAACATATAACCATGATGATTCCATGAGTAGAAAATCAAATGGAACTGTGACTTCCGGATCAGTAAGAAAACTGAAGGCCTATTTCTGCAACACAAATGATGAGGGCAATATTTTTTTATTGCCTATTCTTGAAAAAATCGAACTGCACCTGAAATGCAAATCTATTGAGATATAGCATCTTTGGCTGCCAATCCCAACTAAGTATATTACACCATGAGTGAAGTTATCCGTTTGGTCCTCTCTCATGGTTCTCCGATTTTAAGTCCAAAAAAGATCAGTCAACATTCTCAACTTCTTATGAGACATAAGCTTACATTTGAACGTATTTTGAAAGGTGGTGGTTTTGATTTTGTAGGGGGGATACACGAATCATATTGATCTGGCAGAAATACTGGTCAAATGGTGTCATCCCAATTGCCATTTGTACTACGGGTGTTTGTGGTGGTTGTTGTTGGGAAAGACGTTAAAGCTTCAGAGCTGAGGGTCTGAGGACAATTTCCAAAATATCTGGTCTCCCAATAGGATCTGAACCATGGGTTTACAGATAAACTTTTTTCCACTTGATATGTTCAAGCATTCAGATCAATAGAATAGTCAAGCCTGAAGAGAAAGACTTTCATGGAGTAACGGAATTTGAAGTGCGTAGGTTCTGGTAATTTCTTGTAGGTTCTTATGTCTATTGAGAGTGGGCTATTTGATGTTATGTGAAGATTACTAGAGCCGGGATAGATTGGGTGCGTGCTTCTGGTACCTACAATGTTCATGCATAACATAATCTTAAGGTAGATTCTTTCTGATCTAATTCATGTAACAGGATATTTCCATCACGTACAGACAAGCTAGGGGCAAAATATTCAGCTCTTCAAATGAAGGTAGGTAGGTATACATGAATTTCTGGGTGAAACATTCTTAATGGTTCTGTGTTTTTTTGTTCGCAAACTTTTCTGTACAGGAGGGGAGTTTCCCTACAGAAGGATGTCATACTATAAAATAGACTGGATTTCAGCAAAATGAAAACTCCTTAGACAATGTAAATAAACAAGATTCCTCATACAACGAATTTGGTATATTATTGTGTTGATCATTTTTACCGCTCTATGGATATGTTCATACCAAGGGAAATCGTCCTGCAGAGTGATTCCTGAAAACTTTGTGGATAGTGTCCTTGTAATATTCATATCATTGACTTCAATCGAGAGAGGTAAGCCTCTGTCTCGTATGAAAAGTTAACTATAACGTTGTCGGTCAAGTGACCAGATCATACTTAGTGAAATTGGCACATTCGGCGACTGGCTATGTCAACATGAGTCTACTGAGAAGCGTTTTCTGAGCGGGTAAGTGAAGGTGATATCATTGGAAGTGTCATATATTTTTACTCAGGAACGTAGACTTAGTAATAGTAATAATGTATTCCAAAAGATGTGTCATCTGGTTAGGTACAAAGCTTGTGTACCAGTAGTCAGAAAGGGTAGTTCATTTCGGAAAAATGTACCATTTCCCAACTTGTGCCATTAGAAATCAACCCTTTCAATAGGACGAAGTCAAGTTCGGGCTGAACGTCAAAATATTGGCGAACTGCGCAGGTAACTCTCGAACCCGATACGCACTCGACGGATTCTTTTGAATGAGGAGCGCGGTGCCGTACATAATAGGACCCTCTGCGGCTATTAACAAACGATTGCGAGGTGCAAGGAGGTTATACAATGAAGGCGACGCTCGACTACAACAGTTAATGCGGCCATGACGAGTCGCGCAAAGATATGGGGCCGGCGGTGATAAGGCTAGACGCAACGTACGAATAATTTCTAATTATCATGCAAGCTGATAAGGGCCGTCACAAGCGGGCGCACCGAAAGCCTCCAATTGGTTCTTTTGACACGGTGCGATGGCACGAACGGTCGAATATCGCCCGCAAAACTAGATATTGCGCTACGAAAACGAATTCGAGGGCCGGCGCCTCATTTGCATACTATATACCGAGTGTTCGAGCGTATATCTGGCCCGGGTGATAAGCAAGCGGTTTCGTAATTTATTATTATAACACTCTGGGGGCAGCGTTCCGGTTTTGTGAGTGATTTCATCACAACTGATTTTTTTAGGAAGCGGTAGTTTCAGGTCATTGAGTCTGTCTGAATCGCTGGATTCTTGGTTGAGGAAAGTATACAGAAAACCAAGGCTTTCGGATTCAAAGAACCTTCCAATAAACTTAGAGTTTCAGGAGAAGCTGAATTCAGAATGAAATCATCAAATTGGATACACTAACAATTGAAAAAGGTGTTCCACAGGTTTCAATTTTTGGGCCTCTGCTACACGTAGACAGATAGATGGTTTGTTGGCGTTTCACAAGATTTGTTAACACAAGTAAGGTAGTGGCAGGCACGTAAAGTTTCGAACAATTGAAAAAATACATACATAAATATAAATCAAATTAGGATCAAATAAGTTTAATCGAAATCAACAAACGACAAGAAATATCATCAAAATCGTTGCTAAAATTTTCATTCTGAGAATAAAAACATTCTCTAATTTAGTACTTTTTCATAATTTTTTCAAAACATAATAGGCTAAGATCTTCGAAGGATGTTGGCAATCTATTGAACATTTTTGGGGCAAGATAGTGCACACCTGTTTGTGTCTTATTCAGTCGACGATGATCAACAAAAGTTAAGTTCCTCTGTTTAATGTCATGACTATGCCTATCACCGTACACTCTGAACCCAAGAAATAAAATAGAAACGAAGTAGTGTAGCGGAAAGTCAGCAAAACTTGTTTCAAAGAACACCATGCGAACATCCATCGGACGATCAATGACATTGCGGGTGTGGATTTGTAGTTGGCTTGGGTCGTATTGCTCTGTCTATCTCTCTGTTTTGGTAACCATTAGCTCGCAAAGCGTGTCTAAGGTGATTGAGCTCTTCATCCAATGATTCGCGGATGGTGGTTTGAATCCTTATAAAGATATCTGTCTATGTGAGTTGCTTTCCGATAGACTTTGTGACCTAGCTTTCCGTTTATTTGTCTATTAACCAATACATCCAGGAAAGGAAGGTGCCCGTTGTGTTCCATTTCCATAGTAAATTGGATTTTTGGGTTGACATTGTTCAGGTGACCAAGGAATTTCATTAATTTCTCCTCACCGTGATTCCAGATCACGAAAGTGTCATCCAATACGTATGAAGATGAATGTCAAACTTTAATCGAAAAATGTTCGATTTAGGAGTTTTCATAGAAAAAAAAACGTACTATTTAACCGCTTTCAGCACCCGCTGCAGCACAGTCATATCAAAATCTGAGAATGTTATATATTGGCTGCTTTAATTCCCCAGTTTGAAGTGTATTAAATGTTGATTCTGTGGTCACCTACACTGAGGTACTCTTCCTAGGTACGAATCTTCCATGTCCTCATACTTGATTTTTTGTGGAAATAAACCCTGTCTCGTTGTATAAATTAGCTATATTCGAATGGATCGACAGAAATAAGTATGAGTAGATTAAAGAACTCATGCTATCTGGGTTTTATGAAAGAGTATCTGTCCAGGCGATTTGTTCGTAGCTGAGGCTCAATTCAGCGCCTTATGATGCCAACTTGGTTGGGAAAGTGTTGCGATAATTGAAACCATTGAATTCACACCGATCATTTTCTCTTAATGCGGATAACCAATGAAAAAGTTTAAGGCTACACTCCTTTTACAAAATTTAACAGCGTTCAATTGTACTAGACCTGTTTAACCGATTGAACAACTGATTAGCTCAGGTAACATATTGTTGTTCCTGTGTTCGATTTTGAAGTTTTCTGAGTTTACATTTTTCTGAAATAATCTCAACATATATCCCCCCACATCAAACTCAATAGGCCAAAATGCCTTCATTTCCATTATTTTGCTTTCAAGTAAACGCTTTCGTGTATAATAATTTAAGATAAAATTTCTCGGTATACGGTCCCGGGATTATATCATTATTATACAGTCAAGTCATTTGCTAGGGAAAATTCTGCAAAACACACATACATTCAGAAATGTAACAGCCTCCTTCCAGCATGAAATTTGAGAGCTTAAGGTCAACAACACTCGAAGGCACTGGTTATTTTGTTTCAACTATGGTTCCAACTAGGAATTAAGATACTGAAATGCTGAATTATATGACAGTGCATCTTACTTTCTATGATTTCAATGTCTATCTGACATGTACTGCGTTTTTGAAATTTTAATACCCTGAAGCATATCTTTTAAATGTATTTCGACGAAATAATTTTTTGCGAGTTATGAGCTGCTTTTTATTCAGTAGTAGATGAAGACTATGTGTCTTGAAAAATTCACGGAAAAGTCATCGTTTATTCCACGAAACATCCAGTGATTTTCTATTCTTGGATCGATTGAATGAAACCACCAAACTATAAAAATCTCTTCGGATCCAGATTTTCAACCCATATGTTGTGTTCAAAGTACATTTGCCATCGGAATTCACGCTGCCACTATCGAAAGAAGACTTACCTACAAAATTCTCTCATTTCTCTCAAAATTCCAGGTAAGTAGCAGGAGATACTGTATTCTTTTGAACTGCTTCATATAATGTAAGTCGTCTTAGGGTATGTGACGAGATATATTCCGAAAAAAATGTTTCTCGCACAGGAGATGTGTTGTGATCTGGTGGCGAGATGAATATTTATCATTGCTTGGTTTGTATCGAACGTTTCAAGTATGGAAAATCCGTAATCATCTCTTTGACAATACAGTATTCTACATTTGTAGTTTCTTTTGTTTTCTCTAATCCAACCAATTTCATTGAATAGTTGGGGTCAACAACAGCTACATGAATGCAACGAATAGTTTTCAGTTTATACAAGTATGTCGTTGCCTATCTTAACTTGTTTTTGTAATCCATGGAAGCATGGAAGTGTAGCACCCATTTCAATAGATAAAATTTGGTGCACCCGGGATTTACCCCCGAAAGTTGCAAAAACACCTTGGTAACATTGCTCTGTTGATCAAACTGGATAATTCAAACAGCACAACGCAACTACTGTATGATAGACAGACAGACTTTATTCGACTACGTTACAAAATAATTGTTTATAGCAGGTCACTTAGTAAAGCCTAAACCTTAAAAAGTCAGCAGTACAAAATACTAGTACAATATACAATACACGTTAGATTGGAATTGAAAGTATAACACGGAATATTGCAATAGTTCAAAAAACATTTAGTCACAGAAACTCGAGAGTAAAAGTTCTGAGAGGATGCTTCTGCATCACTCGAACGTGTGATAGCTCACGTTTTGAAAATATTCTGATATAGAGTAAGAACTGTGGTTTTGGGAAATATCTTCATTATTTTTTGATAACAAACATATTTGCCATTCTGATATTATCAGGAAGAGCATTATGTTAAGTGAAATCCAAAGAATTCCTTTCCTCACTGAGCTGAATCTTAGCGTTCTAATTTGATCCCTATTTCCTGTATTATGTACATCGGAGTGCTTCTGAAGCAGAGAAGCAATCATATGAATTCCAAGAACAGTGGAGTGTATATACAAAGATGGTACAGTCATTATTCCATATTGGATGAAAACATTCCGACAATAATTCCCATATCCGACCCCTGCAAGCATTCTAATTTTTTGCAAAATAAAAACAGATGGAGCTTCGGTTGAGTGTCCTCAAAGCAGACTACCATAATTCATGTGTTCTCTTCTCCATAGTAGAAAATTCAGCTCTCCCTGTATACGATGATTTTTGACCGGAAACGATGGAATCCTTCGAGGGGACAAGTTCTCTCAATGAATCGAAATAAACGGTATAACTGAAACCCGACTGAAACCTTGATGAGATTATCTGTAATAAGCCGATTGAACTGTGAAGCTGGCCGTTCTATGAACGATTGAACATATGAGTGCGTGGGAATAGAATAGGTCCGTCAAGATGAAGAGTTACATATAAGGAGTCCCATGTGACCGAGGCATGACTCTATCAGGGGACTTACGACATTGCGCTCGAACGAAATGTGTCGTCAAATGACGAGCGAATTTTTTCGAGAGTTTTTTGTTTCTTCCGCCCACTGGAGATTGATGTTTGGATTTATGAATTATTTCACATATGAGTAATAATAAGAGAAAATTCATGTAGAGTGCGGACGTTAAACTTATCCCCCTCTTAATTTTGAACAGGACGTGATATGAGAGTCCGACAAAGTGAACAAGAAATTGCGCAATTTTTGATAATTTCCAAGAGAAACAATATTTGTCTGACGTCACTTACTGAGTAATAGAAGGGGCCTGATATTTCTTTTGAAAAAACTTTCACTTGCCTTTCCAACACTCATTTACTCTTCAGAATCAGAGTTACCTATTTCAACATTGGTTACCCTCTGACCAACTCCGGACTTCCGGAAGTATAAAAATTCAAAAAAATTCAGTACTTTATTCTCAATAGGAATTCACCCAATTACAGAGGAAATATTATAGATATACATGTTGATTATTATTTATAAATGTTTCTGAAATAATTGCTAGGCTATCATAATGTGTATCACATAAATGAGAAATACTATTGAAAAAATGACACATGAAACGTATTGGGGACTTTCGTAAGATATTGGTTCTAGTAAATGTATTATAAAATGATACAGCTTGTCTAGATTGAATTGAAATGAAGTTATTTTTGAATTGAATTTACTATGAATTTATGATTTTTTGTTAGTTTTATGATGAATAAAACGATGAATAATTCTCAACGAATCAGGTATTTCTAGATCGATTCCCAAAAGCAAACCAGTGTCTGATAGAAAAGTGAGGGACCTTCAACACTAGGTGTCGAGACAACTCTTCTTCAAATGATGCCTTTTCAAGTAAACTTTGTCTGAGCTCAATAACTCTTTTCCTTCGAAAGTTAAGAGCAGGGAGACATTTCACGCCTGAATCGGTTCAATTGGATAGTGACTTCTTGGTGGGCTTTCAAAAATGGGTTTCTCTATAAACAGGACATCCTGAGAACTTGGGCCATATTAGAATCAACGGGGTCTTATTTTTCAAGGTACTATTCCTTGTAATCGTCAAACATTTGAAATGTATTAACTGATGAATTCACCAATCAATTTTTTTTAATGTGTTCAAATATAAAAGTCTAAATCAGATATTTGAAAAATACTCTATTAACTCTATTACCCGGGAACATTTTCGCGATTCAATTATTTTTTATTGTTATTTGAATGGTCGATGTTATTCTACGAAAACGCTTACACATAGACATTTTTTTGTATAATCGAAAATTCGATCTCTCTATTAGCCATAAACGATAGTATTAAACTGTGATTATCTGTAATAGATACTTAATACTGCCTATTAGCCATGAACTGTCAATCATTGATGACGACAGTTTTAACCGTCGATTATGGCTATAATTGACAGATGAAAAAGTTTGAACTGTCATTTTCAGCTATAATCGACAGTTTGAAGTGTCGATTGGAATAATCGACTGTTTGAACTGTCGATTATCGGTAATTGACAGTTGCAAAAAATACTATGTGGCACCTTAGCGCATTCATTGTTATTATAAAATTGTGAATCGTCCCATTCTTAGCAGTTCAGATGCCGACTATAGATCTTTCTTATCTTATTGGCGGGGAAAATATGATAGGAATATTGATAGGGAAGGCCGGGGTTCGAATCCTCGCCGGGCCACCGTGCTGGGTAATCGCACGTTAAAAGATAAGGCCTCGTTGATCCATTGCTCGCACAAGTTTCGACTTCTGAGAGTTGACGTTCGTCAGCTGGTTAACGAAAACGAACAATTTTAGAACAATTTAGGGTTGTAATCTCCAAAAAAATTTCATCAATTCAAACCATACTTTAGTTCAACTACAGTATTCTCTCTTAACACTTAAATAATCGTTTGAACACAACAAAAATGTAATTTTCATTTGAACTTGGTCGAACAGTTGAAAAAACATAAACATCTTTACAAATTTCGGCTTTTTGACAACAATTTTCTCGATGTCAACGAATGTTCAGTTGAAGAATATCAGTTAACACCATCATTCGTGAAATATTTATAAATATCACCCTAAAAATTTAGACCAACTTTGTCATTTTCATATTTTCTTGTTGAATTCTTGATTCCAAAAGTTGTAAATTTTGAAAATGATTCAATTGCTTCAATGCCAAAAATCTTTACTGGATCAAACTCAGGTAGAAGCATTTAATTCATCGTTTAGTTTTCGGTTTTTTCGTCAGTAATTAGCTTCGTTTTATAAATGTATTCACCAGAGGAGTTATGATAGCTCAGATAGAATATTGATAAAATAATCCTTAGAATCATAGAGTATGTGTCCATATTCAAAATTCTTGATTTCGATTGTTATGCACCCCATTCCATCCGAAATTGGTACAGCTTCTTGTATCTTTAGGTGTTGATTATTGGTTAAGAGATTATAGAAATTAATGTTTTTTTTTTGGGTTCAGGACCTCTATTCTATTTACTAAATTAACAATTTGAATTTGATTTGAGAGTAAGCATAGTGGAAACGCGTTCGCCCTCTAGTCGAAAGGTCAAATCTCGTCACAATTGACTAATATTTGAAAAGTTTCGATACCTAATTCTTGAAATCTGTCCCCGCCTTTTTTCGTACGATTGTGTAAGTTACTACCTCTCTCACTTTCTAAGCAGTCATAAAAGAAAATTCATTTAATAACAAAATGATACAATCACTGCGATTAATCAACGAACAGAAATTTCATTACAACTTTTTTCAATTAATTTCGTCCTGGAACGTAGCACACTAGTCGTTGTCTACACGAGACCCAAATACCGGCTAGACTCCGGACAAGTCGGTAAATTTATCGAAACTTTCAAACGTCCAGTCTCTAAAACTGTAAATTCCTGTTTGTGTGATGCATCATTTCGTTACTGAAAATCCTGAACGGATGGTAGTCCAGGAAAATTAAGACCAAAACCATTTAAATATAATGACGTAAATAAGTTAATAGTGAGAATTGTTCTATTTAATATTATAAACTGCAAGAAAACACAAACATTGCAAATTTATTCCTGATGTAACTCGGTGAATTTGCAATTTTTTAAGTATGAAATTCCCTGAAGGATAAAATGTGAAAAAGCAGATTCCATTTGTCAACTTGACGTTGGCTGAAAACTGAACTTCGCCTTTTATTCCTGCGAGGAAACTTAGAATATCAACGTACTGCAAATGTCGGTAATAATAAAATTCTGATTCTATAAAATAATCCACTTTAAATGAATACTATTATTTGCATCAATTATTGGGAATATTGAAAATGAATTAAGAGTACCTATAACAGGTAAGTAGGTTACAATGGAATAATTGATCAATGTAACTCTTGATAATCAAATTTCGATAACTTTTCTCCATGAATGTGAATGGAAAATCATTAGAATCGGTAAGATGAGAGAAGAGTTATAGCGCCAAAATGGAGAAAGTACGGGGAACTCAGCGCTTATTATCTTGAAAAAAATCATCTCTGGCATTATCGCAAAAAATATGAGTTTCATGTTGGACTTCATCAACAATTTTTATTTAATCTAAATTCATAGTCTGTTCGGATTATTCCTCACCTGTGAAAAAAGCCTCTAAAACATCTATGTTTTTTTACCAAATAATAACCATCTGCCTATTCATCAATGTTATTGTCAAAAATAGTATTTGCAGTACGTAGAGTAGTACAATTTGTAATCAGTTATTTCAACTGGCTACCAGAAAATATACAACTGTTGTCTTTCACTATGTTTGAAATTCAACTCGAAGTTGATTTGCTAGAAATGAGCTTCTATAACATGGACGATTACTGTGACAGGATAAAGCATGATGCCTGCCCATTGTAGTTTTTATCAATTCAATTCAATTGTCTGTTTGGAAATGTTAATATCGTGTTTATGTCACAGTGTAACTGTTCATCTATCAATAAACAGGAATATGCATTCCATATGGTTTGACGACTGTGAGAATTTTCGTGTACCGACTGATAAATAAACCACTTATGAGGATTCCTCAACGAATATAAAGATGTGGACTGTCAATCCAAAGTTGAGCTAGACAGCAATCACAGTCGACTAGCTCAAAATTATAGACGGTCGCCACAGACTATCAATTAATCGATTGATCTACCTACTATATTTTCAATCATTCGAGCCCGGAGGCGTTTGCCTGTTTCCTACGTGTTGGCGGTGAAAAATAGTGGAGGTAATATGGTCGTTCAATTGAATAGTTGATATTCTGTCGCGATCGAATCCTCCAATTGTGTTTATCAGGAGTGCAAATTTGGAGCACTTCTATTTTATTCAACATTCTAGGAATTTATAGTTTGGCATATAGTTTTTGCAAATTGCATATTCACAGAGTTTCATTGGGGACTTCCTGAGAAGAAATAGCCACTTTTATGCAATTTGATTTAACACAGAATTTTAGTAGTAAGGCAAGAATAATTTCCCTGGAGTGTTTATCTACTAAAAGATATCTAGAAATAAAAAAGGTTTTTCTGTTTCTGATCTTTCCTTCTATTTTGTATTTGAAAGATTTCAATTAATAACTTTTTTCATTTACGTTGCCGCCATACCAATTTTTGAACAGTGGTCTTGGCCTATCTCAGAAGAAATAACTATGTGAAATATTCTCGTATAGGTTGCTTTTTCCTCAGTTCGATTCTACTACGAGACAATAGTCAGAGAAGCATCAACTGTGAACCTTCCAGGAATAGTTTGAATCGTTTTGCACTCTTCTTCTGTTTTTATTTTTTGAAGGTGTGTTACGAGATCGGGGTCTGACTGGAGCTCGGGGCGATAATAACAAGATTTTGTAATGGAGCCGAAGATAGTTATCACATAAACTGAAGCCAGACAGTAGAATTAAATATAGTAAACAGATTTTAGTTCTCAGAGCTTTGTGCATCTTCGAAAAATACAATATTCTATTGTTCTTTACTCATTCTCTATAAACAACTTACATCTTTGAAAAATATAAATGCCAATGAAAGAATTGAGACTGCCAAATATATTTCACGAAATTTGTCCATATAATAAATAGGGTGTATTAAAGAACAAATACTAGGTGATTCTAAAACAGGTGAAGTGTGAATAATATTTCCAATCTGCAGAGAGTGAGGGATCTTTGCTATGAAACTAATTTCAAATTATAGAATCCGCAAACAGAATCAAATATAGGTATTGAATTTTACTCGACTATTTTGAGAAAAACTTATTCGTGTTGTTCTGATATGAGTAGCACGTAACCCTAGTGAAAGCTCAAGCTAAATTTCATTCACATGTCCCATTCATAACGCTATTATCATAATAACAATATTTGAATTTTCGTTTAGATTGAATGGCATTTGGTCACATGTGTTTATTTGAATCCTCGTTCAGATTCAATTGCATTTGGTTACATATTATTTATAAAATATTTTGCACGGCCAAATATTTATTCTAAGAATATAGTAGTTTTCACAATAAATGGTATTGACCGAAGGATTATAATGAAACCAATTAGACCCTCAGGTTGTAAAATCCGAGATGCACATCATAAATGTAAAAGGACCGGATTCAGGTAATTTTGTTCCTCAGAAAGGAATTGTAGAGGATTACAGCTTACACTTCTTGTTCATTTTAGTCTTTGTATTTCATTGGAAGTGTTCACTTGTGTTACGGCGTGCAATAATTTTATAACATTCATTTGTTATTACAGACATTAATAGCAAAATTTTATACCCCAACGTACAGAATAGGCAGTATGTGGCGTCCGTGAATAAAAAGTAATAGTGCTTCTTCCAGTGGTTCGTTAAAGAAGAATCACTTATCTTGTGACGCGAAAATCATTATAAAAATGTGTATAGTTCCTTACTTCAGCAAGGATATAACGAGGGTGCTGCAGCAAAAGTAACCAGTAATTTGACGAAGGTGCCTCTTACTTTAGTTAGACGAATTCTTGAAAATTCCATGGAATCAAGAAAAAAGCGTAAAGATTCCGGTGTCACAAAAAGTCTAGACAACTGGAAAAAAGATTTGATAAGGCGAAAAATCTACACTATGTACGATGAGCAGCGTGTCCCTACAATCAAAAGTCTGAAACAGCGGCTCATCTATGACGAAACTCACATCAACTCCCAAATAGCACAAGTACGTCCAGTGGACGTACTGCATATGTACGGTGAGGATGCATTGTACGTATTTAGGACGTACTTTTGTCTCCGACAGACGTACATAAGACCTCCCTGCGACTTACCGTTTCCGCATAGTCGGTAATCCCAGGTACGTACTTTTCTAGTCCACACAGGACCTGAAATGTACAGAAAGGGGAACTGTTTGGGACATTCCCAAAACGTACATTTTCCATTCTGTATGCGCTATCCCAAGTAGAACAAACATATTTGACCAATATTGGTTCAATATTACGGGAATAATAACCTTATATTGTAGATGATATCAATAGTGGCCACAAAAAAATGTGAACATTCGGCGATATTAGATCAATATTCGAAAAAAACGTAATGATATATCATATGATATCACTTAATGAATCTAAAGTTTTCATATTCGGGATTATTCATTTCTTTTTTACCAAATAGTCAAGTTGGAAATTTTACTCATTCACGTGTACTAACCATCTAACCGAATACTTACCTGGAAAAAGACCTGGCTGCTGCGGGGCTTGAACTCTCGACCTTTTCTATGGAGATATTATTGTCGACCACTGTTACGCTCTACGGCACGAAGAGACTTGTTTTTAAGAAGGAGTTGGGTGCTATAGATGTGATGACTTCAAGTTAGTTTTGTTCGAGATAATATTAAAATTTTAGAAAGTTCAGTAACAATGAAAATATATTCGAAAAAACACTAAAGGATCACTGTCTCATGTGATGGCGGTTTTGGAATATCAAACTTGCTGTGCAAAAAATTCTGTATGTAATTTTCTGGTATTTAAATTCACCACATGTCGATGTTTCAATTTTTCCAAATTTTTTAAGGAATAATTCATTATGAATATTGCATTACCAATATTGATATATGTTTGAATACACTAAGTGATCACTCTCAAAATCCCAATACCCCTTGAACCGAAAGGGACCCAATACGTACGTACTTGGGAGGTCCAAACAGTATGTACATACTAACAGAAATGTAGAAAATGAAAGGAACCCAATCCGTACGTACTTGGGAGGTCCAAACAGTATGTACAAAAAAGTACGTCAACGAAACGTCCAGATAGTATGTACATACGATTTCCAAAAATGTACGTCATTACTATTATGTCCCGCAAACGTTTCGAAATATACGTATCTGAAAGGGACTCAATATGTACGCACCTGGAAGGTCCAAATAGTACGAACATAGTTCTTCCAAACATGTACGTAAATGATACGTCTGAGCAGTACGTACATGGGATTCACAAAAAAACACGTCATTGGTATGTCCCTAATTCATTCCGAAAAGTACGTACCTGAAGAGGAGTTAATGTAAACTTATCAGGGACACTTAATAAAGTACGTACATAGTACTTCCAAGCATGTACGTTTTTATTACATTCCGATTGGAACGGTACCAAGTATGTACCTACATGGGACGTCTAACCAGTACATACATGGTACATCCGGTAATGTACGTTCTTCGAATGTCTCCTATCCGTCCAGGGACGTATCGACGTAACTGGGACATAAATGGTTCGTCTTCAGGACGTCGTGTGCTATTTGGGCTGTGGCCTCACTACTCTTTGGCGAGCTCTGTCTGCAATGGGCTTTAAATATCGCAAAATCGACAAGAGATGAGTAATAATGGAATCCACACGTTTAATAAACTGGCGTTCCGAATATATAACGTCAATAAGAAAATACCGGTCTGAAAATCGGCCAATACTCTACCTCGACGAGACGTGGTTTGACACGCATGACACCCCTTCCAAAGGATGGTCTGATTCCTCTGATAACTGTAAAACAAAATCACCATCAAATAAAGGGAAGAGAATCGCAATGTTACACGCAGGATCAGAAAATGGTTGAATCCCAAACGCTATGTGGCTTTCTGCCAAAAATATTAAGGACTCTTGTGTTGATTATCACGAAGATACGACAGCAGAGCTTTTTGAAGATTGGTTTATAAATTATCTGTTACCCAACATTCCGCCAAACAGCGTTATAGTAATGGACAAAGCAAGCTATCATAGTCGACAATTGCAAAAAATTCCTGGCTCAAAGAATACGAAATTGGGGATTCAAAACTTCATGGCTGCAAATGACATATATTTTGAGGAAAATTATACAAAAAAAAACTTTTACAAGCGCTGCAGTCAATTTCTTAAAAAAAAACGTATGTTTGTGATACAATTGCAGAAGAATTGGGAAATACAGTGTTACGACTACCTCCCTACTACTGCGTGTTCAATCCCATAGAGCTTATGTGGCACCAACTTAAATCGAGCGTGCGCGGAAAAAATACTTCTCCGACTTTAAGTGGTAGTGTGGTAGAATTAATTAGGAACTGTATGAATCAAATAAAGGGAAGAGAATCGCTACCGAGAGTTGGAAAAGTTCTGTTAGTCATGTTATAAATGTTGAAAATGTTGCGCCAATTATAATTATTTCAGATGAGGATACCGATACTGAACTAAATATAGAATAGAATTGTAACATTTAAATAAATTACTTGTATAACTCTTACATTATGCAAAATTCAAATTTCTTAAGTTCGACCCTGTAGCACATTTGAATCTTTTACCAGATGATTTTCCATACAATGGGATTAAATCGGGTAATTTATTGCAGTTAATAAGCCAATAACATTTACTGTGAAAAATACTATACTTGGATACATTGTTGGTTGGCAAGATAACGTTCAGGCCAGTCGTGCACAAGCAACTTTTGTCCGGCAATTGAATAATTGTGATAATGGAATATAGAACGCAAGTGAGCATTAGCAACTTTTTAGTCACGGCATTTGAATATGATCTATTTTGAAGGCAATTCGATTGTTTTGTGTTTTTTCTCTTTATCAAAATAAAAGCAATAATAACTGCTGTCTCAGTGAAAACCGAAAATCCCGAAACTCTCATACCCTCATGCACTGCGACTTAAAAAAAATATCTAACATATAGTTTTGGAACAATTCCAAAACGTACAAGTCATCTGATTGTAGTATTGCAAAATGTGCAATTGTAAGATAAAGTGGCAAACAATACAGTTCCACCTCATGCTGACAATGCTTCTGAAATATGAAATCAGTATCCTTTTATATTTTCATTTATATTTATCAGAACGAGGATATTCATCAAAATTCTCAAAGGGGTATATTTGAGTATTTTTCGAAGAAACTTCCATGTTGATTGAGAACCTCATACTATAGTAGCAAAAAAGTCCATTTTTTCGACTACAATTTTTTCTCCTTATAACACAATATAAGTAAAAATCGAGCAGGTTACAATTATAGGATTTTGTCGCGACGGAATATCATCTAGTTAATTGAACGACCGTGCCATCTTCAATACTTCTAACCGCCCACAACTGATATGCAGGAAGCAGGCAGACGCATGCGGGCTAGAACGATTGAATAGATAGTCCGTCGCATACAAATCTATAATTTAGAGTTGGTCCGTTTTCCTCATCTGTTTATGTGGAGGTGTTCCGCAAGGATCGGCTTTGGGTCCAGTTTTGTTTTTGCTATATATATATCAATGACCTGACGACGATTGACAATTCAGAAAATGTCACCCTGTTCGCCGATGATACCACCATACAATGGAAGTTGATCTTCATCACTTCAGATATGATATAGGTCGAAGAGTGGTGCAACTCGAACCTTTTATCCCACATTTCTAAAATCAAGATAGCGTCCTTCAAATTCCTAGGACTATACATTGAAAACGGTCTTGAATTCAATGAACATGTCAAAAACTTGAATAAAAATTGACCTCTGGTAAAGACATTATACTTCTCCTTGATAGAGTCACATTTGGGATACGGTATCCCAATTCGAGAGTGTACAGTGGTAATATCCTTGAGAGTATAATAGTTTCACGAAAACTATCCTTGAGATACCTCTGTTAACTGAAATTCCTCGATTCATGCAGACTTCACTTCAAGCAACACAACATACTAACGGTAGTGTCTATATTTATACTCGAAACAGTGTGTCTTCTAACACTCATTTCATTACAGAGAGTAGATACGCCACCGTCAACATAACCATCTCAAACTATCAGTACCATCTCCCACTCTCGTTAAGGATTCAATTATATATAACGGCTGCAAAATTCACAATCACACTCCAAATGATATTGAAGATATACCGTCCAACGCCAGCTTCAGAAAAGCAGTAAAAAGAATTCTTTTCGATAAAACCTATTACAATCTGGAGGAGTATTATGTGGATTGGATAGAATGATAGGTAGATCAAAACTATATACTGTGATATCATATACCTTCTATAAATTGTTCATTATATTTGTTATATTTCAAATAAATAACTGATTGTTTTGATTCGATTCAATTCTATATGATAGTGACTATTTTTATACAATTATTGAATGTTTTCAATTTATATTACATGTATATACACACGCTTTGTCAACAGGATGTTATTCTTTGATAATAAAGCATATTTTGATTGATTGACTGATATGATGGAACCTATAAACATTTTTTGAACAAATTCAACAAATTCAGCTCACATTTGATACGAAGAGACAAAAAAACAGTGTTGCCTAATATTCTTTAGATGGAGATCACAGAATGAGTGAAAGTAATTTGAAAATGACCAAAGATGAATATTGACCATTACTTCTTAATGCTTTCAAAAGTCTAGAAAAATTCAAATAGTAGTACTAGGAATAATGATTGAGAGATTCAGCCTGCTATTCAGTCTAATATCAAAAACATAATCACCAGAATTATTAGAAGATGAGTTCTTCAATAGTGAAGAGAAGGAATTCAATCCAATCTTTTTCGCAGGAAGAATTTCGGCTGCAGTACACAAATTCCCCCGATTGCCATTAATATGACTAGCACTGAGTTTCAGGTTCAGTATCAAATTTTCTCCAGAAGATGCTAACTTGGCTGGAGACACGCACGTCGTGTGCGAGTGATATAATTGTGTTGTTTGTGTAACTGATCTCTGTTAAAAAAAAATTATTATACACCAACGGTTCTCATCTTACCGATTAGTTTGAAGAAGCTGGCAACATTTCCCGCTCCATATCATCCAGAAAATCAACATGCTCTTCAAATCGAACGAGTGATATTTATAGGTCGCTCTGTAACTTTGTCATCCCGATCACCGGGAGACCGGTAATGGTTTCCAGGAGGTCCACGAGTGCGAAACTCGTTTTTTCACGATGATATATGGACACCAAGCAAAAAACCAGAGATAGTGCGTTTGGTTTTCAAATTAACAGAGCTAAAGACAATTACCGAAGAATATTATTTCATTCGAAAAACATAATTGCTTTATAATATGTTTTATTTCTGAAGCAGCGTGCAATGATTTATGGTATAGGCTCGTTTAGTTTCAATTTGAAGACCCAACCAATGATTCAGTATCGCTCACCGTCGCGTCGTTTGTTTGCTGCGTGAACCGTATGGAAATGGTAGTTGAAGATTGAAAACGTAAAACTCAATCAGCGTTCGATGGCTGAGTATCGATCATCAATGAAATATTGAGAGATAAAAGCTTCGTGTTCGACAAAAAATATCTAGCGTTCCTTAAAATCTATTGAATTACATACAAAGAGAAGGAAAGTGCTTCCTTTCTCTTGAGAGAAATATACAATTCCCAACGACGTTTGTATATACACAAATATTCGGAAATAGTGTATTGGGCAACTCTCATGTTATAACCATTACTTGAGAGTTGCACGCGCAATTTTTTCACACCCGATGAATTGATCTATCAATATTACATTTATATTGAACACAATAACTTTAAAGTGCTATCACAGCTATTAATAATAGTATATTATGTAACGACCATGTAAACACCGTTATATGAGAGTTGCATACGCTATTTTTCTACACCCGATAAATGATGAAGAACTATAAATATTAGGTATGTTTATATTTGTACTGAACACAATATTAACTATAATCACTCGCATTTTTCAAAAAATTCTACAAAATTGTGATTAATTGTATTACCTCGGTTATTACCATGGATATAAGAAAACTATAAACATTCTATTTATATTCAATTATAATAATTGTAATCAATCCGATTTCTCTAGAATATTAAGATTATTTATTGTGCAGTTTGATAAGTTTATTCCAGGGCCCACTGAGCCGGAAGTGGAAGGAATATTTACATTTAATTCATTCATTATTGCAGGTGTTAATAGAGTTCAGTATTGCATTGGAAATGCCGATCTAATTTTCAATGTAGCTTTCGGCCACTGAATTGGATTTCCAATTGTTCGAAAATCTGTAACTACATGAAAAATCTGTATCTTAATGGATCTCACTGAAACGTGGCCTGAGTGTATCATTATAGTACAGATGTAGGAAAAAATGGTTGTAACGTCCATTATACCAATTCGTTTACAAATCAGGCAATGCAACTAGAAAAAGAATAGACATCAGTTTCGCAACAAATTCCTCTCATTCTAAACCAAGGCCGTACCCAGGGGGGGTCAGAGGGGTTGAAACCCATCCCCGAAATTTTCAAAAAAAAAGGCATTACTCAAGTTATAATTGTTCTTTTTCTTCTTCATAGGTAAATACGGAAGAGGTCAAACCAATTTCTAGTTAAAAATGTACGTAGATAATTTGTCAAATTTATTATAATTTTACTAACCAATTCTCCTACGTGAAATTCGTGCATGGACGTGATTCGCCGCTAACGGCTAGACCGAAGCGTTTCATTACGTTAGTTGCCATAAAGCTATAGTTAGGCGCTATAACGATAGGTAGCAGAACGAAAAAAAGACCGCAATTCGCTTTCGCAAGTCTCTGACTTTGACTACTTTCGGAAAAAAATTAGTTTTTATATGTTGGCAGCTCAGTACTGGGGGCTTACTCAGAAGCTGAACGAACGAGAAAATTGACGTTGAATCTTTGGAACTTTATGAAAAGATGGTTGATCTAGAACAAGTACCTAGTGAGTACTCACTGTGGTTATTGTTTTGGGAAAAACAAATGGAACTCAACAAGCCATTGAGGCACTAAGCCAATGTAATAGGTAACTTTTTCCTAACATATTCACCCTCCTGAAAATATTTGCCTTTTTGCCAGTGACCACTGCAACTGCTGAGAGGACCTTCTCCACTCTCCAATCCGTGTGGACAAGACACCCAGTGAGCGAACGCGCTAGTATAATTAACCAATGACCACTTCCCGGTGGAGCCTGCGGAGTACCTTAAGTAAATCCTGGTACTTTGTCCGTTTTTCCTCCTCTTTTCGGACGATATTCGTTTCGGCAGGGGCCGAAAACTCAATAACGAATATCGTCTTACGTCGGTGGTCGAAGAGGACTATATCAGGCTTATTGGCCTGTATTTGCCTGAGGGTGGGGAATGAAAAGTTCCAAAAAATTCGACACCTTTCATTCTCCACAACGGACTCAATATCCCCTGGAGCGTAAGGCAGCACCGGTGTCCTGTCTATTTCATACGAGTGCCGAAGAAAATAGAACAGCACTCGTAAGGCCGCGTTATGGCGATGGATATAGGCCGAGACCGCATAAACTGCACAAGATGACAGCAAATGCATCAAAGTCTCGGGCGCCTGTCGGCAGGCCCTGCATCTAGTATCAGGGACCTCTATACCCATCACGCGGCTCCGATAGACTAGGGTGTTGAAGACACCGTCTTGGCACGCTATGATGAACCCTTCAGTCTCCGACTTCAGCTCACCTGACCTGAGGAAGACAAATGTCAGCTTAACAGACAAGCCATGGTCCTCGATGTTCTTAAAGAAGACTCCATGCATGGGCTTGTCTGTATGCAGCTGCAGCATTTTAGCATTCTCTGCAGCCTTGATGTGAGCTTTTCTTCGTGCGGGCTTCAACTTGGTGACAGAGGGTTGGTTTACCCGCTCGGTGTCGAAGACTATACCAAGTTCATCAGCAGCGCGCCTTGCTGCCTTGAATAAAAAGGCTCCGACTCCTGCATGTTCATGATCTCGGACCATGCAGTGTAGGGGATCCGAACTCCTGATGACTCTACAGGCTCCATCCAGTACCTTTCTGTTGTGAAGACACTCCAAACTCAAAAGTCCACGGCCCCTTGTTGTCGAAGGAGATATTTGTTATTATTATTATTATTTATATATTTATTATTTAGTGTCGTCTTAACTTTTGTTAATGAAGCTTGAAATGGCGTAAAAATGGGATATTTGACAATTAGTTTTAACGTTTTTTTGAGAGGGCCTACGGCCCTACCTGGTGCCACAACCCCTCCCCGAACACTTTTTCTGGGTACGGCCTTGTTCTAAACCAATATCATTCGAATACGTGAAAGACAGTAATGATTCATATATTTAACTTGGTTTGATTGACTTGAATTGTTTTATTTTGACAATGATTTCTACGAAGCATGTTAGATATTTTTGCAGGTTCAGACGGACTCTGATCTGGAAGAAAGTTGGAAATAACCTTTTTTACTATTGTTGTAGCTATTTATAGTATTGGTTGTTTCTTAAATATCACTTTTGAGAGTAGAATGTTAAAGAAAATTCCAAAGAATGTATTTAATTTGATATTTGTTGTTATTGTTTGCTCGCAGTCATTAACTTGTCAGGTTGGAAAATGAGCAGTTGTCTGTGTAGTAAAATGAAAGTACATAATGTTTCTTTTCCCTTCTTTACAATTTCACTTGATTGTTTATGTTTCGTCAAAAATTAATCACTGTATGGAAAATGATCATTTTTATTGAAACTTTTTGAAGAAGTTGAATATTTCATAGTCAATGCAAGTTGGACCCTCATCTACACTCGGTTGACTATTATTACTTCATTGTGGATAGATTTTATAAATTCTAATATGAATTTTTGATTTTTCCAGATTGTCGTTGGTTGAGAATCCAAAATACTACGAGGAGTTAAAATCCAGAGTTTCTATCACAATACCTTCACAAAAATATCGACATTTAAATGGAGCTTTTGATATAAGATCGTTCATCTTCATGACAATTTTGGTTGGATCCGGAGCAAACAGGATGAACAAAAATATATCCAAAATCATAATACTTATGTTTATTGTGCAACAAGTGTTGTGCCTTTCAAAAATCCATCGTTAGTCTGAATCGTACAGAAAAGTGTGATATTTTTCGTTAAATATGGATCTTCATCTGCTAGTTCAATCAAAAATATTTCTAGCAACAAAACGATATTTGAGAAGGAACGATTCACCTGATAATGGTTTGAAAAATGATATTATCTTGTGATTATTTCAAGAGTTGAGGGCAAGATGACATTTATTGTGCATCTTTCTTTTTTTCCGCATCGTTTCTCCCGCCTTTCCCTCTTTTGTGTAATCTAAAAATGCAGGCATTTACTATTTATTATATATTATACAGTGGGCACTTTTGTAACTCTCACTCCACAATGAAGCTGTGATTGCTATTAGTGATACTATAAGAGAAAAAAAACGATATTTGATAGTTTTTCACTGAATTGACATATATTTCCCGAGTCTGTTTAGGTTGAGAATTGTTACTAAAAAAAGCAATTTAATGACAAACTCGTTTCTGGTAGTTTGATTGACGAACAATAACAATTCCTACACTAATATCATCAATATTACTTCAAATTAACATTGATCAACGTCTCATAACGTCATTACATACTTGACCAAACCACTGAATAAATATGCTTCTGTTGCAATGTTTCTTATCTTTATCATTTTTGTGGTTAACAAATTACATTGTTTCGTTATTCAGAGAAATAATTTCACACATTTGAGTGATTGCAATTCAAATTCTGTTGTTTTTTATAATTATGTCGATTTTATTGATGATATTTGAAATGTTGAAGCTTATCTTGAGTTTCGCATATTTTCAATGATTTTTTTCTTGAATTTTCTTTGTTTTTTGACTTAACCCAACCCGTTCGCGATTGCCAGTATTCTCTTGAAGATGATAAAACGTTTGGTGCAACGCGCCTCGTTGAAGGTTGTTATTTGTTCAGTGTTGAAAGTGTGCTCTTTAAGAAAAAAAGTTCTTTCACACCGAAGTAATATTTTCAATTCCGATATCTGGATAACATAATATATATCAACTTTCAATGAAGGTTCTCGATATTTCAATAATATCAATAATCACTCTATAACATTTTGTACTGTAAATAACTATATACTACTCATCAAGTGAATTCCTGTGGAGGCTGGTATTATCTTATCTGCACATAGAAATTACCAAAGAAGTGATATTCATTTCTCGAACATCATGCTTTGTGGATAGAAAAATTTAAGCGTTCTTTGCTTTGAATTCCCAACATTACCCAATTTAAAAAATTTCAAGCATATCGGTATTATATATCCCTTCTGGTTGGGTAGGCCAAATTTATTAGTAATAGAAAATTTCATCAAACTGTGAAGAACCTAGACTTTTCTGACTTGAGCCCTCTGAAGTTTATTATTTCATACTAGGGTTCGTTAGGATTTTTGCAAAAATACATTTGAATGTAGCATATCAAATCTCAGGTACATTACAACTCCAAAGCAGCCCAAAAAATAAATGAGCGAGAATATTTCGAAAGAAATACTGAGATGCAGTCGAGAGTAGTACAGAGGTTCCGATTCCCTTTCCACCTTTTAGACTCATTTTTTCGTTTACACTTCAATGTTTTATTTCTATTATCTTTCATTTTGTTATCCCAACATCTGTAGATTTACATGTTTACTTCCAGTTTCAATTCTAAGCACCAAAAGCGACACGAGAACCGAACATAGGCCTTACTATGGTACTAAGTTCTGCTGGTGCCTTGGTGGAGAATAATATCACGGATGTATCTGTTCATTGATGTGTTGCCAAAAAATATATCTTTTCATGAGCTCTTATGTCTGGTTTACTAGACGAACTGGAATTTCAACACAACGATATTGCGAAGGATCTCTTCGAATGAGACCCATTCGAAAAATGCAATTCCGAATCATTATAACGTTGTGATCCTTTATCGATCAATTCTCCTTTCCTTTGTAATCGTTTCCAACTTGAAAAGTGTACTGTTCAACCATTATTATTCGTCTATATTTGTCTTTGTGAAGGGAGACAATGTGTGTTGGGGATTTTTTTTCATTTCATAGTACGATATTGATATATACTGTATAATTCAAATCGACAAATTTTCGGAAATACCCATATACTGGATTTTCTTTAGTAGGTTCTTCATTCTCTTGTGGAATTATGATGCCTGTCAATATATTCACTTACTTTCGCAATTTTCCGACAAACTCATGTATATATTCCATATTGGTTTGAATAAACTTATTATTCAAATTACTGATTGCGGTTTAATATGTCAGCAGAAATGAATATTTTCATTGCATTTTATTATTCAGACATTTTACACCTGGTGTCTAATCCTGACATTATTTCAATAATCTAATTCACATGCTTATTAAATGATTTCCTCGATTTAACAACAATTCATTATCATGGTTATTACAGAAACATTTCATCCAGTTTCCCAACATTAGTTCTTCCTGAATGGTAATGGTTCGGACTTCCATTGTCTATTTAACTCTATTCAAACCTGTTGCTAAGAACGAAAGGATAGAAATATAAATCAAATAAAGTAGTCAAAATAAAATCAAAGGTTTGATTGATCAAAGCGAATAATTTTTTGGCAAAAACTATTGAGATATGGAATATGAAATATTAATCAAAAAAATATAAATAAAGAAATAAATGAAATAATATTGTGTTAAGAAAATTGATATTTCTTCTTTTTGATGATCTCGAGTGCTTCTTCGACGGAAACCTGAGAGAAGACGATACTTTGGAAAATAGAACAACACTACCAAAGGAGGCATCATGAAGTTGTTGGAATGTTGCGTTCAGAATTGCTACTTCCAGTAGAACGATCGTTTCTTCTGCCAAGATGAAGGATTACCAATGGCATCACCACTGTCACCGGTTATAGCCAACATCTAAATGGATTGAGTCGGAGCATTCGCCATTGAACACGCCAAGAAGAAACCTTGCGCCTTGTTGAGATACGTCGACGACACGTTCACAGTATGGAACCACGGGGATGCGGAATTTGACGCCTCTCTACAATACTTGAACGACGTGATGACAATGGAAAAAAATCTCAGAGCAAACTGCCGTTTCTTGACGAGGAGGTGGAGAGGACCAGGAATATATGGGAAACATCTGTCTACAGGAAAACAACGCATACTGGACAATACCTGAATGAGCAGTCCAATCATCATCAATCTACGAAGAGGAGAATCGTCAAGTCTCTGATTGACCGGGCAATCAATCTCTGCAACACCAAAGGGAGTCTCGACAAGGAAATGAACAACATAAGGAAGGACCAAGAGGGTAGGAGGGAAATCCAACCTCAGAGTCTGTTTTCGATCAGGGAACACAATACGCAGCCAGCTCGACCACCGAATAAAAACAGCGACACCATCAACTGCGTTTAACGGATACCATGCGAGTGCGGCAAATCCTACATAGGAGAAACCAGAAGACCATTGGAAGTGAAAATGGGCGAAAAACACAACGAGAAGAAACCAAGCAATTAGGGAAAGCGGATCATGTTTGGACAAACCATCACATCAATACATTGTTTGAAGCCGAGGTCATACACAAGGAGGAGCACTGGTTCAAAAGGATATTCAAGGAAGCCCACATTCTCCACAACGACGCATTTAGTCACCCCAGTGTAGAGATCTGGAATTTATGGAGGCCGCTTATCCAAGGCATGGACCGAATTCGGCCCGATAAAAGAGAATCTCGCGCTAATACATACATTTACCATTAAAAACCGATCAGCGCATTTCTAGTAGCACTAGTGCACCTCATTGTTTGTACCGCCCCTCCCCCCACCATAGAGAAATTGGGTTTTTATAACCGACCATTCCTCTAAATATTGCCAGTCACACCCGAAGAGAATTGCGAATACCAGCAATCGAAACGTCCTGAGTACACTCAACTTGAAACTTGGTTTCAACATTCATACATACGATTTCATTTACTATTTCATTTGAATTTTTCAGACTGATAATTCACATTCGATATATCAATTTTATTGACACGATATTATTATTTTTTTATTTATCTACATTTTTTTGTCTAATATATATCATATTCGATATCTCAATATTTTTTTGTCACAAAATTATTTTCTTCAATTAAATCTTTGATCTTAGTTTTAGCCAAAAAAATCATTACAACCTTTAATTCGGATTTGATTACCTCATTTGATTTGTATTTTTATCCTTTCGTTCTTAGCAACAAGTTTCAATAGAGTTAGAGTTAATAATATAGACAATGAAAGTCTGAACCATTACCATTCATCAAGGAACATTGTCAACCACATTCAAACAAATTAGTTCTTTCATCAAATAATCACTTCACTCATGTCTGATTTCATCATTATTTTTCGATATAAATGTTTGGTTTTCTAAATGAACATTCTAAACAACAACATAAAATCAAATCGGCACTAATGTAGTCTCATACTATTTTTGATAATGTGTGGTCATTGAACCTTTCTTTTTTGAAAGTTTTTCAGCTTTGAGGAAATGATTGATGAAAAAGTTCGTGAAAACAGTGTTTTTCCTAGGGACAATACTTGTTTATGAACGTGGGCGTAAGTGGTTTTCCGTGCGCATTTTAGTTAAGATATATCCTTCTTTCCTGCTATGTAGTATAGTAGAGAACCGACGGAAATGTCAAAACTCCTTATTTTTCTCAATCAGTTATAGAAGTTCATTACTCGACGAAAAGCATCCATTTCAAATCACATATCATTACGATATGTGAAATGTTCTATGCAATCACAATCTCAGCAGAACATAAACCTTCAATACTTCCGGTATTATGATGATCATGAACACAGGTATTGTCTTCATATAGTATGTGGCATGGTAACTTCAATATGTTATTTTATAATTCATTTCTGCCTCTCTACTAGTATCAACCATTTCAACAATCATTGCATCATGAAAATATTCAAATTTTCACATGTTACAGGAAAACCTTAGTAAATGAATTCCCTTTTTTCGTTGAAAGTTATGAAAAGTGACCAGCCAGTGACCGTGAATTGCATACAACAAAATCAGTGAAGAACTTTATGAGGAATGGAAGTGACAGAAATGACAAAAATATAGGAAATCTCGAAATATAGGCCTTTGGGAGTAGGCCGGAGAAGTCGAGCTGAGCAGTATAAGTAAATAACATGAAATAAGTTTTCCGCAAATCGATCAAAAATATTGACGTTTCTGACATTGATAGGCAACGAGGAGAAACTGTTAGGAAATGGTATATTACGTAACGAGGGGGGTGAGTGTCAAAAAAGTTTTCATCCATTACAAAAATTTGGTGTTTCAAATAATATTCTGGGTGATTGTTACAGATTGTAGCTTAGGAGAATAATTATTTATAAGAATTTTACTTTTTCATGATATTCCTGTGAAGATTTAACTTCTTTTGAAGCTCATTTTTCTCCCCAATGAAGATGCAGAACTCTGCACAGGATAGCTCTAGATTTGACTGGATAATTAATTCTGCTTTCAAAAAATTTAAGGAGTAGTTAGTTGTGGCACCCAACCATTTCAAACTAATCTGGGAAAAATGCGTACAGGAAAGCAGCTTTGATGTTGGCATACTCAATATGTGAGACACTAGCTTAAAAATATTCATTGTGAAGCGGGACTAAGCCTGTCCTGCGCGAGACATTCGAATTTGATCTAAAAATTGGAACGCCTGGCAACGCTGTTACCAGGCAACAAGGAATATACGCAAGCTGAGGTGAAGTAAGGAGGCAAGATAAACGTAATAAATAATAGTTTGAAAAACTAAAAAAACACGCTTTTATAGCTAACCGAACTAAAAAATGGAAAATAATTTTTAATTACAAAGAGTTTATATTACGGTAGTGGAAGGCTAAACAATCATTCATAGTCAATCAGATCAAAAAAAATTTTAATAAAATTTAAGTAATTAACAGAATAAAGTATTTCAGAGTAAAATCGTGGGGTGCTTGATATATTATATATTACAATCATTCTATCGGTAATTATCTTTGAGAGGAGAATTATGAAATGTAATCAAATGCACCCCACGCTTTTTACTCTGAATTACTTTTTTCTGTTAATTACTTTTTTATTAAAATTTTATTTTGAGCTGATTGACTATGAATGATTGTTTAGCCTTCTACTACCGTAATATAAACTCTTTGTAATTAAAAATTATTTTCTATTTTTTAGTTCGGTTAGCTATAAAAGCGTGTTTTTTTAGTTTTTCGAACTATTATTTATTTTTCGTTTTTTAGTTCAATTTATCAATTATGAAATTTGTGTTCTGATTATTTTGTTATAATTTGGATGTCTTTTGTGAATCACGGTTATCATATTATATGTTACATAAATATCATATACAGTAATTTGCATGTATCAGACTCATGTACACCTACGCATGTAAGATAAGAAATGAACATTGTGAGAAAGCAACTACCCTGAAAACGTTTCTGCCTCCGTTGTGCTGTGCCGAGTGCCCGAACGAAAGAACGAAAGAGTAAGTCCGAAACTGCAGGCATGCGCAGAACGCGCGCTAGCTCTATCTTTTTTACTCCACTACAGAGGATCTTTGAAAGAATTTATTAATCCTGGTGGTCCTCATTAGGATAATGGAAAACTATGATCAAATTATTGCATTGTCATCGGTCCTTGATACGTATGCAAAGTTTCAAATTAATCAGACTTCTGGAAATTGGTGAAAATAATGCTCGAAGATTCCGTTACATACATAGTTACAACCCAAGCTCATAAAAGCGTGTTAAAATTAATAATAATTAATAAAAAATAAAATAAAAAAAAATAGGATGCAAAACTCGTAGGAAAAGACATATTTCCGGACTGAGTCTTGGTTGTCATCATAACCGCAGATATAATACGTATACAATTCACAATTTTGACATTAACAGCAAGCAAGCTTTGTGAACTTTACTCTCATAATATACACTTGTAAGGAAAGTGACTTCAACTAACTACAATCGTTTTGTTCGAGGAATATTGGCGAATAAAAATAGTTTCATGTGCATCGAGCAATATAAATTTCGTTCCCATCAAATACGAAACAAAACAATTACCGAGTGTACAGTTCATTCATTACTATTCAGGATAAGTTGCGAGGCGGATGCAAAGATACCAACATATTTGTAACTTGGACAATGTGGCGGCCAAACTACCGTTTCCGCTTAGAGGGACGTTGTATTTTTATTAAAATTATATTTTGCCGTGAATTGTCGTTTCAATCACAAGGAGGGATTGAAGTAAACACAATGATTATATTTATAGCAAATGAGATCCTGAATCATGACCCGGGCCATGAATACACTTTTGCACTATGTCTCGTTTTCATGAATCTAATTCTATTTCTCAGTTATTAAAAATGCGATATCGATCATTTTTTGAGTTTCAACTCAGCACATCATGAGTTATTCGTTGGCATTCAGAGATAACTCTTTGTTACAGGTCTCGGAGATATGTCAGAGATGGCTTTCAATATTGCCTTATTGTTTGGAAGTTAATGTAGGCCATTTCCAAAAATACATACATTACTTCCAATCTGTTTGGACTTTTATTAATTTTTAAATTGTGAAACTTTATGACTCGATTTTTTAGTAAGTAATCGATCAATTAAAAAAAAAGAAGGTTGTGTAAGTCATGAAGTAAACGTGACCAATTAGTGGGGGTTGATCCCCCCAGCACAGAGTTAAAATTGCACGTATTATTTTTGCAGAAAAATGTGTCGCCTTGAAATAAGAATGGACGAGTTTTTGGATTTTCGTCAAAACATTTTCTGCTGAGTGTTAGGGGGGGGTGAACATTTTCATTTGGACACGCTGTATTATTTTCCTGTGTGTGCTGTCATTTCGCAATTTTTATCAGTTCTGTCAAAAAATCAAGGTGTATCCGTTGAATTAAAGGAAAGAAGACTGTACTCGGATCAAATCGCTGACCAATTTGGTTTTTTCATAATGAGAATTATCATTGTCTGAATTGTCTGACTAAACAATTTTTTCAAGGACGAATTAAACAAGTTTGTTATTTGGGTCACATTTTTTCACGAGCCATCGTATGTATATTTTTTCATTTTGGGCGATAGTGCCTACACCTACCCCTCGTTATCAACCGTGATAAGTATATGTGCTATAAAGATAATAAAACTGTGAAATATTCCTCTTCATTTATTTTCATATGAAATTGCGAATTTATGCAAATAAAAGTTCTGAATAGTTCTACTACTATTGAAATTTTCGCAGTAATTATGCAAATTGATATATTTTCCCGAAACAGTAGATAAGCAATAAATAGAAATATTTAACAAGCTGCACACATGATCGACTGAAAATCATAATCATAAAAGAAACTGTCACTAGTCCGATGATAGCGTCAAAAGGAGGGGAAAGCGGTGGCTACAGGTTGATATTTATTAAAGTATTTATAAATGACGCATAATATAATACGTAAAATATTTGAACGTTGCTTTAAGGTAAGCGTCCATAGGTACGCATCGTACGTATCGTACGGATCGTACGAAACGGATTTTAGAATTATTAGTATAGTAAGTTATACATATGCGTCCACTGACCAGCAGCGGACGGATCGCACGTATCGGTCCGTCGGTAAGTACACACACGTGCTTTAATTATATTTGTTATTACGCATATCATGGAGCAAATCAGTGAATAGTGTATGATATTCTCCAAATTGTGATCTTTTTTTGAATATGTCATGTATCCACAATCTATGTCTTTTCTTATTTCCCCTCCTTTCTTCTCCATCTAATAACAAAGCAATGATGACAAGTTCTTCATCACTTTCCATGATCGGAAATATTACACACTGTAATGTTTCCGATCGTCCACTCACTACGAAAATGCGAATGTTACTTAAAAGCCGACCGTCGCATCGGCAATCCGATCGCTACGGATACAGTGGACGCACTACCACAAATCGATCCGTTTTATACGATCCGTACGATACGTACGATGCGTACCTATGGACGCTTACCTTTATTCTATGAAAATGTTCTAATGTTAGGCTATCCCTTTCAGGCAGCTTGATCTTTAATAAACGATGAGATTGGTGTGAAAGTTGAAACTGAAATTATCAATAATTACCTTAACGCCAAACTAATATCATTTGATTTCAGGGGAAGAAAATTGATATCAAGGCACATTCATTGTTTTGCAGGTCAATGCCCCTGTCCACATTTTCATCAACATTCACCATTGTGGACAAACCATCCAGGTTTGATTGGGGTTCTCCAACAGTTAAATATCGGCAGAACGTTAAAAGTCGGGGGTATCGAGAACAGAACTGATGCATTTTGATGCGCCATCGCAATAACAATACAATAATTTGGATCCTCAAGCGAAAAAAAAAACATTGCAATGGTTTGTGATCGGTTAAAACATCAAATTTGCGCCCTAACAAATATGGGCGGGAATATTTGGTAGCCCATAATATGGCCAAGGATTAAAATCAAATAACCGAATAATTCTGTTCTGAATCATTCAGTGCATATATCCTTGGGACATAGCACCCGAGGCTAGCATCAAACGAAATTGCTAAAGAGCTGTGTGTTGGTGAAACCAACTGCCGACAATTTTTTCAGCATGGTTTCGATTTCAGTTGCAGTGAGATAGCCACATTACTTTATGTTCTATTCAAAAAAGTTATTCAAGAAAATCGGTTTTTATATCCCATTTAAGCCCTCTAAATTTCGTTGGGATATAGCAGGTGGTTCAAAAATTAGTGGGGGGGAACGGACTTTAGATGCGAACTGTTTATCTTTAATCCTCATTAATTAATCCATACTAATGATTTACAGACGATAAAAACTAAACCAATGCCAAAAAGCTGGAATAAATGAACGGAACTGGTGGATACAAATATTTACTCATACAGTTTTCTGGAAGTTTTTGGCTATGATGAGGTTAACAAAATCTCAACAAGTGTTTCGCTTTACAGAGAGAGAAATCTTGCTCGCTTTTTCCACATTCATCATGTAAATAGCGAGCTGTCTCTGTTCCTTTGTTGCTTAGTCTGCCGGTGAGATATCTGTTATGATTTTCGGCTGATTCCTGCTACTTCGGAGCAGTTTTTAAGGTTTTTCCTGGAGCAATTTTTGTTAAAGTTGACGAATCTTCACGAAAAATTTGTGTTTTGTTCCTACTCAATCTCTTATGTCATTTATCACCTGTCTTCAAGGGTTCCCATATCCGTAGGTATTTCCCTAGCTTTCAGGGAAAGAAAACAATATACGTGTGTCATTTGTAGAGTTAGGTGTAAAATTATGCTTTTGTCTTTCAACGTATACAAAATTTAGGAGTTATTCATTACAGAGAAAGTGACAGTTTTATGAATAATCAAGTACGTGGCACATGGAAGATTCATACCAAGGAAGAATCCATTATTGAATTAGATTCTTAACTGTCAGAATACGTTTTGGTATATTCTACCAGTTCAGACTAGGGATTAAGGCTGTGTTAGACGTTCGACTAGGTGAAATTTCGCTTTTTTGTAGAAAAATTATCAATATTGTTTTACACTACATAATCTAGTGACCTTTTTGGTTTATTGTTTTTATAACAAATCTAGTATTAATCAAACTGAATACAATTACAGTAAGTTCATTCCGTATTATAGCTTTTGAATCATCTGTTCTGACTAGTACTGAAAAATTGTGATCACCGAACATTTAAAAAATAAATAATCATTGGAAGTGCTGAGTACAAGTGTGAAAAATTCGAAAATATCAGAAAATGCCATTTTTTTTTAATTGTCATAAGAGGCAAACGTTTTGAGAAACGACAAAATGGTTAAGGCTTTTGCGACCGCGGTTTTCAGTATTACTACTTTTCTTCGGGTTTGAAGGCCGTCGTTCTTTGGAATTTCTTCCTGACGTTTCGCTAGCGCGAGTGGCTAGTTTCTTCAGAGGCTTACTCATCTTGACTATTATTCCGATGACCAGTCATCGGATGGCCTTCAAACCCGAAGAAAAGTAGTAATACTGTTTTGAGAAACAGTTCTTGTCTTTTTCCAAAAAAGTCACTTTCATGTGATTGAACGCCTGTTGCGCCATATAGGCAAGCAAGTCGTTGATATAAATTTACTCTTTCATCCTTTTGTTTATGAATCAACCGTCTGTGTATGATATGCATATATCAGCAGAGCTCCTTTCTTTCGAGAAGTTTTCTTTCTTCATATTGATTCGAACAACAGTAAGTCAAAAAACTCTCTAGTAATAAATACTCCATTCGTCAATAGAAAGTTATCGTCGCCTCAACCCTACATCACCCACCTCAATAATTTGTAATCGAAAACAAACCTGGGGTATACCATACCTCATTTTCAATTTCTTTTTGATTCATTAATATCGTTCTTTTTCTATTTTTTGTTTTTGATGTCTTCTTAGGTGATCGTATTAGAAGATGAAAGAAAAGTCATATTCCAATAGATAATTTATTCATTGATGAAAAACAGAAATCGAACTTGTTGTATTTTAGCCAACAAACATCACATAACCGGAAAAACAGAATAAAAAAAGTGAGCCCTACACCTATCGTTTTCATTAACAAACATACTCTATAACTACGTGGTTCCAGGAAAATAACGAAACGTAGTACCAGGAAAACAATAACAAATGAATCGAGAACTACCTGTGGTGGGGTATACTCGAGAGCACTTCTAACAGGTCCAAACCACAGAACAGTTTATTCCATACTAAACGGTACCAAGCATTTCAAAGATCAAAGTGTTATAGGAAGCTTTAGGCAACCAACAAACACTATCTGGATTCACAAATAAAGAAATATTGACATCTCAAAACTTCTGGGATATGTCACACTCCACATGAGTGACTTAAAGACTAACATGATCAGGTACAATTACTCCTTGCATAGTGTTACAAAATGTACCCCATTGGGGGTTATTATTGGCCAATCAGTGACATCTAATCCCCCCGACCATAATGACAACTCTGTTATTTGTCCAATAACATTAGGAAAATTCCAATAATTTTTATAAAAAAGTCGAAGAAGTCAATACAAAATCCAAACAAGTTTCTCAAAACCTAGATACCCACAAAAATATTAATTTTTACAAATATAAATACTAATTGTCCGGTCGAAGTAGATACATTTTATTTCAAACAGTCTAAATGAGTGAATTTGTTATTGAAATAAGAATTCATTCAGAGCAAAGTAGCTAAACTGATTATTAAATAGTGAGAGGTGGGTGAAATTTTGATATACAGAAGGCTCTTCTTCTTCCTTCATGCTGGAAAAAGCATCCTGTATGTTCCATTCATTTTATTCGTGCTTCATGTTTTGTCATATTCTGGAGCTTGTTGAAAACGACTCATACGATGATGGTAGAATCGGTTCATTCCAGTGGAGTCCCACTTTTCCCGAAATCAACTTATTTCACCTGGATAACCCGGATACATAGCGCGCGCGTGTGTCGAGGAATTTTATATTTGCGACGACAATTTTCTTGAATGTTTTGAAAGCATTAGTCAGTCCTTCTTGTTTGCGACGAGGAAGCAATTTGCTACCTACGTATTAACGAAGGAGACATAAATTACGTTTCAAGTTGATAGTTGGGTAACTTATTTGTTTCCATGCTTATACAACGTAAACGTGACAATTATTTATATAAATCTATATCTCCTTCAATTATGTACATTCATCGATACGGTGAAAGATTAGTAGTTTACTGTCGTCGGAAAATTTTCACAGTCACGTTGAGGAATTTTAATCGTTGCGGTTTTTATTCTTGACTCATTACTTCAGTTCTATTAATATCGTTAAAAAAGTATTGGTTTTACCGATAGTTGTTGAGCGTATAAAAAAATCCACCTTCGAAGATAAATCCTCAATTCTGAAAATGCACGGAACGATTTTCTGTGGAAGGGTGATATTCGGATAATGCCTTTTATTCATGAAGGATTGCAATCCAACATTTTTTTTTGTGGCGAGCGAGTTGGCGAAGGTGGTTGTGTGGCCGACATGATCGAGAGGTTCTGTGTTCGATCCCCAATAGGCAGTTGAGAACTCACTCTTTTGTATTTGGGTTTGACTGTGCTACGTTTGATGGTTGACTGTCAGTGATGAAATTGGCCGAATTCTGAAAAAAACAGGATATAAAAACGATATTCACCTCCAACAATCGAATTCACAGATTCCTCCGTTCCTGACAAAATTGTCAATAACTCCCAGGGTATACCCATATGAAATTCCACGTTCCGATCGCCATGGAACATATGTAGGCCAGACCAACAGACGTGTGATCAGTGGGATATAAGAACATCAACTTGCTGCCAGACCCATCCTCTGTCCAGTCTAAACATCATGAAGAGACAGGACACAACATAGACTTTGTGAACTCTAAGACCATCGCCACGGTCAGAGACTTCCAACTATCTGGAATCTCTAATTCCCCGATGTTCAGTCCCCATCAAGGCGTCCGGTGATTGTAACCACCCGAAGCCCCACCTCCATACCCTAATCACTTCCACTTTAGTAGCCATCACCGATACAAACATCATCGTACACCCATTGATACCTCAGTTCAATCTGAGGAGTAAGCAGATTGGGACCATAGAGAAAACTCGTGACTTGACCTGGGGAAAGGCAGATTGAGGTCCGGCGTCAAGTCACAGATCCTTTCCCCTGTGACAACATAGAGGAGTAGGCACATTGAGACCTCAGCTTGGAGTCATATTAACTTCTTGAAAATGACTCTAAAATCGGAGCCGAACACAATGGTTTCATTTACTTTTTCATCGCGTCTGCCTGTTATGAGAGAAAGAGGGGTGCTGGGATTAACACATTGAAAGTTGAGGTCTCGTTAAACTTCGCTCGCACATGTTTTGACTTCTGAATTTTGACGTTCTTAGGGGGGTGTCAGCTGGTTGACGGTGAAACCTATTTGATTTGTTGAACCTATAACGTAGTGTATGGAACCAGCAATATTTTTTTTCGAATTTTTTCCACCGGATAATTCCTCTCATGAATATATTATAACGTCTTAGTGTTTTCCTAAAATGGTGTTTATTTAAAAAAATTGCGATATCTCGAAATGCAATACCAAAAAACTGCTTCGACTTGTTTCTGTGTTTTTTTTGGTCTCTGGTGCAGATGATGTTTCTTTTTTCCATTAACAAACAGACGAACATCAAGCCTCAGGAGCCGAAATTTGAAATTTCTCAAACTATAAATAGAGACACCAAGTACTAGAGATCTCTAAAAAGGGGCACATTGAACAGCTAAGCTGTTACAGTCGACCCGTTGCGTTGTGATTGATTCTTAAATCCAATCCCAGATAGCTGTTTCAATCTATCATAAGTGTCCGCGATGATATTCGGAGATACAATACTTGTCAAATCGCCGGTCTACAGAGGTCTGAGCTCTGTTCCAGGGTTTTCCTGAGGCTTACAAATTCCCAAAAATTCAAAGTGAATTTTAATTCGTATCTCATGTCCCTTGATTCACACGGTGTTCTCTGAACGGGCTTTCCTTTCGCGTGAATCTGCAAATAAAAAAAAACATACTTCAACTACTGAAGACCAAAAGGCTCAAACTCCAAACACAACAAGTACTGAATGGAGACCTCTAACAAAATCGTCTTCGGTCTACTTGGAGAGAAGCCCCAAAGAAATCAGAATTTTGATATGAGAGGTGGCATTCACAAATCCAGACAATTGTCTCGATCTGCATTTCGCTTTCTCTGTAACAGTAATAAATAGCAACCTATGATCTGTTGGAGATTGTTCATTTCTCAATGAATTAAAAGAAGGGTTTTCGGCGAACCTATGATAGACTTCTTGAGGGAGCCAAATAACTTAGCATGAATCATTTTCAGAATGATTCTTCTGTTTGACACAATGACTTATAGCTCCATGGTGTCAGTTCGAAGGGAAACAACTGACTATATACAAGGGAGGACTGTAAGATCCATCCGAAAATGAGATGTAGCTACTTTAGCGACCAAATATTCTCAAATGGATTTATCGAACTAATAGATCCTTCAAATCATTTCAGAAAATCAACGAGAACCCAGTACGTGGAAATTATGGCACGGAAGGCATTGACTTAGAACACTCAGTTACTTGTACCACTTGGCCGGTTCTTCAATGCAAGATATTTCTCAGATGAAAATAACCAAGAGATTTCATTCTCATCACTGCCAACTATCACCCACGCGCACCCTTTCATATCCATCATCTATCTGGCAGATAACTCTTCATCCTTGTATCGAAAATCTGGCTCTAGGAGTGATCGTTCTGAGCATGAGTCATGCTGGGTCATTTCCTGAAAAAGTGTTATGGACATATTTCATCAGCAAATGCATATTCATGAGCTTTTTGTTGAACAGGTGGGGACTTGTTTCCCATCACCTCAGTTAGCTTGGAGGATTTGAGCCAAAAGTGGAACTTCTATCCACAGCTTTGGCAACAGGTACTATCCTAATGATGACGATGATGGTTTGAGTTTGAATATATATTCGTGTAGAATATTTCTGAAATTTTTTGGATACTTTCGAATATTCTGAGACTCTCACCTTGAGTTTGTGCCTTCAATACACTATATGTAAGACCTTTCTCAAGATCTCCATCTGGGATCTCAGGGAATCAGATTGTTAACCAGATATACTATCATTTTTATCACGCAGAAAGCTCAAATTTCAAACACTTTTTATATAAGTTCTTGGTTCACGAAAAAGTCTACTTTTGTTCCAACTTTAATATCTTTTGATGCCTCTATATCACTTCTATAACAGGATGTAAGAGCAGAATAGGAAAGGAACTCAGGAAAAATGACGACCAGGCACTGATTATACCTCTCACTGGTAGAAATTCCTATACCATAATCCTTATTGCATTTTTTCTTACTTATCAATTAGCAGGGACGATTCTCATAACTCATTTCAATACAAGTTTTGAAGAGAATCACAAAATGCATGGCTCTTAGCATGGAGTCTTCTTCCTTCCTCTCGTTGACCAACAAATTGAATGTGATATTTTTTTCCTTGACAAGAAAGGAATTTTTGTTCAAGTGGATTTTCAAGATTTCATTATACTTCAAAGCTAATATGTAAAGTGCCGCTGGATTTTCGTTTACAATTTTTGGTTTTTCTAATTCAACATGACATGAAGTGTTTTTTTTTTGGATGGAACGTTGGCAAATTTCCTAATGTTTGCATAGCATCATACAACTACATGTTACCAAGCAAAGAATGGCCTCCACTCTTTATTCGAACTATTCGAAAATTTTGCATTTCTGACAATTACTTATTTTTGTCTGATTGTTAAATATAATTATGAAAGTTGTTATTGATTGAACTGCCCTGTATGAGAAACTCTGGTATTTTGGTTTAGTTTTTGTTCCTAAGGTGATGGAATAATAAAAAAGAAAACGTTCCGAGCTTCTTGTCGAAATGGCAGTTTTTCATTTTAAATATAATCAATAAAGGTTATGAATATTATTTGATTATAATAATATAATTTTTATTTCCCATAATGACAAAGTAATAACATAAGTAGTCATAGTATGCTACAGAAGTAAATAAATATGGAAGTCTCACAGAAGGCGAAGCCTGTGCGTGAGATATCGCAGTAGGTATAAGTTAAAAGCAATAATAATACACTGGTACACTCATTTTAGCAGGAACATTCCTAAAATATGACTTACATTAATTGGTGGTGTAAAAAGAAAAAAACAATACGATTATATAAAATATACACAAAAACGAAGTACATAAATATGCATATATAATTAAAATGATTCTGATGGTATTTACAAATGGATGAAACAAGAAAAAATTTCGACCAACAAAATCTATTTCAGTGGAATTTAGATATAAGGACGTTACTGTCCATTTATTTCGGCAACATAGTATGTGTTCTTCATATCAACATACTGGTGGATTTGGAGTCTTGGTAAGCTAAGGATTCATTGTTTTAACAAAAATATATTACAGTTTCCTGTATGATTTTCACTCACAATGGGTTTACAAAACCGCGACACGTGTTTCGATATTACAATAGCTTCTTCAAGCAAGATAAATAAATCACTATTCTATAATACGCTATTTATATACAAGTAGGTCGAACGTCTCTTACAATAAAGGTCCGACTTAGGTCCGATATTTGACCCATAATTTGTCCAAATACTAATTAGTTACATACGAAGATTATTCCTAGAAATAGAATTATTGGCCGGGAACATATTCAACAATGGGGAGTTATTTAATTCAACCTGATCATTCAATAAATATTCTGAATTTTTCCCTCTATTGATTTCCTAGCTTTCTAGAAGGTTAAGTTTCCAACCTTTCTGCTCAAAATGCCTTATTTTGAACTCGTGGTTGAACTCATGACCTTCCAGAATGAGGTGACTTGCATAAGTAGAATTTGTTTTTCCATTCAAAAAACTAGCTCTGTGTTCTCTCAGGCGAGTGTTGAAAGATCTTCCCGTTTGGCCTACGTAGTACATCGGACATGACCCACATGTTAATTCATAAATTCCTGATCTTTGTGACGATTCATTTTTGTCTTTATTATTTTTGATATATATCCCCAATTTATTATTAGTACGAAAAGCTGTATTAATATCATTATTTTTCAAGAATCTAGAAATATTTACGCTTCGTTGGCCTAAATAAGTTATGACCGGATACTTACAGAACCATAACTTATTTAGGCCAACCAAGCGTAAATATTTCTAGATTCTTGAAAAATAATGATATTAATACAGCTTTTCGTACTAATAATAAATTGGGGATATATATCAAAAATAATAAAGACAAAAATGAATCGTCACAAAGATCAGGAATTTATGAATTAACATGTGGGTCATGTCCGATGTACTACGTAGGCCAAACGGGAAGATCTTTCAACACTCGCCTGAGAGAACACAGAGCTAGTTTTTTGAATGGAAAAACAAGCTTGGGAATCAATAGAGGAAAAAATTCAGAATATTTATTGAATGATCAGGTTGAATTAAATAACTCCCCATTGTTGAATATGTTCCCGGCCAATAATTCTATTTCTAGGAATAATCTTCGTATGTAACTAATTAGTATTTGGACAAATTATGGGTCGAATATCGGACCTAAGTCGGACCTTTATTGTAAGAGACGTTCGACCTACTTGTATATAAATAGCGTATTATAGAATAGTGATTTATTTATCTTGCTTGAAGAAGCTATTGTAATAGCGAAACACGTGTCGCGGTTTTGTAAACCTATTGTGAGTGAAAATCATACAGGAAACTGTAATATATTTTTGTTAATATGGATTTTCATCAAGTATCGGCCAGTTCAATTCAATTCATTGTTTTAGTTTGATTTTGAATGAATTAGCGGTTTTTATATTTTTTATCTCAGCTGTAACGATATTGTAAAGTCGTGGAGCTAGGTAAAGGTATGTTTTTTGTAGTGTATTTTTTTGTGACTTCAGAACATATTATGACGAATTTATTTTATGGCGGGTGGTATGCTGATGTTCTATTTGAATAAGCTCATGTGTGTTTAAGTGTTGTCTTATCATGTAAAGAATCATTTTGATGTTCTAGTCATCTTAGAATTAGATCATTTTGTTGGTATTTTCGTCACATCTGTCAAACTTGTCATTCAATTTGAGTTGGAAGCTTGTGTCCAAGGTACATCAAGAGATGAGAAATTTTCATTCTTTCAATCTCAATATCTAGTTTGCCTCAAATAATTTTCTGAATACCCAAGAATCTTTAAGAACATTTTACTACAATAAAATGTAACGAGAGTTCCTTGATATAGCTAGAATATTTTTCGAACGAAACCGGATATCTTGTCAATATATAACATCCATTATACACCTCAAACACGATAATAATCCTTGCGTGTATTGAACTAATTAAATATTCCAGAATTAGTGTCAAAGCTTCAGTGAACTGATGAATCCATCACTACGATGTGCCTCGAAAGAATCAATCTAGATGCTTTATCCTCATACAGTTTTCAGGTGAATATCGGGCTTTATTGTTTACTATTTCAGATATGATGAAAAGAAGGCAGTAAACATTGAGTAATATTAGTGGGCTTGCAACTGAGGTTTATGGTGGATAGTACTAACGATTTTGACAATGTTGGTCAATATTTTGAGTTGTCCTCAAAAGCGTTTTGTACGCGTAAAATCTGTTTGCCCCAATTTTTTGTTGATCCCATGGCAGAAAAACTTCAAGAAAAACTCAACGAAGTGTGAAAAGTTGATTTTTCTTACAATACTCCTTGAAGTTTGTTTCAACGTGGTTATCAAAGCTTCTTGTTTAATGGTGGTTCCACACAATTTTTTCTATCGACACATATTAAAGAACTCAGTGGGCCAAAAAACTAAATTGATATTGAGGCACTTGGATTCAAACACCATAATCGAAATGAAGAGAAACCAAAAATGAATTTGAATTTTTGGTTTGGCTTAATCAAGAAGATTAATGTGATCATGAAGATGTTACTGAGCAGGAATGTTAAAATAATGAGATCAAAAAAATCATCATTAAAAAAATGTTGAAACTAAGTTTCAAGACGAGGACGTTTTGATTCATGGTATCCGCTTACACCACGTCATCAAACCTCGTACCCAAATCTGAACATGTTTTTTCTATTTTTGAAATTTTTGGGAGATCTTTGTTTTTCATATCTGTTATTTTATATTGATTTTCATGTTATTTCAATGGGTTCTCGTTCATTTACATATATTTATATGATTATTTCAATTTTTTCAATTTTATTCCTTGGTAACGGTTTATATAAATTTATATTTCAATCATTGGATCCACACTTCATTTCTCTTCCCTTGTGATTTTATTTTTTCAATTGAGCTTTTCCGATTCGATTTGTATTTTTCAATAGCGTGAATTGCGTAAACAAAGGAAGTTCGAACCAATGCAACTCAAAATTAGTTGACATATTCCTTTAGTTGGTAACTCTTTTTCACATGACTAAAAACATTATGCCTTCCATATTTTGCCTACTTTCAGCGATAGTTCTGTGTGTAACAAATGCACGATATTCTATGAAATTTGTTGAAAACTGATATCGAAATCAACAAATACGAATTTCTACATACTGTGAAAAATATGTATACTGCTGCTTGGTCGGGAATCATCAAGTGCTGTTGAGAATCATAACTCGTCTAACAAAAAATATTTCAAGATTTTTTTGAAATGAAATATATTTTTTGGGTTTTCTCTCCCCTGAAAATGAAAAAACTTCGAATTCTTATAATATCTGTTTATAGTTCGAGTGAATAAACTGATATACCCTATAAGCAGATATTGAAAGAATTTAGAGGTTTTTCGTTTTCAGGGTTGAAAAAACCAAAAAAAAATGGATTCCAATACTCATTCAACTTCTCAAAAAAATTCAAACAAAAATATTATATGCCAAGATAACTTATTTCTCGGGTTGATACACTTGTCATGGTGTTCATGCAGGAGGTTCAAACTTCAAATTCAGATACTTAATAGCATATCTGAATCCATAATGAGAAATGTATTATTCAGATTTCATGAGATGCAGGAATTTATGTACCTACACGCCAAATGAATTTCGTCTAACATGAAAAAAATGCTTCTTGTAATTATATCTAGTACCGAATTTTTACCCTAACCGATAGAATGCAAATCGACGCATTTGAATTGAAGTATTTCTGACACTAATGCATGTTAGCGGACTAGGTATGTACGTATACAGGCAGATTTGCGATTATAATTTGCATAGATTATCAAAGAATTATTCAAATAGACAATTACCGAAATATTTGATAGACTGCTTCTTCTACTTGAGGGCTTTTGCGGATCGTAAAAAATAGGGGAGAAATTGGTAACGGCAAGATGGTATTTCGTGATTTCATGTCGACATGAACACACATTTTTGCATTCCAAGTTGCAATCGAAATGAAAAAGTGCACAAAAACTCGCGATAATAAGACAAAGGGGTCTATTAATTCGCTTTCTGCTTAGGGGTAAACAGCTGCCGAAAGTTTCCAGAACAATTGTGTTGAATTGTTTTCTCTGAAGGAGGGTTTGTTACCGATGATGTTCAACGAATGTGAATGATGAGTGAGATAAGAAAAAAATAAGGCAATCATTGAAATGAAATCAGTTTGGAAATCATTATATGACAATAATTAACTTGTTACGACATTTTTCTTTTCGTTTCGATTTGTGAATCAATTAAATTTCTCAGTTTTTGACTAGCGAAAATGCTTTTCTTTGGGAGATTTTCATCTGATATAGCATTATTGTTTTCACCATATAGGTACTATTTTCCCACCATTTCACTGTCTGTATATATTGGCTTGAATGTGGTTGACAAATGTTCCTTGCTGAATAGAAATGGTTCGGACTTCCATTGTCTATATTATTAACTCTATTGGAACCTGTTGCTAAGAACGAAAGGATAAAAATACGAATCAAGTAAGGAAATCAAATCCAAGCAGAATGTGAAAATAGATTTTTTGGCCAATAATAAAATTAAGATTTGATTAATTAAAAAAAATAATGTTACAGCTTATCCAATCCATCCTGGCACAAACTCAGATACTTTTCCAGTTGTACACTGGTAGTGCAGACCATGACTAAAAAAAAAATCACCTTCTAGGAAAAAAAATCAACACAGTGAACACATATAATAGGTTTTTTATTATCTCAGTATACTTCACAGAGATTGCTGGGCATAAACGTTATTAGTTCTGTGCCAAGATGGATTGGATAAGCTGTACAAATATCGAGATATCGAATATAAAATATTAGTCAAAAAAATAATTCAAATGAATAAATCAATGAAATAATATTGTTATAAGAACATTGAGATGTCGAATGTGAAATATTAGTGAAAAAAATTAAATAGAGAAATAAATGAAATAGTATGAATAAATGTTAAAACAAAGTTTCAAGTTGAGTGTACTCACGACGTTTCGATTGCTGGTATCCGCAATCGTCTTCGGGTGATGACTGTCACCATTCCCATTCAGTGTCAGTATAGTTATTTGCCTAACGAGCCATTCTCATTCGAAGTGTTTTTAGAATTATATGAATAGTTTCATTCTCTTTCCCTCACAGGGTCTTCATGATGTTTCCTGAACACTTCAGAATTTTCTTCAGGTAAATCTGAAAGTAAAAACTGATGGAAATGAGAGATTTATATGTCTGATATTATACCGTGTCCATCAAAAAGCTGACATCTTATGGAATTATTTAATATGATTATTATTGAAGAAGATCATCATATTTCGTAAATTTTCAATTGTAAGCGAGGAACGTGATTAATTGTGAATTGTATCAAGTAAGTACCCTTACGTTAATATTTTTAGTAAGGAATTTTGTTTATGAATACATAGCAAGAAAACCATTTTTCTTCATTTTCAGATACTGACCTCTGCTATCAGCTGTCTTTTTCCACTTCTTCATTCGAATTCGTAGAATGCATTAGATTTCGCTTATATTCGTCTATACATTCAGTAGCTTTTCGGAAATACCTATTGTATAATTAAAGATTTTCCCGGTGCAAAGTCGACAAGACAAGACAAGATTTTTTTTATATAATACTCACATGTTGGTTTTTGAACTTTGGTTATGGTTCGTCAAATTGTAAAAAAAAAAATCATCAAGCAATGCATTTGTGAAGATTTCAAATGTATACAGATATATGTAGAAACTATAAAATGCTATCACAGCTATTAATAATAGTATATTATGTAACGACCATGTAAACACCGTTATATGAGAGTTGCATACGTTATTTTTCTACACCCGATAAATGATGAAGAACTATAAATATTAGGTATGTTTATATCTGTACTGAACACAATAACTGTAATCACTCGCATTTCTTCAAAGAATTCTACAAAATTGTGATTAATTGTATTACCTCAGGTATTACCATGGATATGGGAAAACTTCAAACATTCTATTTATATTTATTTATATTGAACGTAATAATTGTAGGTAATCCGATTTCTTAAAAATATCACGATTATTCATCGTGCAGTAAGTTTATTTCAGGTCCCTCTTAACTGGATGTGGAAGGAACATTTACATTTATTTCATTATTGCGTGTCTAAAAAGAGTTCTATATTGTACTGGAGGTGCTGATTTTATCCTGAACCGAATTTTAATTGTAGCCTTTCGACACTGAACTGGATTTCCAATCGATTGAAAATCTGTATTGTCGTGAAAAATATTTATCATAATAGATCTCGCTATGAAATGGATTATGGGCATATAAGTGTATTATTATAGCATAGGTGCAGGAAAATATCGTTATCCGTCCCAGAAAATATCGTAGAAAGAAAAATATTTCTCACATTGTGAATAGTTCAAGTTCCAAAATTTGGTATGGTTTGTTCACATGTGTTTTCGAATTTATATAATAGTACTGATCGGTTATTCATGAAGATTCCCTTTGAAAAATACTTATTATACTACTACAAATCAAGATTGCAGTTGGACTAATACTCTAACGAATGAGTAGCAAATCACGTATCAAGGTTTTGTAAACCTCATACTAGTCAAAGTCTTACTCATACTGTAGGTATGTGTATTTATGAAAAATGTAATCATAAAAATCCGCTTCTCATAGCATGTATAGGTACACTCTTGTACAGCTTATCCAATCTATCCTGGCAGTAACGTTTTCCCTTTTCCCGTTGCGAACTGATAGTGCAGACCAAGATGAAAGAAGAAACACCTACTAGAAATAAACTTCAACACAGTGAAACACATTTCATAGGTGTTTTTTCATCCTACTATACTTCCGAGTGATTGCTGCTCATCATATAAGTCTCTAGTTTTTTTTGCCAAGATGAATTGTAAAAGCTGTACTAAAAATAAAGCACTGAACCCGGAACTTTCATACCACCGAGTACGTAATCATTTTCCGAAAGAATATCCGATTTCGTCCTAGTGTTTATGAGAAAATCATGTCCCATTATGAAGAACGTACCATCGCCCGAAATTCAATTGTAACTAAGCGCATGAGGGAATACACACCCATTGCGTATACACAATAAAAAACGGGGCTGAATCTTCAGCGTATCAGCTGGGTAAATCACATTGTTCAGTAAGATGTAAACACATGTGTCAAAGGGATGGACAGACAGACGGATATGTTGACCTGCCGTAACTGCACGGTCCCTAGGTAGAAAACGTCGGTATCAGACATCAACCATCTACTCTTATAATAGAGAATCTCTCAGTAAACCCGGAACGCACGTACGCTCTTTGTTGTTACTTTTTCATTTTTTAACCTTCCCAGGAAGTCGATTTCTATTTCAGTCATGCTTTTACTAAATACACACTCTCACACACACATCAGGTCCTATGAAACGATCGGTCTTTTGCAAGTTCTTTGTTGGGGTTTCGTAAAATTTTTATGCTGTTCAAAGTCATTTGTTCCAGTCATTTTTTCGATGACATGAGGTTGTTCTGTTCGTATGATTTGGGTGTTTGAGACGGGCCAAATTTCGATTTCTGAATTCAGGTGGCATTGAAAAATTGAATCAGTTGTCGTTCAGTTTCACAATACCGAAATTTTTGTTTATTGCTTCATAATCGATAGTGGGACCACTTATGTTTTTCATATTTATCAACGGCATAACAAGCTTACTAAATGTTGAATATAAACTATTTGCAGATGATATGAATCTCTACTTCACTATAAACTCTACAAGAGATTCTCAAAAACTTCAAAATAATCTGAATATCTTACAAGATTGATTTACTGAGAACCTTCTACTCTTGAATGTATCTAAATGTTCAGTATTGACCATTACTCGGAAACAATATCCAATATTGTTCAATAATAAGTTGAGCAATGCTAGCATAAACAGATCTGAATGTGTAAGAGACCTAGGAATATTTGTAGATCAAAAACACACCTTTGATTATTATATTCAAAATATGACCGCATCAGCTATGAGGATGTTAGGACTTATAATGAGAAACTGGTAAACAATTTAAAAACGCTGATACTTCCAAAACTGTTTATTATTCATCAATAAGAAGAAAATTAGAAAACGCGTCACTGATTTGGTCACCTTACTATTTGAAATGCCATTGAGCAAGTACAAAGAGTTTTTGCCAAGTATGTCTTATTCATGGTGGATGGAGTATACCCTGCTAGAGGCGCAGATAACCAGTTGCTCAGTATCACTACTTTTATTCGGGTTTGAAGGCCGTCGTTTTTTGGAATTTCTTCCTGACGTTTCGCTGGCTCGAGTGGCTAGCTTCTTCAGAGGTTCATTCATCTTGGAATTCACTCCGATGACTGGAGATTGTTTCTTCGCAAGTTGTATTTATGCCGATTCAGGTAGTTTGCGGTGCTAATTATTCCATTCGGATTCGGGGAATTGTCATTAATATTGATTACCTTGTTTACTTCCTGTGGGTTCGGAGAATAATCATCATTAATATCTGAAGAACTACCTGCAGTTATTATCGATTTTTTTTTTTTTGATTTTTTTTTTAACCAGTTGCTCCTATCCAGGTTGAATATGACAAACCTACGCCAGAGAAGAATAACGAACATGTGTATTTTCCTGGTCAAATTAGTCAATGGCTCTATGAAATGTGGCTTTCTTCTAGGAGAACTGAATTTCCTAATTCCCAGACTAGCAGTAGATTCAACCCAACCTTTTATTAACCACAAGCAAAATCAAATATACTGTACATTTGTCCAATTTATGAAATGTTTATATAATACTCTTTGTGTTTTTATATAATACTTTTTGTCGAAATGTGGACTTTACACTATCTCTCAGGGAATTCACATCCATTTTGAGCCGAGCTTATGAATGAAGTCTCTTGCACACTTGTTCTGTTTTATTGATTGTATAACCTGTGTTAAACTTACTTTCTGTTAAAGTTTCAACTTTTCAGAACAAAGTTGTATCACTCCATAATGTATTCAAATTTACCATTCACCATTACCCTGTTTCTCATAAAATATGTAAATTTGTACATTTACTCAAATCGTTACATTAAGCTATACATCTGTGATATGTGATTTTATTCGATGATGTATTTTATTATATATGTAGAACAGTGGCGGATCCAGGATCAGGTCAAGGGGGGGGTCTATAACCCAAAATTTATATATATATATAACAAAAAATTATGAGCTACCGTATAGCAAAAACTAGTCAAGATCCAAAAAAAGGTGAAAGAGATTGGCATGAGCAAAATTTGAAGGTGTAGCCAGGAGGTAAAGTAGATTCGAAACTTTAATTTTTTTGAATCGAATCGAGTTGATTCAACCCAATCAACAGCATATTCTACTCATACATAGTATATTCAAATTGTTACCGGCATACACAATATTCATCACAAGTCTAATTTTTCGAATACTGCGCCAAAAAGGATCCAATGGCAGCACTGTCAGAAATTTCTCGAACTTTTCCTCGATAAGCCTGACAAGTGTCAATTTTCTTTAAAGTGTCATCGAGAAAAATTGTCATTTGATAGTTAAAAAAAAAACATTTTATTTTGAACCTACAACATGAAGAGGACTCTCTTTTCATATTTTACTCGGCTTGATCCAGCGTCTGAACCGACTGAACCAGAAAAAAAAGGAAAGAACAATCGGTGAGTTCAAAAATTTCAAGCGAAGTTTGTTTGTTTGAGTGACATTCAATCCAGATCTTGTTTGTACTATTTTCATTTCTTGAGAATATATTTTTTTAGGAATTGGAGGATTATTGAATTGGAAAAATTGATGAAATTGGTTGTTGAAAAATGAAAATTTACTAATGTTAAAATGTAGCCTGCTCTTCAGTTTTCAATGGAATGTAATAATAATTATTGAAGTTCTTTAATTTTGAAGCAAAAAAATTTATTTCATTTTATTTTTTTGTCTTGCACATGTGATATTTTTTCGTTCCCTAACAAAATTTGGAAATTAGGAGCCGATAAAAATTGAAAAAAAAATTTCTCATATTCCCAATGGGGGGGGTCCGGACCCGAAACCCCCCCCCCCCCTGTGGATCCGCCACTGATGTAGAAGTATTATTCATGTACCAGTAAGTCTATATATTGTCTATAATTCAATGCGGCCCTATCAATGGACTCTGTCTGTTGGGCTTTGTTTTCTAATAAATAAATAGATGAAAGTGAAACCTATGGTGTGACCGTGACAACTTTTTATAGAGATCAAATAATCTACGCGAAATGCACATTGAGTGAGAGTGGTATCAGTTTGGTGTGAGATAATTGATCCCTATAAAAATTTCAGTTCATCGTCCCAAATTGAAAATTCGCATGATCCATATGGATAATATAGCAATCAACCAGAAAGGAAAATATATTCGGCAAACTTTTCTATGGTATTACATACGATATATATCGTTTACTGATCTGAAGGATATAATAATTGACGAGCAGATGTTTTTTTTTCGAAAAGGCAATTGAAACCAACTCAATCATTTATATCAAATTTTCATCGGCTCTATATATAAAAGAATCCAAATCGATTTGACTAATTTCACTAAGGTATTTGAAAATAATATACCAACATAGGTACTCTCACGGACCTAATTCACTAAAAAAGGCGAATAACATATATTTTTTTTAGGAATCTACGAGAAGCAGAAATCTGCAGGGGGTAGTTTTTTTAGAACACCAATTTGGGTCAGAATGCTCCCAATCTCAGATTAAGCGACAGTTTCAACAAATTTTGTGGTGATATCGACATGTAACTCAAATATTTCGGATTGCGCATGGATGTCCCTCCTGAAGGACAAAAGTTATGTCAGATCTCGAATTTTTGGCAAATGTCAATAACATAAATTGTCGATAACAAATATTTGGATTTGAAAATGAATTTGCGAATAAGTTTTGAGAACGGAAGCGTTCATATTTGAGTTATGCGAGAAGTTGCCGACTAATTGGACTCGTTCTATCCAAAAGGAACTGTTTTTTAACAAACGCGCAACTTTTTGGGGTAAACAGAAGTCTACCCTTCCACACTTGTATGGATTCCAATATTATTTAAATCTTATTCAGATTTTGGTATGTTAGAAACTCGGAAAACTATAAAAAAAGAACAATGTAGGACGACATTTATTGCTTATACATATTCATACGTATATCTCCTATCTACTATTGCCATATTACTGTCATCGATATAACCAGTATAATTTATTAATTTTGTATGGAATTCATTATCAGAGTGAACAGACATTTTACAGGACAATAAAAACTAATTAGCTAATATAGTTTATATTAGTATCAACATTTCCTGAGCTTACATTTGTATGTCTCCCAAATTATATGAATTAATAAATGATGGAAGCATTTTTCAGTTTCAGGGTTCAATACGTGAAAATTGAAATGGGTTCAAAATAGGTTTCACTGTTAACCAACTAACACCCCCTCCAAACCCAAACTCTCAAAATTCAAAACTGGTGCGAGCTTACTATTACCAAGGCCACCTTCCAACGTGTGATTCTTCTTTCAATCTATTTCGAGTCAAAACGTGGCGCTCTTCCTTCGTTCCAAAGTTATGGCCCTCAAAGTTCAGAATATGGACATATTTAGCCTTCTTCTTTGCACAAAAAAAACAGAAGCACACGTTTTTATTCGTTAATCGTTAGGTGCCTGGTACACATCATTCCATCTTCTTCACAACTTTTAACCGTTTGTCAATATAAAACTAGGGAAATAATTATCATTTCGACTTCGGGGTTGCGATCTAACCCAAAGCCTAACCTTACCTCAAAATTTTATCGGGAATTATTTCCCGAGTTTTATATTTACAAACGGTAAAAAGTGATGAAAAAGGTAGAATGATGTGTACCGGGCACCTAATGATTAAAAACGTGTGCTTCTGATCGTTTTTATTTTATCAAAGAAAAGGTGGAATATGCCTTTCTTCCGAACCTTGAAGGGACATAATTTCGAAACGAGGGAGAGTTTTCAAATCAGATTCGCGTTCAGCGGCTCCTGACAGAAGTTGGCACAAACTTTTTTTGGAAACTAGTGTCGTGCGGTAAACGAATTAGTGATTTCACTTACCACGTAACCGACTTATGGGACTTTTGACACAAAAATATGTTACTCAATTATTTTTGAAAATGTACATTTATGAAATAAAGTTGATATTCAGTTTCAATGATGATATAAAAATTTATTCCGTTGATTCGAAAGAGAATTGAAATAGTTGTGTGCACCAATATGTAGCGAAATACGAAGGTGACAAGGAAAACAAAAAAATTTCTTCAAAAAAAAGTTGACTTATGTTTCCTGCATACTTCCAAATGACGAAACTTTGCATGCCGTATTTGTTTAAAACATGATGAAACAGCAGAGCATATACTCTGTGTCTGCTCTCACCCTGGACCGAATCAGGTTTTCGATATTTGGAACACTTCCACTTCTGCCCTCGCACCTGAAGAATCATTCACCAAATAAACTGATCGGCTTCGTCAAGAAGCTTGATTCATTTGGTGAAGCATGATTCTAGTGTGAGCCACAATCAAACCTACAGGGTTGCAGTGAAGGAGTTCTGTAGACCCGCTCACGTTGAACCTAACTTATTACCTTTTCCTATAGTGAGAAATATAATAGAAGATCTTTCGCAATTACATTCCACTATAATTTTTTTTTTCTAATTTGCTCGAAATAGCATTCCGTACTTCAATATCTTTCTATTTATGTTCTTCTTTTGCATATACTAAAGGTCTGTCGATCGACAGCTACTCATATGTAACTGTTGATCTCTAAGGGTAGGTTTTTGGATCGTTCGGAGAATTAAGTGACTGCTGAGTCCTCAACAGCCAATTGAAGTGCATGGTCGAGATATTGAATTGTATATTAAGGACACAGCTGAAAGCTTACTTTCTTGAAAGTAGATTGAAGCTCTCAATAGCTACCTGAATATCTCGGTCGAACAATTCAGCTTCTACCTGAAGCTCACCTGATGATTGAAAAACCGACTCCGAACTTTGCATGTGTTTCAGACAAGTTGATTGAATCACTTTCTTATTGGATAGCTTCGGATTTAAAAATTTTATATTCTGTTTTATGTAAATGTCTATGTGAATGACGAATGTTCAACGATTGTCTAATATACCATAGAGTTCCACGAAAACTCTCTAATCAGTTCCATGTTTTTTAATGTTCATTTATTGTATATTCGTTAATCGGTGACTGTCAACTGCTTAATAATGCACTGGATAAGAGGTTGCCACTAACAAATCGTTAGTTTATTGGTACACGAATGATCTTTGCGGGATATTGCAATTGTTGTTATGGTTTCAGACGAACAGTTCCAATAAATCGAATTACATATGACACTACAGTTTATGATTGTAGCAACGATCTTTGACACTATTCTATTATCTAAAGACGTTCTAATATAATTCTCTTCTTGAAATTAAAAGTGTTAAAAAGGATATATTTCAATTAGTTATTATAATTAAAAAAGGTATGAATTCACCAGATAAATGTTTTCACATGCATATCATTAAAAAACCATAAACTCACAAATTTTGGTGTACTTTGGTTGAATGTACTTTATAACGACATGCCAATTTTCAGTACGTCATACCAATAAAAGGTTCAGGTCCTGAGGGTTTGAGACTGACAGCCTTCCTGGCTAGAGAATCGGCGGCATAATTACCTCTTGATGTGGCATGTCCCTTTGTCGAACTCAAAGTGACAGTGTCACTTCGAGAAGATTCAGACCAAGAAGGCATTCTGATGCTAGCCTTGATATAACGCGTGGTCTCTTCAAGGCGGGGGTGCTTGCCTGCTGTTGGTGAGGATATCTATAGTTTTACCAGCTATGCATTACCTGGTTTTTTCTTATGCTGTCGTGGTTATTCCTTTGATCGCGGTTTGGAATAAACTGGCAAATTTTCATGCAGACTGATTGTATGCCCTTCAAGTTCTTCTCTTCATTTGCGTTGCCCGTTGTGCCGAGAGCGATATAAGTGACTAACTAAAGAAGTTGTTTTCTTCAACATGCATGCTCTTGAAATGAAGATCTCGGAGTTCGAAAAATCGACGAATAAACTCCGAGGAAAAAGACTATTTTCAGTTTAGTGATACCACTTCATGGCGCTAACCTGATTGTATGTATATGTAAATTATAGTGTCTTCATTTTCCTGATACCATAATGATAAAATGAAGGAAATCAAGGAAGTGGAGTGGAGAATAGAACTTCCATGTTAATGTGTGCCTCTCTCGATTGATAGAGATATAAGGCGCACTATTCACAGGAAAATGTAATTCTTCGAATGAAATTCGAAAAATCCCAGCATTTTTACATAAAAATTGTTGAAAAATGATGGATGGAAAATGAGAGCAAAACAAACTTTAAGTTTGACAAGCAGTGATTTTCATAGTGTTTCTGTCAGAAGAAAGTATTAAAAATGGATTATAATGCATATTCAAATGTAGATATTTTAAATTTGTTTTATATTCACGGTGAGTGCCAAAGAATTGTTTCGAGAACATGCAGAAAATTCAATGAACTTCAACCAAATTTATCGCATATGAATAGAAAAAAATTCAGAAGAATTGAACGGAATTATGCTGTGATTGGGAATATTGAAGCACCAAGAAATCATGTATATCGGAGTTGTTGGTATCAGTTGGACGGTGCCTCCCCCCCCACACTGTACACAAAGAGTGAGCAGAGAACTGGCTGCAACCTTTGAAGATCGGTGAATAGGACGCTTGGTTCCACAGCCTTGGCCACCGCGATCCCCAGATCTAACTCCTCTAGATTTTTACCTCTGGGGAAAATGATCGCCTATGAAACATCTGTGAATTCAAGGAACGAATTAAAGGAGAGAGTCATTCGTGCTTTCGAGGAAATTCGGCCAGGAGAGGTTCAGAGAGCAACAACCAACCATGTAATGACTTCGATCCACGAATGTTTGCGTGTAAATGGTCAACACTTCGAAGACATGAATTAGCGATTAATATTACCTTTATTTGTTTTTGGATTGAAATAAAATTGAGTTCTACTTAAGGTAAGGAATCATGATTTCTTAACAGGTAAATAAATGACTTATGGCCGTTTCGATAATACTGAAATTAATCAATATTTTCTGGATGAAAGTTGAATTTGAGTCCTGTGTGGCAACAAATAGGAAGGCATATGATATTGCTTGAACGTCATTTCTTGTGGAGGAAAATCAATTTTTTACTTCAGTTTTTTTGTGGATTTGTAACCTTCCACAATTAAAAAAATAATAAAATTAATATAAAAAATCTATACAAGAGTAGAAGGCAAATTTGTATAGTTTTTCTATATTATTATTATTAATTCTATTATTTTTTAGGTTGTGGAAGGTTACAAACCCAAAAAAACTCAAGTAAAAAAGACATATTTGAATTGAAGTTGGTCCCATTTTGGTAGCAAAACGATTACAAAATAATCAATATTCGATAGAAGGTAGAGAGGTATACGACATGTTCAGTAAAAGTTATTTGTATTCATCAGTAGAATTCAAATACGGAATGAAATACTGGGTGTTCCCCATTCGAAATTAGGAAGTCGATAATACTTACAAGCAGATGTGGCAACACTGCAACGGTGAAAATATTTTCAAGAGGTAGATCGCAATCACTTATCGTGGAATACAAGATTTCAAGCATTTATGTCTCACATCTCCGAAAACGTCTAATAGGCCATCGAGTTTGTAATACCCTGTATATTGATCATTCTTTATAAAATCAGTTCGTCATCTTCACACACTTCAATAAACTACAGAACATTTTGCATGTTCTTGCTATAATTTGATTACATTGACCATGAAGAATAAACAATTTCCATTTTGATTCTTTTCTAATCAAATTTACGTTATTGAACGCGCGAACGTTTTATTGTTGATGCATTAATTGTTGAATTTTCATAATGACATGTTCCATGACATTTCATAGCTACCTAATACAAAAAATGTTCAAATAATCCAATTTTTATAAAAACTTGCATTTATTTCGGAAACCTGACTATTTAGGTATAGAAATATGCCACATCATTTGAAAGTAACTTCAATTGTCTTTCAGGATTTTCGATAATATACAGGATGTTTCATTTGAAAAAATGCACTTTTCACCACTTTTGTATGTATCGGTAAAATCACAAATTTTGAAGACCCTGTATAATGGAGAAAGAATTTCCTTAGACACACCTAATACACAGGACATCGTCAAACTACATCCAAAATTTCAGCTGTCTTCGAATCCAAATACCGCAGTAATAAGCATTTGATTAAAGCTATGTTTCGCACAAAAAATAAGGAAATCGATGAATTTCTCGAAAACCACTAGAGATAGGTATAGGGAAGTATCATACAAAAATAATCGGAAAGCAAAAACAAAGCGAGAAATGCATCAATATATAGGGTGTCCTATTTAAAATATCAAAGTTGTTGCTACTTTTCAATATAAGCGGCAACGTCGCAGCGCTGAAAATATTTTGAATCGATAGAAAAGAACTAATTACTCAAGAAATCAAATTTTCAAAATAATTTTATGTCCCGTTGTCCAGAAATGTCTAATAGGCCATCGAGTTTGGGACACCCTGTATATAAATCCACCCTGTGAGCCACTGGATATCGAAATAATAAATGATATCAACTTTGGTTGAGAGAGCCAGTGTTATTATGAAAAAAGAGTAGGTAGGGCAGTTCTTCGAAAAACAGTTTAGTGGTAAAGAAAGCTGTATATGCGAAATATATATAGGCATTTTCATACCAAAACCTCAAATTCGAATTTCAAGACATAAAATGTGTGAACAATGGTATACCGTTAATTTCTCGATACATCAACACCCAGACAGGAGACAGTTTGAGTAGTTATTTGCCCTAAAACTACTGATACTCTGGCCTGAATACCACCGCACACCATTGAAGGACATCCAAGCAAATCCCTAGGCAGAAAGAACCTGATTTCAAGTATTTCAGAATGTAGACTCAAATGAGCACTCCGCTCCGTCTTGGTGGAAGTGGACTGTTTTGGAACTTTGGTTGGTTGATTTCATTCAGCCCTGGCATCAGTTGGGGCTCAGGACCACTTTTATCGTACTGACGATCCGTGAGGAGGGTGAAACCGGTATATGGCTGGTTGTGTCTTGATAATGGACCGAAAAAGTGTTTAGATGGAATTTTTAGCGTAATCTGCTAGATATTAGGTACGTGATTGATTTTTTTGGGTATTCCACTCGTCTTTATCTTTTACATATCATATATTATTCGCCAGATGAAACGTTAACAATAACTGGGAATGAACGCCAGATTAATTTTTAAGCTATAGGATTGAACTATAAATCACAACAATAATATCTGTGTGGTATTGGTTCGGACTTCTGATAACTTGAAACTGAAATGATAGAAAATGAAAGAAATCAATACAGTTGATGTCATTGGCTTACCTTTTCATGAATTAGAATATGAGTCCTTTTCTCCAGTAGGTGACACGCGAGAGTCAGTGTATTTGTTATATGTCAGTGTAAGGATGTCGCCAGTATACCATGTAGTGATCATTATAGTGATGAGATGAGTCTTGGAAGGAAAATCTGAGAAACGATTCGAAAGAGGAACTAAAATATTCGGAAAATTATAGCTCTGCAATTTGAACAGAATAGTTTCTACCCACCGTTCAATCTTTCTCCCATAACGAAATAAGTAGTCCAAATAATGTATCAAACTCAGTTGGCCATTAAAATGAAAACAATTTTTTGACTTTCATTTCGACCATGAATCCAGAACTTAGCTCTGCATTGTTCAAAGTTTTGTAAAACTCTTTTGATCTCTTTTCGTGTTTTTCCATTTTTATACTAATACCTTCATGCATGCCCTTCTGTATATATCTCAAAAATTCATGGGTATCTTGTTGAGCGTAGCCACTGAAGCGAGGGGTGAATAAAATTGGATCTGGTATTTCAATGAAGCCGTTCAACTATATCTACTGACGAATCTTCCGACGATAGTTCATCTATCCCATTGGCCTCAGCGAACGCTTTGGTCAAGTTATTGGGATTACTACCATTGTTATCTTTCATGTAAAAGTCTTTGAGGGAATCCAACAAACATCTTGTGTTTGGTTAGCACTGGATTACACTGTTTATGAAACAATAAGTGTACCTTGTACACTTGTTTGTTTTCAACAAACGACTGTTTTCGAAATACGAAGAATGTAATATTCTGCTTCTAGATTTTTTATGGCTTTTATCTACACCCGTACTCTAATAACACACTTCTATGCCCACAATCCGTTTTATAATGAAAGCCATTACGATACAGATTTTCAACCAATAGAAACCCATTATTTTTCAATCAAGCATGATGTGCAAGCTTTGCATTTTAACGTTTGTCAAGTCAAAATCAGTAGGTATTGAATTTTTGAAGAATTTAGTCAATTTTCGATAATCGTATGAAAATGTCTTATAGCAGTGATATAGAAGGATTACCAGCGACCTTCCACAGATGTCTTAGACAAGAAAAAAATACAATCGAAAGGATTATATTTTTCATTTGACAAATGCAACACATGTGTTTTTATTTTCAACAAAATTATATGAGCTCTCATGTCCGAGTGGCCAATGGCGCCGGCAGTGGTCAGTTACGTCCGGGTTCAATTCCTGACCTCGGCAGATTTTTTTTTCCTTTTTTTTTCTTTTCATTTCTCATTGTTATATTTTCCGCGGTTATACCATTAATTATAATTTTGTAAAATTTTTCAAAGATATACGATTGATTACCTACTATTATTGTGTTCAATATAAATACCTAATAATATATTATTTTTAGTTCTTCATTATTTATTGGGCGTAGATAAAATAGCGTATGCAACTCTCATGTAATGGTTATTGATACACTCGCATAAACCATACGAAACTCACCTTCGGCTCGTTTCGTATCCCGGTATATGCTCATGTATTAATAACCATCATTACACGATCGTTGCATAATATACTATTGTAGATAGTCGGATGATTTGAAACGAATAATAATTTGAGCTCTTATATCAAGAACAACAAAGTTGAAAGATCAGTATCAGATAGATCAGGAAATTATAGATTATTGTGTCGTTTATGTCCTATATTTTATGTCGGTCAAACGGAAAGAACATTTGATACACGCGTAAAAAAACACAGAAGTAGTTTCCAAAATGGTATGACAAATTCTACGTATGCATGTCATCCTATTACAGATGGATATGAGTTCAACCACGAATTTGAAACCCTTCATTTTCAAGGGAAGGGTTCGAAACTCAATCTCTTGGAGAGTTTGGAAATTATTAAGTGTGAACACTCACAGTTCCTAATGAATGATCAGACGGAGTTGAATAATTCGCCTCTGTTGAATATGTTCTTTCCAGGAAATTTTAATAATCAGGATGTTTTGAACGTCGGACCATTAATCTTATTAATTAGTTGTCGGACTATACTCTTATTGACCGTCTGATATAATGTTGTATAAATTCGGAATGTTACTATGTTAGAATTAGTTTGAAGGTCCTGCTTGATGAAGCTATTGTATAGCGAAACACGTGTCGCGGTTTAGTAAACCCTAATATGACAAATTTCACAGGCGTCTGTATATTATTTGTTTGATATGGATTTCCATCAGGTAACGGCCACTTCCATTCAGGATAATTTATTTCAATATTCAAATATTTCCGCAGTATATAAGAGCTTTCCAAAAATTTTGAGTATGTATATTGTGGAATACAACCCTCTCATCAAATTACCTGTCCCGCCCATGAACGAAAACTTGTCCTTTCGTTTTTGTGTTATCCGGCCGGCGATATGAAAAAAAAAACAAACAATGGAATGCACCGTGTATCAAAAACGAAATACTCGGACACAGATGCAAACACACACACACACACAGAATCTAACGAAATTTCATACCAGTAGTTATTAAACTAATAAATATGGGAAGAAAACGTTTCGAAACTATGAATCACGATAACCAATGATAGGTTTCGGAACATCACGATTTTATGGCTTTACGGCGTTCAGCGCGAGGAATGCACGGAGCTCCAGACGGAGGTGTCTCGTTGTACCCTCTTTACGGGGCGTAGTTTGTCCGTCATTCACCCTGCGGGTGGCTCTCACAAAACACGCCAGCCACGCACCTGCCGCTCATCCTCATATGGGCACTTAAATCTCGACGTCCGAATTCTGCCTGGAAGCGTTAGGTGCTCCTTCTTTTATTTCTTCTTTTTTCCGTCCACCAGATACCTGTAGATCGAAATTATTCGGGGCCGTGTTATGGAGGAAAAACACCGATCGCCCGACCCGAAATGAAAGTTAATTCGAAACAAATGATGAAAGAGTTTATTTACGATCGGCCGGTGTCAAAAAATTCGACGCAAATTTTTGAACGGCCGCTCGAACATGCTCCGTCGACCAGAGTGGAATTTGTACGTGCCCGTGGGTGGGTGTTACAGGGTGGTGGAATTTCTCCACTTCCCAATCATTTTGGAGCCACTCTTTCGAATAACAAATCACAAAAACACTTTTATTATGGTGGTGTGTGATTCACTTGTATCGACACCATGGAAACATCCCACATAGGCTTATAAAAACAAGGGACAAATGCGAAGAATGGAAAAAACATAGGGATCAACAAATATATGTGTAAACACTTGACATAGTCAGTGGGCATACTCGAAGACTGGCGTTAAATCAAATCATCTTTCGAACAATCTGTTCAGGCCAGTCTCAAATTACCTACACAGTAGCCAGGGGAGTAGTTGTTTTCTGACAGGTGCCAGCCGAAACCTACTGTGTAGGTAATTTGAGACTGGCCTGAACAGATTGTTCGAAAGATGATTTAAATATATGTGTATTCAGCCATATCACGAAAGAGTTCCTGTAAGTGGTCGAAGTAAGTCACAAAGACAGGAGGTCTATGGGCTTCTTATTTCAATGTATGAGTACCGCAATTCAGGAAGGGTAATACAATAATCGTTCTACGAGCTGATCTTCCCACCAACTGACAAATTCTTCATTACACTACTTACATAATTAAAGTGAAAAAAGGAGCAGAACTTATAACATCAGACCAATCGTACGAAATACTTTTGAAACACTCAGAATTAAGTGGTTGAATAATTTTGTAAACACCTGCTTTCTGAAGCAGAAGTTGGAAGATTGGTGAATACTGTCTTCCTAGGAGAAAATATCCAGAGATTAGACCCATGGTCATGTGCAACAAGATACTCAGGAACTTTTGCGGTTACTATTGGAAAATCTATGTGGAAATATCGATAGAGTCACGACACGAACGAATCTTGACGGGACTCGGTAAAAATTGAGTGACAGGGAGAAAGTATAGTGGTCAAGATACAAGGTGTTAGACAACCCCAAGGTATTGTATTGAATTGAAATGGCCGATACTTAAATGAAAATCCATACTTAGTAGAAAATACCTGTGTCCTATACGGTTCTCACTAAGGATGGATTCACAGGAAACGGTAATATTTTTTGTTAACTCCAAAGTAGTGAAAACTTTGTCTGTTAAATCGATATAAAATTTCACTACCACGGTTACCCCTCAATTATATTCGATTGGTTTAGGTACATTTTCCTTCTGTCTCAGCAAGAAGTGGGTGAATCTGATTGTCTCAATTATGCTTATGTAAAACCATGGTGTTTTGAATGTGAAGAGAGATGAAAATGGACGAGACGACTGGCGATCCATGAGTTTCCATCTGTAACGATTTTTTCCAACAGAAAAGTTAAGAGAAAAAGTTAAGAGAAAAATCAACTGTCACCATAGATTTTTCTCTAGACAGTTTGGCTATGACTAATTATGCGGCCTCTTATCTATCAGCATGATTCATATGTACTCTACAATCACCACAGTACCACACGTAGTGGCCATTACACGACTTACTGCAGAGACACTTATGCAGAATCGTGGTACGAATACAACGATATCAATAATATCACAAAGTCTCTTTTCAGTAACGTATGTTCTATTCGATGAGGAGAAAACTAATCATAGTTTCAACAGATTATTTAGTTCAATTTTCATTCAACTATTTCAATACATTTTTGTTCACAGCTTATATCGATCAGAGACCCCATTGTCACTAATCCTTCGTATAAGAATTCTACGTTGCTCAATCTGATGATCAGATACGTTTGCTTCTATACGACAGCATATTTCAAAAAATTAAATAGAAACGTATACGCTAAGAGGTCACTTGTTGAGAATACGGCTGCTGTACATAAAAATGATTCATCTCGAATAATTTCGTAAAATTGGAAAAAAACTCCGAGATCTATATTAACGAAAAACAAACTAACAAACGTTGGACAAAATTCAAAACAATGTCTTCATAGTGCATATAATAATATATGATATACTTGTTGGTGATTCTTCGCTCACAAACTCGCTCACTTCATTAGAGCATCGTAGAAGGGTCGGAGACTTGTCTCTCTTCTATGAATATTTTCACGGTCGGTGCTCTTCTGAATTGATATTACTCGTTCCACCCTTGGCAATATCTACACGGATGACCCGACGAGTACAGGATTCCCACCCTTTGTTGTGAGCTTAGAGACCTGTCGAACCTCTCTTGCTCTCTTTCTTCAATAGAACATCTGAGCTGAGTGTGAATTTCATACAAAAAAAAATAATCAAAAATCAACTAATGAAATACGCAACTTGAAAAATAACAAATCAAGGAATAGAAATTTTACAATGTTAAAATCTTCTGGATGGTCAGTGGGCTGCTAACAGGCGGAAATGTATTTATTTGTGGAAGTATCTCTGTTCACAAATAGGTTTTCATCCAGTTGAAGATGAAACAGCTGAACTTATGTATTTGTACAAGTCCAACTATCTGAGACGTACAAGGTTCGACCATACAGAAATGAAGCATAGAAACATTGAACAGGAATCACATACTTTCAAATTTCTGACTTTTCTAACCAGAACTCAGAAGAGAAAAATTGAATCTTTTCTCGCCCGTTTCTTGTGCGTGAGTTTATCTTGATCTTGAATCCATATTGAGCAATTATTGAGTGTGAGTGAACTTCAACCCTGTATTTTGATGTTATTCCAGGAGGAAATTTGTTGTACCAAGTCAACGAAATAATGGAGACATATTAGCAGTGCTGCTTGATAGGCAAATTTGATTTATACGTACTAGAAGTTTGGAAGGAACTGTTTTTATTTAAAGCACTAATTTTTTGGGGTAACCTAACCTACCCTTCCATACTTGTATAGATTCCAATATCGATTCTCATTTTAACAGATTGAGGTAGGTTAGGAACACAAAAAACTACGGAGGACATATTATTAGTACTATTATAAGAACAATGAAGCAGTAAAATAGTTGTAGAGTGCATTTGTTGAGATCTAAGGAATATTTTCTTGTTTGGGAGCATAGGAAAAATACAGTCTTGTTGTTCGAGAATCCAGGAAAAGTGACCCATAAAAGTAATTTTTGTGCAACTATAGAAGACTATGTGTCGCAGACGAAAATATATACACATTTTAAAAATTGTTTTTACATTCACTTATTTCGAGTTTTCACCCATTCTTGTGAAGTAAAAAGTTTTGAAGAACATGCTTCTGCCTGACGTTCCTTCATATTTTTGAACTGTTCATCCCAGAATAAAGTTCCATGTGGAGAAATTGTAAGGAAAGACATTTCCTCAAATATGATAGTACCGGAAAAAGCTGCAGTGGTTTTGTAAACAGTCAAATGAAAATCGCACTAGCGTGCTTTTGATTACTTTTTCTTCGTATTTACCACAAAAAATGAAGATAACTTTTTCTTCGTATTTTACCACAAAAAATGAAGATTTTATATACACGCATCAGCCTGCTGGACAAACGAATCGTATTTCCATAAATAACGATGGTAATTTAATGAGATTATAATTTCAATTCTGAGATACAAAAATTCATGAATATACCGTTGCCTATTTCAATTCATTAGTACTTAAATCTTCTCTTCTAGTTGCTTGAATCCACAATTCACGTCTCTTAACAGCAAGAGGATTAATATTCTTTCTATTATCGAAAATAGAAAGGAATCGATGGATTGAAACTTCACAATCACTCAGAATTAAGTTATTATCGAGAGAAAATATTTTGAAATATGACACAAATGCACAAAAAGTCCCTTTAGATCGGTTTGTTCGTCCAGCAGGCTGGATTTACAACGGTCAGATTTACTGTCGTCTGGCAGATATGCCCGCGGTCTATTGGAATCTGGGATCCACAGAGAAGGGCAAACTTCTAATATAGATGTTTCTTGAACTTGCAGGCTGTTGAAATGAAATATAAAATCGGTATTTTTCCTATTAAGTAGTTACGGATTGGTTCGGATATTTATTGCTCGCACAATCTCTTGAATTATCTTCTTAGGGAATTTCCAGAAAGAAACCTGGGATATTAGTATAAGGAATTTCAAGACATTTTACGATGTCTTTCATTTTTGAGTTTTCAAATTGTTTTTGAAAATTGTCGTCCCGTTCCAGGAAGGTTTTCCGAGTACAGGCATTAATAATGATGGCGACGCAATGGATTTGGAAAAGATGCCTGGAGTATGAGAGATAAGACAATAATTCTCTTCAATCCTGGTTATTTCTGGTAATACTACCACCATAAAATAATGTTTGGGAACTTTGTCTTTATTATTATAAGGAGATTTGCAGTGCAATATGCCCTGCAATAATAAATACCTGCACTTTGATCCATGCCGAGTTGTAATGGCTCGAACTTCTATTGTCTATGTTGATTACATATCGTAATCTGCCAAAAAAAAATCAAAAAAGTAACATTAAAATATACAGGTGTTTAAGTGAAATAGAAATTCGACTATTGAATCAGTCAGGAATGAAGGATATCGAAAACTGTTGAATCAAATGAAACTGAAAAAAAATTGAAAAACGAACTTTTGAATCGAATTTAATAACGACGTTTTGATTCTTAGCATTCACAATAGTCTTTAGGTTTTCATGCTTGATTGGGCTTTTATTTAGATTTTTCGCATAGTTTCTGTTCATTAGCCTTGCCCTTTTTGTAATTACTTCAATTTCTTCATTCTGAATATTTTTTATTGGGGGTTATATTCCAAGTGCTCTGAGTTCAATCGGTTGTAATGTTTGCACAACCATTGATTTTAGAATTCTGCTTTGTAGATGACTTGAGTGTATGATAATTTCAATCATTATTCATGAAAGCGTCTGCTCAAAAGCAAAATTTTCAAAATTATGGAAGTGCACGCATTCTGGTCGATCGAGCTTGTTGTGGGAGAGATAAATGTTGAGGTTATTACTAGAAAACGAATGTAAATTCAAAAAACGTTAATAACGAAAACTTTCTCAACTCAGTTGATCAAATTGGCCTCGGCTTCGATTATTCCATGAGTTATCCACATTGAGGGAAATGATAATATTATTCTCTTCTTTTTCAGACATTATTACATTTAAGTTTCTTGACACATTACAGAATCGAACCAATCCAGTTTCTAGCTACATACAAACAAAAATGATCTTATCTTTAAATTTTTCATTTTCCTCCACGAACACGAATTTAAAGAGCCGTCCACATACATATGTTGAATATCGGCTCGTGATATGGGTTCAACGTTGAAACATTTTATAGGCGATTCAGAATCGTTTTCGACCAAGACAGAAATTAGCTCCGTAGGGGTCAACTCCAAACACCATTGTTCACGGAATGTTCTCTGACCCGATAACCCATAAAGCAGATCTCAGGTATATCAAACCGTACAGGTAAAAACAAATATTATTGTTTGAATTTGGAGAGGATCGTTATGAGTTATGTTTAATGCTTAACTGTTAGTTGGAAGTTGACAAATTATCTTTTTTTTTATCTTCAAAGTGAGACCTGAAGAATTGAAAATCGCCCTCTCAAGATCAAGATTTTGTAAGGGAGTGTGTTGAATCAAATTATGCCTCATTGAATAATGTTTATTGATTCTCAGTCGCAATGAATAATTGAATATTTATGTATTGACTCTTCTCTAGATGAACATTTTAAGTCTCGCGTCCAATTTTGGTATTGTGAAAAAATAGAGTCATAGCAACAGTTTGCATTTTTTATTGTTTTTGTTGTTTACTTGAATGTGGTTGACAGTGCTCCTTGCTGAATGGTATTGGTTCGAACTTCCACTGTCTATATTATCAACTCTATTGAAACCTGTAACAGAGCAAAAAAGACAAAAAACTTATAGAAATCCAAACAAAAAATGTTGAAATTGATTTTTTTGGTCTGTTTCTCTTACTGAAAATGCTAAACGAATGAAACTTTTGGTGTTGGTAAAGAGAGAAATGAAACAATTTCAAAAAGAAAACACTTTATTGAGAACAAACACGTATTATTTCCATTTAAAAGCTTCATGTAGTCGACACAGTTTCATTCGACCTTCAACTGCGAAGTAAGAAAGGTTTCAAATAACAAATCAATTATTTTGAAAGTTCATCGATAACATCAATAGATGATTTTGTGCTGGAATTAGGGTTCTAGAAGATTGGTCGGACTGGTTGAGAACTCCTGTTTATTATTACTTTTCTTGAGAATCAAAAAGCGATCTGAGGGCTCGCACAACATTTTTCTATACTCAGAAATGATGTTTTTTGTACGCTAGATGCCACTTGTAGTGCATCGAAAAGATGAAGGAGGTTTTTGGATGGTAGTAACACTCACCACCATGATTACTTACAGCTCACTTCTAGAAAATATCAATGAGAAAATTATGGATTCAGATAATTGCCCCTTGAACTGATAGAATCAGATTGTCGACTAATTTTTTCAATATGTCAATCGAAACAAAATAACTCGAGAGGATATATCAGTTTTGAAATAATTTCAAAAATAAAGAAAATATGAACGTTTGAAATTTAAAATCAAACGAGAAGTAACATGTGACATCATATGTTCCTATCGTCATTTGACGACCATAAAAAATTAGCTTCAGTATTAACACTTTTTCCTAATTTGTTTCGTAATTCAGCAACATCCCTCAGTAGCTAAAATAATTTTCATATAATCGAGCTCGATAGATTACAAACATTAGTTTTGAATCACTTAGAGTCATCATAATATACAATGTTTTCCATTTTCAAGATACCAATTCCATATCTCATTCGTTAAAAATGCTTTTTCAATCATCTTTAGACCTGAAATGGTGTCAAAAACAAAATGAGACCGATAGTTATATGCAGATTTCATCTCTTGAAGTATTTTCCCAAGCCAGTCTCATATTCAAATTCAGCCTTTCTCAAATCTTTTTATGAAATTCTGGGTATATAGAAATTTAGAAGGCTGAATCATGTATTGGTTATATTTTTTGTATATCGTATTTTTACCCAAAAGCATCTATTAAGATTTTTTTGTATGAATAGTACTTAATCTCTTGAAGAAACCTAGTCTGAACATGAAAAAGTGATGAGAAAATTTTAATAAATCATCGGAATTGGAGCGATACTTCTGCTTAACTTTGTAACTTGATACTGACAGCTATCTTACCTCTGGTCTACCTGTTCCTTTAAAATTCGTAAATGATAAAACATATCTTCTGTCACTTCTTAGTTTATTTATAGGATTGGCGGCTGTTTCAGCCACAGTTGTGAGGTTTGTTCTCAGCGGTAGTCATGACAGGTTAGATTCACATCTTCCATTGTGGTTTTCTGCCGCTTTTTTACCATCCTACAAAAGAGTTTCATATCTGGAAGATATCCTTTCTGTTTTCATGTTTGCACGAATCACAAAATTATGGATTTTGTATAAAAATATGCTCGATGATTGCTAGTATATAGTAGTAGTAGTAGTAGTATATTCTTCAATCCAATCGCTGTACAATTGGTGTTGAAATATCGATGCTTTCTATATATCTATCTGATTTCTTTCCTGGCCTTGCGAAGAATGATTCTGACATTGAATAGTTATGAACAGTGAAAAGGAAAACTTCTTTTGCATTAAATATTCAGAAAAATTTTCGGATCAACTATTCTGGGACGAAATATCAAGGTAAGACAGAGGAGATATCAACTTTGTTTCGAATAAACATCTTGCTAGAAAGGCTAGCTCATGTTCAACAGTCGAATCAGTCGTTTCTGTGTTATATACTTACTACAAGCAGTTTTATTTTGTATTCGAAGAGTCCCTGCAGAATGAAATTGCTAACAAGTCAGTTACGCCTGAATACCTTTTCAAAAGTGAGACATTGTTGAATAATTGAAAGACTCCTGCAATAAATTTTCACAAGACCCAGCACGAATCATGCTGCTTCATGAAACAATGTCTCCCAGCACTATGCCTGTTTTTAGCTATAGAACTGATTATTTATACAGCGGGAGAAACTGATTTGTTTACACAAGAATGGGAATTTACGATCAAACATTTCTATATGGCTCTCAACAGGTGAATATAGTCTCTGAAACTGATCACAAAAAACTAGTGCAGGAGGAAAATACTGGTCCTCAATTAATTATATTTTTTTCGAAAATAAGTTTTTTCGAAAGTGAGTGCGCCACTGGCGATTAGGATTTCTGAATCTTATGTTTTGAAGAAAGTCGCTTAAGATTATTAGAAAGAACTTTCCCATTATCGAGTGGAAAGTTTAGTTTTTTTCTGTATGTCAATGTTTTTATTAGTATTGCATACAGAAGCATCGTTCTGAAAAAATCATAATTCTGTGAAAAATGTTCGGAAAAAAGTGAGAGGACTTAAACCTTTTTAGTGAAGATCATAATATTCGAATGAAGAATAGCCAAGTAAGAAACTGTTCCTCTAAGTAGAGTACACTAAAACATACATTATGTAACTCACTTATTTGTGAAAAAAAAATCATGGAAATTTTGGTACGACCGATATCTACTCTAGTGATTTATTCAGCACTGACATTGTCTTCAGTGAGTTCCATTTTGTTTTGTATCATCATGTTTTCATGGGTACGATTGGAATCTTTGTTGTCCAAGTGAAACTTTTTTTGAAGTTTAGTCACGTGTTCTGCCAAGCAAGTTCGGATATTCGCAAAATAACAGAAACTCGAACCCAAAAATGATTGGAATCGGTTTGTACCGAATTCTTTTAGATGGTAGTGAACTATCCCAGAATGATTGAATATAAATACACCCAAGGAATAGTAACCATATACTGACCCCTAATGGCAGTTTTATTAATAATATTAGTAATATTTATTTACACATATAAAAACACAGTATATAGTATACAATCAAGAAATGTAGCATAAAGTAAATAAACAAATACTCGATAAGTGACTTAACACTTGTTTCGAGGACATAAGTTGGGATAAATTTTTTCATCACATAAGAGAAATCAAAATATATAAAACATAATACAACATTAAATGGGTCATCAAAACTATAAAATAGTACAAATATGGCTGGAAACCGATGTTTGTTAACTATATTCAGACATCTAATATTTATTCAATAGGGAATCTATCATATGCCTGGAATTTTCTAAGATTGTTTTTTGAAGGAAATTAAATTTCCTATTTGTCTTAGGTCTCCAGGTATCGCATTATACAGTTTGCGTCCTAAGTAAAGATACGTCCTTTGTGTTGTAGTTTTTGACATCAGTGCTAAAACGTAACGAGATCTATTCAGAGTATCATAATTATGTGTTGGCATCTGGCTACTGCTTTTTGTTTGTTGATACCTTACGCAGACAAAAAAGAAGTAAAGTTGCTTCATATCAAGGACTTTCGTATCGGAGTACAATAAAGCCGAGGAAAAAGTTTTGGTTTTTGAATAAATTATTTTTAAAAACCTTTTTTGAATCACCTCCAACGGATGCAAATGAGTCCTCAGTGCTCCACCCCAGGACAAAATCCCATAGCGTAAGTGACTCTCAACTAAAGCATGGTATAGAGTTCTGAGTTGACCTACTGGTAAGCATTCTTTAAGTTTCCTGAATCTATACAAAATAGTTCTCAATTTTTTTACTATGTAAGTTATGTGGTGATTCCATTTTAAATGAGAGTCTATAATAATTCCCAAATATTCAACTTTATCTTCAGGTAGTATCGTGAAGGTTTCTTCACCATTTGAAATTTTAAGTGAAATAAGGTAGGCCAGATGAATTGCAGCTGAACGGTAGATAATTGGTTTTTCAAGATTGATTGTGAGTAGTTTGTACTCCATTGTAGCCATTTTTTTATCGAGCAAAAATCAGTTTCGATTGTAGTTTTCAGGTTTTTCCAATTATCAGCCTTATAAAAAACTGCCGTATCATCAGCAAATCCAATAATTTTTCCTCGGCTTTCCAAAGTGAATAATCCATTAATATAGATATTGAAAAAAATCGGACCTAGTACAGTACCCTGGGGTACACCAAAATCAAGAGATTTGGTACCCCCAAATATACCATCGACTCTTACTATTTGACTTCTTCCACTCAGATAGCTCAAAAATAATTGTAAATTGATCCCTCTTATACCAATGTCTTCCAGTGAATGTAATAAAAGTTCATGGCTGACGGTATCGAAAGCCTTCGATAAATCAATGAAAACACATAAACACGGACTGCCCTCATTGTGTGCATCTGTTATCTTGGAAAATAATGTTAAGATTGCGTCTTGTGTAGATGTTTTTTCCCTGAATCCGAATTGTTTACTAGAAATGATGTTATATTTATTGAGATATGAGTTTAGCCGATTTTTCATGATTTTTTCGAGGATTTTGGATATATGTGTTATTAGTGAAATTGGGCGGTAATTTTCCACTTCTTGCCTATCTCCTTTTTTGTGAATTGGAATCACCACGGTTCTTTTGAATATGTTTGGGTGAATACCTTGTTCCATGCATTTATTGAAAATATATTTTAAAGGCTCCGTGATATAGTTTGCTACCTTTTTTTTTATTGTTTCGGTCTTTATATTGCCAATACCCACTGCCTTATTATTTTTCAGTTCATTAATGACATTATAAATTTCAATTGAGTCTAGTGGAGTGAGAACAAAAGAATTGGAAACAGATGTTCTCCTTGTGGTATAATTCGGATCTGTTTTGATCTTTCCCGCTAGTTTCGCACCCATTTCCGAAAAACTCAAATTGAACTCATTCGCGATGTCTATTTTCTCTTTTAGAATATCACCTTCACAATTTTTTAAACATTCAATGGGATGCTGTACCTTTTTTGTATGGCTGACTTGTTGAACAATTTCCCATAACTTCTTTGTATTACCATTATTCTGTTCAATTTGATATTTATAATATTCAAATTTAGCTTTTGAAATCATCGTATTCAGCCTGTTTCTACAGTTTTTGTACGTTATTTTCAGGTCAGCATCTTGTGGATGTCTTTGAAGGGTCCTAAATATTTCATTTTTTCTGTTTATTGAACTAAGTATGTTATTTGTTAACCACGGCGCTATTTTTCTTTTTTTTTCGAGTTATTTTTCTTTTTTCACTACACATATTCATAGCGTTTATTGTTGTATTAACGAAGGAGTCTGTTGCTGAGTTCAGGTCAGATGTGGAGAAAACGGGCTCCCATGTTATATTTTCAAATTTTTTAAATAATTTTGTTTTATTCACCCAATGAATCGATTATTTGTTTTTATTCATTATTCAATTACTTTACGGCATCTTTTTTCTCCGAATCAAAAACAAAAAAAATTACAGCTTCCATAGAAAAAGTGAAATCAAAACATTTTTACAAACACACTGTGTTGCTTATAACGATGTCTGGTTTGGTTAGCAAGATAATGAAAGTAACCGAAATTTCAATTGAAACTGATGAGTGACTTGTCACGAGTTGAAAATTTTGGAATTGTTTGGTGTATCTAGTGAAATTGTTCCATAATTTATCCATTTTCCCACTGGAGAGCTCAAGAAATATTTTTCTCTGAACGAAGTAAGGTTTTGTCTGGGCTTGAATTGAATAATATCCTAGTGGGTGAGACTTTTTTCTATAAATAGCTATGTATGCTATCTAAACGATTCAGATTCCATATACTTTTACATTACATTATTTACTGCGTTTGAAAAATCTTATTTTTTGAAAAATGTCGGGAGGAGGGGCTTCAACCCCTCTGACTTTCCCCCCTGGATACGGCTTTGCTTCTTGGCTTTTTCTCAAGATATATCAAAGGTTAAGCAATGGTGTGATTCTAACTTTCTTTGCTTCAATGTAAACAAGACCAAAATACTCAACTTCAAATTTAACTATGACAACTTGATACTTGATGATATCAATATTGAAGAAACACGTTGTACTGGGTTTCTTGGTTTACGCATAGACAATAAGTTGAAATTCAATGAACACATAGTATCACTATGTAAGAAATTGGCCTCTGGATCATTCGCTGTAAGAACTGTTGCTAATGAATTAGACATCACTACAGCCAGATCAACTTAATACGCCCTAGTAGAATCCCATTTGCGATATGGCATTGCTTTCTGGGGATTCTGCAGCAAAAAACTACTTAATCAGGTCTTTGTACTACAGAAGAGATCAGTAAGATATTTAAGTAGGGCCAACTACAGAGATAGCTGCAAAAACCTGTTTGTACAACATCGACTATTGACTGTAGTGAGCATTTTCATTCTTGAAGTAGTATGCCTGATTCACAAAAGATATATTATGGATTGACCTGAAAATAGACCTCATAATACTAGACAAAACTGTAATATTCACCTCCCAATACCTAAAATGACCTTAACAAAACATTCTAATATATATGAGGGAAAAAATATTCAATTACTTACCACTGTCAACTAAGAATATTTTAAATCAAAAAATTTTTAGAAGAACGGTAAAGAATCTGCTTCTTTATAAAGCCTATTATAGCCTGGATACCATGCTGACATGTCGCAAACAGCGTAATTGCGATATGGGCAACTAATGTAATAAAACGAATCTTTCACATGTATGACAGGACATATAACATAATATTATGTAACCACGTTTTATTATTCCGCTTTAAATTTTATTTGGGTATTGCTATTTAATCACATCTGTATCTGTAGTAACATGACTAATGATATTTTTATGTATTGTGCATATTTTTATTTATATATATATATATATATATATATATATATATATATATATATATATATATATATATATATTTTATATTTTTGTGATTTTACTTTGTCAACAAGAATTTATTCTTGGACAATAAAGCATATATTTCTCTCTTACTTCTTCTTTCTAAAGCATCGAGAAAACAATTATCATATACATTTCTATAAAATTTAAACTGCTTTTACTATTCCTCTGATCTTCATCCAGGGGATGTTTGGCCTCGATGAATATCAACGATGTTCTGTCTAGGAATACGGGCAATGCTATTTGGAGTGTATCATAATATCATTGTCATTGACCAATATACCATTAATTCGTATGTCTATGTTTTCCGGTCTCTCCATTTCCTGCACTACGGATTTAGGCCATTTTTCAAAATTTCAAGTAATCATTCAAATAAAGATAATAATAATTTAGTGCACGCATAAATTCTCTTCAATTTTGATTCATAAGTTACTAAGAGACACAAATGAATAAAGATGTTTTTATTCTCTAATCATTACCAAATCATCATAAATATAGATTTATGATAATCAAAATGAATTGGTGAAAACGCTTTGTTGATCCTGTCGTCAGGTAGTTGACATTGTCATGGTAATACTCGGACTCTTCAGGGAGAATGTCAGGTTGTTCATACAGTGGGGAGAATAGAATATAGATATATAATTTTTTATATGCAGTTGGTTTTATACTACGATGCATAGAGATATTTCTTCGATACTTCTCCATTGTTAACAATTTTACAAGTATACCAAGAATCACTTTTGCTATTGAATATAACATATTCACATTATACTCATATGGTGGCAGAGAAAGGAATGTTTTTTTAATTTTGAATATATTTACTGCCACGTTTACGCGAAACGGATAAATATACCCATTATAATAAACAAATGACTACTCAATTTGATTTTCCATAAAATTTGTTATACTTTCCTACTACAACTAGAAGTGCTGGGTTTTCTGTTCTTAGGGAATTCGATCGCATTTGTAATTGAAATGAAATAATTTTGAATATATATTTATAACTGTATCCAACAACGCACGTTTCGCCATTTTTACCATCTTCAAGATTCACCTGCAGATTCCATTCAAGAAGACTAGAAGGTGGGGGATTGCCAGTCTGTTAACAATTGCTCATTTTCAAATTGGAAATATGTTAAAAAGATGCCTATTTGGAATGACTGTTGATATAATCATTTTATTGTGACTTTTAGAATTTGACGTTACTGAGATCGTCAGTTATCTACAGTATAGAAGGAGTTTAGGAACATGAATCACCTTTAAGAGTTATAGAATTGTAGATGAAATATTACTTTTGATGTTCAGGAACTCGAGTGTTTTTGTAGAAAGAATGCAGTTTGAGGAACAAACGTTTGACTTATTTTCTCCGAAAATAAAAATAAGGAAATATAATATTTTTTATTATGTTTGTATCAAACATACACATAGACAGCAGATTCATTCACAAAAAGGAAAAAGGAGTCCATTTGAAACAAGCACTACCCTGAAAGGAATATTGAATTATTATAATGATCAATTATTGAAAATCATACAAATTGAGCAAGAAGTGATATTTATGTGATTCAGTACCCGGGGAGTCGCTGATTTAGAGATACTGCTCCCTTTTGTCTCTGAATATTTCTATTGTACATCTTCCGTTTGTATATAACTTTTTTTGCCTATTGTTAAAAAATATTCACGATACATTGGTTTCTTCAGGGATTACGATATCCTTCAATCACTAGTGAATAATGATTTCATTATTAGAGATTAATGATTATCGTTATTCTTGAAGAAACACATGCATTATGAATATTTTTTTATTTTTGTTGAATTCTTTGATATCATTATTATTTCTTAGGTTTTCGAACAGACTGTTATAAATTTTGATTTTGGTGAAGTATGACGATTTTTTTCAATTTTACTTTAGAAATGTATGGTTCATACAAAAGTCGTTGACAAAGTACAATATTCTACCCGCGTATAATGGCAATTACTATTATTCCCTCAGTAATTTAGGCCACTTGCCTGCGGCTCATGGTCGTAAACTTCACCTCGTTAATAGTAGCATTATAATCTCTCGTTGAATAATATACTTTTATTTGGACAAGAAAAAGATGAAAAATAGTTCCTCATACTTTTGAGGTACCTTTTTGGGAAATTATTTATTTTCCGGGAAGACATGTCACGAAAATTGAATTTTCATTATAAGTGTTTTTCAAGTACTTTTCCTTCGCCTATTTTTTCAATCACCGATGATGATGAAATGATTAACTCTTACGGTATCAATGATTAGATAGTCGTGATGAAAATCAACATTCACTACTGAAAATATGAAAAATATTTTTGAATGGAATATACACTCGGATCAGGTCACCTTCAGTTTGAATTTATAGTCACCCACATTATATACAGTGCTGGCTGAAATTTGAATTGATTCCTGATTTCTCTGTCTATTAAATTAATGGAAAATTTGCCATTCAACGCTATTTTTATAGCACCTGCATTTGTGATGTATTTTAGTGTCTATCTGATAGTGATATTGAAATGAGTTGACGCATTTATGAATAAGTTGTGGTTATTGAGGTAGTTGCATAAAAACGTATTTCAACGGATGATTTAACGAAGATGATTCGCCGTTGCATACATGAGAAACAAAATGCAAGTGTTTTCGAAAATGCAAGTTTTTTTATTTTCTACGTGGGCACATAGTTAATTTTTTCTCGAATTCCAGTTTGAATTATGTGTAATTGCCAATATGATTTCAGTGTATAATTATACTTATTACGCTATAAGGTAGACACGATTAAATTTCCATAAAATTTATTGTCTTTAAACACTAAGTGTTTAAATACATTCGCTTGATAAAGGTACAGTGTACCGAAACATGTCGCGAAGACAATAAATTTTATGGAAATTTAATCGTGTCTACCTTATAGCGTAATAACTATGGATTTCCATCAAGTAAAGGCCACCTCAGTCCAAAAAAGTATAATTATACATTGACAACCATTACATTGACACTTTTTGGAAATTTTTGTTTGAAAATGAGTACAAGAAAGCCTCATTTCAGTTATCACATACTATACAATAGGACATTTTACAAAAAATCGATTGAAATTTATTGTTTCAAATTTTGAAAAATGCCAAAGGAAAAAATTTTTTACTTTTCAATTTCACACTACATCTACGGCAACTTCCATTTTTTTTTAATTTTCTTGAATTTTTTTAAATTTTTGCTATATTGATTTGATGGAGTGGTGGTGTGTATATAAGAGATAATTTACACAGTATTCAAGAAGTAATCGGGAAAGTGAAATGTTTACGATTGAATATCTAAATAAAACTATACAATTTCTGGCATACATAGATCGCTCTCGATATGTCCAATAACTTTCAATCAAGATCTGAGATTATATCTAGAAAATAATAAACGGGAAAGAGATATTGACATAATAGTTGGAGACATAAATATAGATTTGATAGTGAATACCGAATTCAGTGCGTAATATCAAAATATTCTGGGAGAATTCGGCTATTGTCCAACAGTTACTGTGCTCACAAGAGTATAAAAAATAGCAAAATAAGTATTGATCATCTATTTCCAAAAACGCATTTTGACTTTTTTCAATTTAAAGCAATCCTGAGAGTCTTCAATTAGGTACTGACTATTTTTCCATTGTGTTTGAAATCAGCCACAAACCTGAAAATAAGGAGCAAACCAATCAGTTGAATACTCATAAAACATATATTAATTATATACAATTAAAAGAAAAATTAGCAACAGAAGGTTGGAATGGTCTATATAATGATGAAATCACGGATTGTTTTATTGAAACCTTGCAAAAACTCATAAGGAAATCCACAAGAATAATTAAAATAAAATATAGAGACATAAAACGTAACTCATGGATTACAAATCGATTAGTGAAGTCACTAAATCGAAAAAACGATCTATATAAAAAACTCAAGACAGAGCCACAAAATATACATCTCCTTGAAGAATTCCAAAACTATAGAAATAAATTATCATTCATTCACAAAGCAAAAGTTAACTTCCACGGGAATGAAATAGAAAAATACAGTTCTTCACGTGAACTGTTGTGGAAAACTATAAATAGAATAGAAAAAACAAACGAAACAAGAAGTAAAAAAATGGAACCAGCACAAGTTCCGTCCTTACAGATACATCAGAAATGAGCGAGACTTTCAATGAATATTTTTCGAACGTAGGCCCAGAACTTGCAAATAAAATAAATTAATCACCAACGCCTATATCGGATCTCAGACAATTGAATTGATTTTTCATTGATCACACTGATCAAGATGAGGTCAAAAAAAGGATCCGTTAATTGAAACCTTAAAAATTTCCTGGTATAGATAATCTAACAGCTAAAGTTCTGAAAGAATGTATCGACCATGTTTCTATACCACTAACCTTTATCATAAATGAATCAATTGACTGGAGAATTTGATAATCTATTTATCATTTCCTGATTTCTCTATACTACTTTATATATATATATATATATATATATATATATATATATATATATATATATATATATAACCTTTCTGATTACGCTCAATTTCTCGAAGCATGTGAATTTTTCAGAATAATATAAACCTGCCATGGAAAAACGGTATATATACAGATGTAATGGAAAATAGTTACTCATTGCAGAAATATGCTAATCCAATAATTAATTATTCATAGGAAGGACAATAATAACACCACAACTATTTAACCAGAAGGGCATACATAATAATGCACCGTATTCGCTTTCGGGTATAAATGAAGTGATATGTGTTATGGGTTCGGAATGAAAAAATACTTTACTCGAGATTATTTTTTCTAAAGTCAGTGAAGCAGATATACCTGATATGTGGAATTTTGAAGGATTATTGGATAAATAAATGAACTTCTCGACTGATGGAACGTACATATTTTCAAGGTATACGTTTACACCACATTATTTCGAAAATAAATTCACGAGCAAAATATTTCCATTATATTACCATGAACTGAATCTTATTGTTCAGTTTTGACATCATTTTTACTTTCTCATTGCAAAAATATGCAGGGTCCCTGAATTGAACAAAGAATAAGAATTCCATCCTGTCTGAGATACAATTTTCAACATACCTATACAAAAAGAGTTTTGAATAGCGAACCGATTTCTTTCCAGTCATATTAGAGCCAATACCATTTTTTCCTTCGAAAGGTAAACAGAATATTTTTTTGGTACTTTTCACTCACTTTTGAATGCTCTAACCAGTCTAAGTCGTTTTTCTGAATTAATATTTTTATTTTTCGATAGCAAAACCAGGAAAAGCATATACTTCGAAAAAATTTGTATTTTAGGCACTATCAACTTTCTGTTTACCAAAACATTAAATATTTTTACTTCAGTAATACGTCAAGAATACCTCGAATATTTTTATATTATTTCATATTATATTCCAACTTGAGCCGTAGATGGTTTTACACGCATTCTCAAATTGTCCGATCTCCCAGCCACCTCAGACTCCGAGTATAACCTTTTCTATGAAAAACTAGACCGGTATAACGGCCAGTATCAAAGCGGCGGACAGGTCACATGTGCCAAATAACGAGATGTAAGTATAAAGATGTGGACCAACGGTTATTTTATCTCCCGAATCCATTGTCCACTTCCCCTCGCATCTTTTGGGTAGAGGCTGTATAGAACTTGAACTATAACCGATTTCTTCTTTGAATGGAACCAGAACGGCGATAGACGAAAGATCACTTTGGGTGGAATGAATGAATAGCAGCAGTAACTATTTTCGAATAGGTACGCCGTCTCAGGCGGGATCGTATACAGTGGTCCACGTAAAGTACACGAGGTACAGGGTCATGTGGGAAAGTCCGAACTTTGACTTTCTTAATTTCTCGGATAACTTGTTTCGGCTTGTAATTGATGGGTTTGCCGTTATTTCTTCGTTCCTTGGGGCAATGCATTAGATTCATTCTTGGGAATTCAAGTGGCCCTTTACTGAAGTTAACTGCTTTGGTTTTTAACACAGACAAAATTTCTGTTCCATAGTTTTCTGGGTTTGTAAACAATCATAATCTGAAAAAAAAAGAATTAATATTGGAATCCATACAACTGTAGAAGGGCAGATTTATAATCTACCCCGAAAAGTTGCTGCGTCTATTGAAAAACAATTCTTTTGATCGAAGAAAAAATACTGTTGTTACAAAAAATCGAGATATCGAATATGAAATAAGAGTAAAAAAAAATTTAAATAACGAAATAAATGAAATAATATAGTAACAAGACAATTGAGGTATCGAATGCGAAATACTAGTCGAAAAATGTAAATAAATAAATTGAATGAAATATCATGAAAAAATGTTGAAACCAAGTTTCAAGTTGAGTGTACTCACGACGTTTCAATTGCTGGTATCCACAAACGTCTTCGGGTGATGAAGCCCTAATTGGACTGGAATCAGCAAATTCTTGTTATCTCAAATTTTGCCTATCAAAAAAATAAAACTAAACCGTTTCCGTTCTCAAAACTTATACGCAAATTTCTGTTTGAATGCAAATATCGCTTGTTAGCAATCTTCGTAATTAACATTTGTCAAAAATTTCAAATCTGACGTAACATTTTGTCCATCAAGAGGGGCAGCCATCCGCGATCATATCAAGCGAACTCATAGATATGCATTCTTCACCAGACAGCATGATGAAAGCAGATTCTTTTGATTTTCGTTTCTTGTCACTGACCTCTTTCGTCATAATTTTAATGCGGCCAATGCTCGCAGAGTTTTTATCAGTCAAAAAAGACTGATTCGTCTAATCTTTGGCTTAGATTACCGAATGACCTGGAAGAATCATTTTTTTTTAAAAGTTCAAATCACTGACATTAACAAAACTATAACATATGTTAAACTCAACATCAAGAGCTTCACAAAAAATTCTGACTCTCATGACTATGCTACGAGGCATGGTGACTTATTCAGAAGTATAAAGCACCGTACTTCAGTTTACGAAAGCAGGCCTCAGTATAATGGAATACGATTTTTCACTCCCCAGTGATATCAAAAATGAAAAAAATATTAATAAATTCAAAACAAGATTGAAAAAATATTTAGTGGAATCCTGCTTACATGACATTAGTGAATATTTTGCCAATTCATAATTTTTACTTTGTTGTTTAGTTTTTTGTATGAACGATATGTTTGAAGTAATAAAGTTATTTATCTACCGTATGTGTGTATGTGTATAAGTGTGCATATGTGTAGTGTATATATGTATTGTGTCTAACTTTAAACGTCTGTATACATTTTTTGACTTGTCCTATATCATGTGTATGATCTTAAAGGTTGAATAAAGATAATAATTATTATTAATTTAGAACCACCTATCTGTGATAGGTTACAAACCTAGAAAACTACGGAACAAATATTGATCCCCCACAAAATAGTGACGTTCAAACAGACAAAATTCTTCTTATAGGGTGTTACGAAACTATTTGATGACATTTTCAGGGCATGCTCTCGAAGTGGGGTAAAGACTTTGAAATGCATTTCCTTTCTCATTTGCACATACTGAAGGAATTTTTTTCGTTTCAATTCAATCAATTTCGACCAAATAGAGAAAGTTGAACCAAAAGGTTACTGAATTTTTTTTTCACAATCTTTATTATTATATCAGGTTGATTATCTAATTGCTTTTTCTGAATCATCGACAGGAGAAAGAATGTACATTTGGGGCTGTGATTGAGATTGTTTTTTTTTGAGCTGGCGGTTTTTCTCGAGAACAAAATCGTCGAGAACGACTCAAAAATACCATCACTCATCGAATGATATTCGAATTGGAAAAATTACGTCATAATGAAAAAATAGTTTTTTGTACATTCGCACTGTATTTGTCAAAAAAGCACGAAAACCTTCAAGTTTTGCAACATCTAGAATAAAGGATATTCACAACTCTATGGTCTGTCTACCAGAAGTCTATGGAAGATGTTGAAAATGAAAAGTTTGGAAATTCGAACATGGTTTTCCCAATTTGTTGCCAAAAACTCATAAAATTCAAAGTTCAGTCGATTGTTTTTTGAAGCTTCCTTTCTGTCCTGTTCGCTTATAGGTATAAAATAGATACATGTTGAGAATGTTTGTTGATTCGGCTAGATGACATTCAGTTTGAAAGTTTCTCCTTATTACAATTTATCACATTATAGAAGTTTCCAGATTTCATTTCACTCTCACAAATTATCTCAACGAAAGGCCCACAACTACTATATGGAAAACTGACGCTGAATTGACACAATGCAAATGTTTTAGTACATTAAAATCACCTAAATGAACAATTTGTCCAGGCCGATCTCAACTTGCCTGCACAATAGATTAGCGGACTAACACATATCAGAAATCAACTACTCCATTGGCTAATACCACGAAGGGCGTTGGGTTAAATTCGACAGGTGTCAGTGCAGAAAAAAATTTCTGCATATGTTCTTAGTGAAATTGATTTTCAATTATTAGGACAAGTCACACTTGCAGACCGGTTTGGGGCTATTTGGCCTCTCGTCAGTACAAGGTAGTGCCATCATCAAAATGAATTCGATGACTTCCTATGATAAGAAATCATATTCCTTTCAGAGTATCATACTCAAATGGGCCAACTCTTCGTATTAGGAAACGAATTTCACAAATAGACAGTGAGCATTCTTGAATACTGGCTTCAAATCAATTCATCTGAATGAACAATTTGTTCAGGACAGTCTCAACTTACCTATACAGTAGGTTGATAGACTAACACATATCAGAAAACAATTACTCCCATGGCTAATACCACGAAAGGCGTTGGATTCATATGGAATCAATTACTGCGGATCCTTTTGTTTTATACAAAGGGATTTTATTTCACAGAAGAGAGCTGTATGACATATTGCATCGTTGAAATTTGGGCAGTCGTGTAGAGGCAAATTTAGAGAACTGGGAATCCTACCTTGTATTTTCATCCTAGAAATGTTGATGTATGTGAAATCAAACTTCAATACATTCATACCTAATGATTTTAATCACAACTATTTCACTCAAAATTATTATGATTTTTTAATCCTATCACACTCTCATGCATTTTATGAAAAAAGCCCGATGTGGGATTCATCATATATAACAAGCTCCCTAATGATTTGAAAACAATTACAAGACTTAAATTGTTCGAACACGCTGTGAAAAATGCTATTAAACAGCTTATTTTATTCTGTGCAAGAGTACCTAGATTTAAACTTTCAGTGTTTTGACTATTTTGTTTTATCTAGTCAAGTTTACCTTCTCTGACGTGTCCCATATCATGTTAATGATCTTATGGACAATAAAGCTGTTATTACCATCACTATTACTATTACTATCACTATTACTATCACCATCACTATCAATTACTCTAACACCAAACTGATATTTTTTGCACTCGACGCGCGTTTCGCTAACAATGTTAGTATCTTTAGGAGAAGAAAATTGATACTGAGTATCAGTTAGGGTGATTGATCTCTAAGGGCCAGTTTCATAGGTTCGGATTAAACTGGAGTCCAACCTGAAGATTAAAACTTCAGTTATCCATTGAATTGAACTCAGTTCAAACCTCGCTCAGCAGTTGAGTTTTTTACAGGTTCCGATTTTAGTTGACAGTTTCTAGGAAATTCATGATTAGTGAGTTGGAAGAATTGGCACTTGGCAGTATGGCCTCATGACTGTCATGTTTATTTTCCTTATATTCTTGAATTTCATTATATTTCCCTATTTGGTGCAGCAGCATTTCCACGGATTGCTTAGAAAATCTGAAACGTGTAATGAATTCTGTATCATCCCAAAGAGCAACACGATCGAATCTGTCTCTGAATATTCGGGGCCTTCTTGGAACTTCGACGACATCTTCATCATCCGACAGAAGTTCCTCGAATATATCTTCAAAATCATCAATCATAATATCTAGATGATGAAAATTACAATATAGTTCAAACACCAACACACTGACAAAACCTTGATTATTTTAAATTCGCACTAATTTTTACGTATCACTTGTCAATTTTATTCTATCATACTTATCATAGTTCTACAAACATATTTCTTCGACTGATACACATGTCCAACCCCGATCTGAAGTTTAACTACTGCTCAATCCACCGATCACGTTAACACAAATCTGTCAAATGCGTAGTTTGAACTTCAATCTTAGTTTAAACCGAACCTATAAAACTGGCCCTAAGAAAAGTTTCAATTTCTATTACTATTACTATTGTATCCGACAGGTGTCAGTGCAGGATTTTTCACAGAAGGAATTCCTGCAAACGCTCTTGGCGATATAACAATCACAAATATTTTTCTTCTAGGCTATTTTCGAAAATCTGTCAAAAATAATAAATTTACTAAAGTGGCATTATCAATTTCCTCACCTTTAAGTAGTAAGAGATACGTGACCAAAAAAAATATTTGGACTCGAAACCCGAAACAATTTGTGTTCATCCGGCAAACGTTGTCAGCGTAATCGCTGAATAAATTCGAAAAACGGGCAGTTTCAGTCAACGATTCGAAAATCATTGCTGACCCGTGGCCATTGAAAGAAATCATTATAACCTGTGGCCATCGAAACGGATTCGAAAATCTCGTACTATTCCCAAAACAAATTAACATAACTTACGCGTTGCTTGAGACAGTGATATTCCGGCTGAAATATGGGACAGCACGCCTATTTGGAACATTCATTAATATAAGTGAGTGCTGTTAGGATTGGAACTTTGTGGGGTTCGATTCTAAAAAAGATTGGGGCCGGCGCCTGGGGAGTTTGGGAGAAACTGGTCCAGATCCTTCATGTGCTAGAAACATTATCCATTCAAGAGAAACATTATTTTGGAACGGAGCTCACGCTTAAGTGAAAAATGGTTTTATATTGTAATTGATACATCAGTTGATAAAACTCATAAATTGAATGCTATTGCGAAATATTCAGACAAATCGCTGAGATATGTCTACTTTGTATTGAGAGAAGTACTTTTTTGGTAGGAATGATGAATCAGGAGTAGCAATCACTTTTCAGCGGCTGTTGAGGAAACTGTGCAAAAATAATCGAACCTGCTTCAGTCATTTTTGAATATTTTATAATTGAAATAATAGATCAAACCAAAAAAAAATATATACTTATCACATCCATTTTTCAGAATAGATATTGGACTATGGATGTTTGTGTAGGAGACCGGAGGGAACTTGGGGTATAACAATGATAGTAGGGATTTATCCTGTAATAATGGTTAATAATACACGAGCGAATGATTTATACGAGTGTATTGATAACCATTACATGAGAGTCACATACGCTATTTTTTATTTTAAATAGCATATTTATATTTGCATTGTGGATTCCACTGCTCTGGAAGTGGAAGGTATATTGAAATTTATTTTATTATTGCTAGTCTTGATAGAGTTTAATGTTGTATTGGAAATTCAAATTTTGTCCTGAACCGAATTTTCAATATAGCCTTCCGCCAATTGGATTTCCAACTAATTAAAGATCTGTCATCGTAATGACAGATCTGTATCATTATGAGCTTATTATTATACAGATTTTTCATTACGATACAGATTCTCAATCCGTTCCATAATGGATATCATTATGAAACGGATTATAGGCATATTATTATTATAGTTCGGGTGTAGAAATAATAATTATGAGGATATATGGATACATATATTCACAACGAACGGAATGTATACTGGAATATTATACAGCTGAAAGAGCACATTATCTATTATATTAGGATTAACTTTTTTGGAAAAGATACCTAAAAATTTTTGAATTTATATAACTGAACATGAATTGAAAAAACTTGATGTATATTCTAGCATTGCCATTCGATCCCTTATGATATCAGAGAAATAATTAGCATCTTTATTTCAAGTAACAAAAAATTACGTTGGAAGTATAAAACCAGTCAGAACAATAATGAGAATGTTTGCGGCAAGTACGGACAAACGATACCCGTCGTAAACTATGACGCAATCCAACTTTTTAGTCTGTAACGAAAATAAAATTTCCGTTACATTTTCTATTCAAAACACCTCTTCAAGCGCTGCTAATCACTTTTTCCATCGTGGTGGTAGACGCACTCAACACATCTGAGTTGTTCTGTCAACCCTTCAAGATACGAATCACGCGTGCGCTAAAAAAGGCATATATATGTGCAATCGGAGGAGATTCTACCTTCTTGATATCCCTTCTTGATTATTGATTGATGATCGGTGATCGATAGCGCGTATGGTATCTGATTCTCAGGTGTCGTGAGAGTGTGACTTCGAAACAGGTGATAGTTATTTTGAATAATTTGAATCATCTTCAAATATTTTATCATCTTACCTATTTAATAATTTTTCAATGAATTAATATCTCCCAAGTATCGTTATATTTTTGATTAAACCGTAAAGAGTGGTGTTTTTCGAGAGACGGTGCCTGGAACATCGAAGGGTTTTCTGAAACTTCGAATATCATTGCAATCCACGAGCTTTCGACAATCTTTCTCAAGGATTTAGGATTTATTATTAATCAGTATTATTTCGACTTACTGAACCCAATATTTCCGGAATTGAGATAAAATATTTCATTCTTGTATGGAAAAGTGAGGTTATCTTCAACCGAACTGAAATATATTTACTTGAGGGAGAACGAGTACTTTCGTTTATACGTTTTTCAGTGAAACCACGGATTTCTGGCTTATTTTTCCGTTGCCGGCAAGTACCAATCTCATCAGGAGACCAGAAGTTAATCAGGGTCAATTTATCTCAGTTCCAGAAGAATATTGCTCAGATTCCTTTTGTAAAACAAAAACCTGTGGAGCAAGAACCTCTAACGTTTGGTAAGTAGTTTGCTATCATTCAATTCAATTTCAATTTAACTATCACTACTTACCAAACTGTCACAGATTCTTTTGAATCTTAGTTTCAGTCACTGTCTTGAGTGTTGATTTTATATACCTTGGGTAACATAGAGAGACCAGTCCTTTCAGTCACGGTTTATAATTTGTACCATTCAACTCACTAACTTCTTTGTGAAGTTTAGGCTTGGCCAAATTTGAAGAGTTGAAGGGTTACTTAGTAATACTGGGCTGACAGGTAATGGTTTTCATCATTTTGAATACTCATTGAACAATTATTTATTCTTTTTGTATACCTACTGACCTGTTTCGAAGTTTTGCGTTACATGAGAATCCAGCGTTATTGATTTGCTTGTTTCTATCGATTTCTCATATTTACCTATTTCTATCAATTTAATCGATTTATCTAGTTCGATTTCTATTGATTAAACTGAGTATTTTTCTCAATATTTCTTTAACTGATATTGTCATGTTTTTGTATTAAATTCTCTTTCCTGGAGAATTCAGATTTCATATATTTTTTCATGAGAGAACTTTCACTTATTCGAGTGAATTTACTAATTTCCTGAGACTGTAAATTTGGATCCAAATAGTCTATAGTTTAGAAATAATTATTGAAACATTTTTTTTTTAATCCAACAAGTTGTAGTCTCAGTGACACTCACATATTTTTATTACTTTGGTCTAATACCTTGTCCCCCATCTTACATGTAAAACCACCGACCGTTGAAGAGGACCAACCACCTACTAGCTTCCTACCATTGAAGTGAGTGGACTCCTGAACTGTCATCGAAGCAGACAATAGCCGAATACCTGCTGCCAAGGATTAACCAGGTTAGCCAACAGCTAGTGGCAGAAAGGGGTAGCCGTTTTGAGCCTACCAGAACCTTCGATACCTGTTGCCAGTCAACAACTAGAGGCAAAAGAGGTAGTTGTCTCAAGTAGAGTCCACTTCACCAGTCAAGGAGGAGCGTAAGTCACGTAAGTGGCCAAGTCAACAAGTCAACAGAACGGTCAGAAGGATAGACCATTGTGTGATTGATTAATTAATTAACTTGATAATAACTTAATATTACTCAACAATTTGAATTGAATTGTAAAAATTCACTTAAATAAGTAGGAAGTTTGTTAAAATTGAATTGATTTTTCCTTCAGCAGCACATACTTCTCTATTAGGAAGTTTGGCGTCCTAGGTTTGTTTCAAAAAGGGATCATAGTGTAAATTTCTCTGGAGGTCACACTTGCTTTTAGTAGAAATTAATTTGCATCTGCTAAGGGTGAGTGTCCCTTACCCACACCTGAGCTAGTTGTGGTTATAAGTCCAGAGTTGAGAGCCCTGGTACACCAACCTTTATGATCATTTCTTCGGGACTGAAATAGGATTTGTACAATTAAAATATTTTTTAATATTCTGTATGTGTTATTTCTGTGAAAATTCACAAAGTACTTGTGAGAAAACAAAAATAGTATTCGATTCATTGAAAAAATTGAAATTATTGAAATTCAGTGAAAACATACAACCTATACAAATTAAACATCCTGTAACAAACAGGTTTTATGAACATGTGTTATGAACATTCGAACCGACAAATACTTCACGTTCAATACTGACACATCTAAACCAACTGACATGACAGAAAACAAAAAAATTATATTTCATCTACAACCGTACTCTAAAAATACACTTATATACCCACAATCCGTTTTATAATGAAATCCATCACGATACAGATTTTTCATTACAGATCCTCAACCAATAGAAACCCATTATTTTTAAATCAAGCATGAAGTGCATGCTCTGCATTTGACGTTTGTCAAGTCAAAATCAGTAGGTATTGAATTTTTGAAGAATTAAGTCAATTTTCGATAATCGAATGAAAATATCCTTCAGCAGTGATATAGAAGAATTACCAGCGACTCCTCCACAGATGTCTCAGACAAGAAAAAAATACAATCGAAAGGATTCTTTTTTTCATTTGACAAATGCAAGACATATGTTTTTATTTTCGAAAAATCGAATGACCTCTAGTGGTCGAGTGGTCAACCGCGAGGGCTGTGATCAGAAACGTCCGGGTTCTAATCCTGAACTCGGCAGAGATTCTCTTTCATTTTTTCTTTTCATTTCTCATTGTTGTATTTTCCGTGGTTATACCATTATTTATAGTTTTGTAGAATTTTTCAAAGAAATACGATTGATCACCTACTATTATTGTGTTCAATATAAATACCTAATAATATTATATTTTCAGTTTTTCATTATTTATTGGGTGTAGATGAAATAGCGTATGCAACTCTCATGTAATGGCTATCAATACACTCGCATAAACCATACGAAACTGACCTTCGGCTCGTTTCGTATCCCGGTTTATGCTCTGTATTAATAACCATCATTACACGATCGTTGCATAATATACTATTATCTACACCCGTACTCTAATAATACACTTATATACCCACAACCCGTTTTATAATGAAATCCATCACGATACAGATTTTTCATTACGAAACAGATTTTCAACCAATAGAAAACCCTTTATTTTTCGATCAAGCATGATGTGCATGCTCTGCATTTGACGTTTGTCAACTCAAAATCGGTATAGGTATTACATTCTTGAAGAATATAGCCAAACTTCGATAATCATAACAAAAAGTCTGATACCAGCGATTTGGGAGAATCACCTTCGACACCTTCGCCAGCAGAAATACAGTTAGAATGATTAAATTTTTCATTTGACAAAAGTATGATTTATCTCTTTATTTTTTGAAATAATTTTCCTGAGTAAATAAAAACTAGATGGAAGAGACATGGGTTCGATTCCGGCCTCGGCTAATTATTTTTTTTTCAATTTTTGATCTTCTCTTCATTTCTCATCGTTTTATTCCTAATACTATTAATATCATTAATTACAATTTTGTAGGATTTTTCGAAGAAATGCGTTAAATTAGTATTATTGTGTGCAATACAAATATAAATATAATATTTGTAGTTCTTCACTATTTATCGGGTGTAGATGAAATAGCGTATGCAACTCTCATGTAATGGTTATTGATACACTCGCATCCCGGTTGATGCTAGTGTATTAATAACCATCATTACATGATCGTTGCATAATATACTGTAATGAAATCCTTGTTCGTGCTGTCAAAAATATATCGGTGAAAATCAAGCCGCATGTAGGTCCGAAAGAGTGAACATAAGATGTACGACAGGAACAGACTGATTGGTGCTTCTAAATTATCACAACACATTCTCACTTTCGATTGATATCTAAGAGCAGAGTGGAATAATGATATTAAATTTTCACAGTTTGCCTGTCATGTAATACAATTATGTGATGATAAAAGGCGAAGTCCAATTGTTTCCAGGGTTAGTCAAAAACAATTGTTTTTCCACTTAACCTTAACCATATTCCACCGGGCGACTATAACTTAAAATGAATATTTCAGAGCAGGCAAGTTGAGTACAACATGAACTTCCAAGGCAATAGTAATGGGATTTTATAAAAATATCAGGTAGAGATCAACTAGACTCATAGACTTTGATGATACCTACCACAGCTGTAGGCGAAATGTCAGGACAAAAACCTGTGGACCACGGCAAACATACCCGAAAAACACCCGAGAACAGTTAACTCCGGCCGTGAAAGTTTACGTTCTTTGATCTATTAGAGAATAATTCACTTCACATGATGAATTTATTTATTGAACCGGGACCAATGTTATAAATTCTTCTATAGTTCTCAATCATCATAAACCCATTCGTCATCGACAATTTCAGGTTGCAGTTGAGTGGCTCGGATGGAAGTTACCAATGGTAGATGTTGGAAGTAGTTGTGGTACACTGGAGGAATGTGAGGAAGCAGACTGATCATGTCTTTATTTTTAGCTGAAGTTATAGGCCTCCGAGTAGTATAAAGGGGTTTTTGTTGGACATTCTTTAGAGACTCCAGATTTCTTCCTGGGCCACTTGTTTTCTTGACATTGAATTCATGGAAATCCACTCAATCATTGAGAGTATCCTTTAATTTGATTGAAAATTCTTGTCCTCTTTCAAAACGAAGCCACTGAATTTTCGACCAGTTAACAGCAAAGCTGTCAGTGCCTGTTTTTCTATTGATTGCGGCATCCACAGTTATAATCAGGATTGAAACATTTCGCTGGAACACATTTTTTTGTTTTCGTTTCGTAAGTTTTAACACTATTTCTCAGAATTCTACAATACTGATGAAAAAATTATCCAAAAAAACTTTAGTGAGTATTCACTTGCCATTTCGAATATCTACTGTATGTAGTCTTTGGTTGGGTTGTGAAAGTTGCATCAGAGGCACATCATCATGTGAAACTGTAAACGAATCCGTGTGTGAGGTAGGTTCCATGTTGTCAATATGCACTACAATGTAGTGCATAGTGAATATTCTTCCTCTACAACTGACTTGGGACTGGGTTCCATCACTGGAGATTTGAGGATTGAACGTTGGTGGGATTTAAGGGTTCATTGGTAATTATGGCAGGATCAGGGATCGGACGGTCGATGGGAGGTTCAAACGGATTAGTACTCTAGTCGGAGTAAATGGAAGTATGTCGGACCAAAAGTGGTTTCCACGTATTTTATGAATATCAATAAAACTCATGGAAGGGGGGCGTGGTTGAAATGAATTTGGAATAGTGGGTCGCGAATGCGGAAAGGTTGAGAAAGACTGCACTACATAACCCCAAAGTGCATAGAATTGCGTGAATATGACGTCGAGGATTGATAATATCAACTTCCTGGTTTCATTTTATCAAGTCATGTGATAATAAAACAATAACTTAACATCATTTCCATTTATATTCCCCATAACGCTCATAATCTCACACAAAAGAAGCGTAAACAAAGTTACTTGGACTTGGTTCGCTAATGCTCTGAACGATATGTGACAAAATTGTCATAAAAAATATATTCGCTCCCTCCATGGCTCAAAAAACTTAGTGGGAACTTGGTTCATTACAGCACCGAAAATTATAACCTTTCAAGAGTATCATGCAGAGTCTATCATAAAACATCGCTATTATGGACTTGGTCCGCTTCAGTTTTGAATCCCTCATATATTGTTTTGTTAAGTTCTATACTCAGGAAAATTCACAACAAATAAAATGTACTGTTCATTCAAGTTGCTTAAGAATATACTCGGAACTGCATTAAAACTGAAAGTGTAGGAGGGGTGGAAGATAGCCTTAGGCTAACCCCTACCTTTTGTGTATATTACTGCGTATCACTATGTATCAATGCTTCAACTGTTATGCACAATAAATTCATTATTATTAAGAGAGAATAAATGAGACTTTGTGCGTTTCTTAAACTGATTGATGTGTACATGAAAATTCAATGCAATTTGGTAAACTATTATAAACGTGACATATTTGGTAGCAGAAAGAACGTTTGAAACATTCAGTACGGAACGAAGAATGACAATCAAATGATGGCAAGGCAAGGAAAAGCAATGACAAGAAATGAAAATGAAGGAATGTACTGTCATTATTATATCCGGGAATATTTGCATCTCAACGAGGTCATTTGATATAAACCGCACCTGGCTACCCCTCTTAAAAAAATGTCACGTCAAATCTCAGATCTTTGACATATTCTGAAAAACGAGCATAGATTAAAATTATTTGTGGATAAGTTTCGAGACAGGAGAAGATTTGGTTTCCAAAACGTTAATAATAGTAAGTATTTTTATAAATATTAGTTCCTGTATTTTTGTCATGGGCAAATTTGAGTTATGTGAGAAGTTGATGACTGATATACTCACAAAGAGTTTTTTTGAATCGCGTTGCAAAAAAAGGCTTTGTGATGCATTAGTACTGTCACATTTTAACCACTGTGATGTAGTTTATGGGCCATGTCTGAAATTTTATGACTCTAGTAGAATTCAAAAATTATAAAACTCATGTATAAGATTAATTCATGGTTTAAAAAAAAAGGAAAATTTCACTCAAATGCAAACTCAAAGAACTTGGTTGGCTCAACATGTATAATAGACGTCATCAACACATGGCTTGTATGTTTTATAAAGTCTTGAAATTCAAAACTTCTCCGTATCTTCATTGTAAGCTTTCTTACAGAACAGACATTCACAATCTGAATATTCGTCGTCTTACAATCCTCACAATTCCTACGCACAAAAAAGAAATATACAAACGATCTTTCAGCTACAACGCGGCCACCGTTATCAACAACTTGTATACTCTAGATTGTTCTCTCTTGACATTAACGATCAACTCTTTCAAAACGAAATTCAAATCTATATTATTGAAAAACCAACCGAATTAGCAATTTACCTCTCTATTTACTGATTCCAATTTTGAATAATGTACCTGTCTTCATGTGCTGCTTAACTGTTTTCTTCTCATCGTGTTTTGGATTAGTCAATACAATACCAACGAAATTATCTGCTCCATTCCTTGACTTGACCCCCTCCCTTCTCCTCTCTCCTCTATCTTTCTCTGTCATTGCATATTTATATTTTTCATTTATTTTTCTATTGTCTCTTTTCTTTCAATTCTCCTTTCTCACCAATCTTGCTTGCCGCCTTGAACATTCAAATTTTAGTGTATAAATTATTGGCGCTGGTGGAAGAACAGAAGTGAAAGTTTGCCTTTCACATTCTGAACCAGAGCTGCCTTTTGTTCATCATTAAATTCGCTTGTATCTTGATGTAACATACTCATTCTGGTGAATAATAAAAGTATTATTATTATTATTGAATAGAAGTCTGCCTTTCTACACTTATAAATATGAATTCGTTCTTTCCTCATAATGTGGTGGGTAATAACCCAAAAAACTACGAATAAAAAAAGAAATGAGTTTTCGATTGCATCATTTTGCCATATTGAAATTTTTGGTAGGCTTACGTAACTTGCATGATGCCTTCCAATCCAATCTCTAGAGACGAAGGTTATACAAGGAGGAATGCTGTATAGAATAGTTCGTCCTATGAACCACCAGGGTGATTTTGCAGACTGCCTTCTTCAAGACGTGGCCGATATCTTTGGTTTTCAGCACGATTTTGATAAGTGGTACAGTGTGCGAAAAACTTTCTATATGTACAGCCGATAATTTATTCACGTCCACGTATTCGCGATGTCTCTATGGCGATGAAGAGGTAAGAGCGATTGCCCAGAACATAATGCAACTGCACGTATCGTCCATTGTTGGTCCACTTCCGGTATTTATGAAGAATGTCACCGCCGACTTGCACCTGTGCGGTATACCCGGAGAATACTTTTATGTTCTATTGTTTATTGTTTCGTTCGAAATAATTTTTTTCATCGGTTGACCTTCTGCGCCAAGTTATATGGGCTTAATTGTTTCGCTGGAAAAAGTTCAGCGAGATGTTCGATTGGAGCTAGCATTGAAGATGATTTTTCATGCGTGCATTTACAGTAAGAGGATATACATCAATCGAAATATTTCCTCTCGTGCGCATATCCGTAGTGGTGTCAGTCATAAGAATGATAATTCATCTCTTGAATGGTTTTCTCATCAACCAACTTGGAACTGTGAGGACGTGTGAATAAAATGATGTCCATCACCACAACTGTTATTTTCAACACCATTGTGTTAAAAATAACTTTCGCAAGTTTGACAGGTCTCTAGGGTAACAAAAAATGTATGAGAACGATGTAGTAGTTGAAATTACATATAAAACTAGCACTCTATAATAATATATGCAAAATATCAAGGAAATTGAGAAAAACAAATCATAGAAACCAAAAATCAAACTTTTCTTGATAAAAACAAATCATAGAAACCGAATATCAAACTTTATTTGAGAAAATCATGATAATGAATAATGAGCGAGATTATAGAAATACTTTCCAGCCCCCTCTTTTCGGAAAATGTTTCGAGAAATAATTCCTATTCAATACGTTGGGAACTGTTTCACAATAATACGAACATATTTGAAACATTTTTTCAGAATGACTATAGCAACTCAAAAATCAATATTACACTATTTGAAAATTTTGATAAGTACGTAATAAAACAAAACCACCCTCCGAAGTCGTTATCTCCAGTATCACAATTTTTGTCTTGAGCGTATCATTCCGAAATTTTCAACACAAAACTGAAGGCACTGCAGATGATGACTTCACAGGGTGATTCAAAGTGCACACAATTGGCAACATTCTCATTGATAGAAATATAAAATTTCTTCTTGATTTTCTGAATTATTATCATTCAAAATGTAAAATTAGAATGAATGGTGGGCCTATTCCTTCCAGTCCGCTTTTCAGTTCATTGTCGAGAAAGCAAAAATAGTTAGTAGTTAGCAGACGAAGTACATATTGGACCAAGGAGAACCGTTGCATGTAGTTTTTGCACCACCCTAAATTGTAAAGTATATAGATAACTTACCTTAGTTTTTAGATTGGACATGCTCGTATCCGTAGTGGTGTCAGTCAAAAGAATGATAATTCATCTCTTGAATGGTTTTCTCATCAACCAACTTCGAACTGCGAGGACGTGAATAAAATGATGTTCATCAACATAACTGTATCGTAGATGTCCAACTTCTGCTTCTTTGATATTTCTGGGACACACAGAAAACGAAAATCCAAGATATAAATGTATTCGGACTATATTTGAACGATTGTTTGTCCTAAGAAATACCTCTTTCTGTCACGAGTTCCACATTTTTTTCATTGTGTTGAACATAACTTTCGGAAAAGAAAAGATTGACAGGTCGCTAAGGTCACAAAAAAATGTATGATTACAACCTAGTAGATGAAATTACATAAAGAACTAGCACTCCATAATCTACGCAGAATATCAAGGAAAGTAACAAAAAAAATCATAAGACCCGAATATCAAACTTTATTTGAAAAAATCATGATTACTAATATATAGGGAAAGCGTGAAAATAATTTCCAGCGCCCCCTTCTCAGAAAATGTTCTTAGAAATAACTCATATTCAATACGTTGGGAACCTAGAGAGTACACCACAGTGCTTCATTATAATACGAACATTTTTCCGGAATGACTGTAGCAACTCAAAAATCAACATTATATACATAGTGAAGCAGCAATACACAAGTCATGTGAGTCCCTTCTGAAAGCAAGATTGATTGATATTAATCTTATGTAGCTTATGTATCTTATTTCAACAAAATTTTTTAAGAACGTAATGAAACAAAACCATCCCCCGAAGTCATCATCTCCAGTGCCATATTTTTTGTACGGAGCGAATCATTCTGAAAATTTCAACACAAATATGAAGGCATTGTACATGATGATTTCACAGGGTGATTCAAAGTAGGTGCACACAATTGGTAACTTTCTTATTGTTAGAGATATATAATTTTATCTTGATTTTCTAAGTGAATTCTTATAATTACTGAAATGAAAAATTAGTATTTCTTTCAGCTCGCTTTTCAGTTTACTGTCGAGAAAGCAATTAGAATAATTAGTAGTTAGCAGACGAAGTCCATATTGAACCAAGGAAAACCGTAGTTTTTGCACTATCTTAGATTGTAAAGTAAACAGATAACTCACCCTAGTATTTGGATAAGGCGTGAATTTTCTTACCTTTCCATATGGCAGATCCTTGTACGGGCAATCAATGCCGATTTGAACGATTTCGTATCTTCAATATTAAAAAATGCCTCAATGGTGCACACTCAAGTTCTGAAATGTTCCATCGCGGTTGACGACTGGCATTTTGTTGAATAAATTCACACCTCGAAATGAGGTTAATGGGATAAGAGCTGTATCGTTGTCTTTTATCTTCGAATCATTATTATACACTAAAAACCATACAACTCCATAGAGCGAGACGTTGAGATGTGTTGTGAAATATTCAGTAGTAATTTATGGCAGTGATTAAATCATTTCGAATCAAGATGAACCTTCGCTAATGAATGCAATAGTAATTTTCTTATGAGGTTATTCGTGGATAAACCTGAGTTGGTGAAATATACGGTCATCAATCTTTCAATTATCACTGTTCCATTAAAATATATAAGAGCTTGTTCATCCATCATATAAATCGGCAATGAAATGAGTTTATCAAATGAGTTTCACCCATTCTCGGAATTGCACTTACGTATCGGAATGAATATACCAATTTGCTTTGGGGAGGCATAACATAAGCATTTAAATATCTTTTATTTTTGGAGAGGAAAACCTAGAAATGAACTGTACCATGTCACCACCTCCTCAGGAAATATTTAGACTCCCAACTATACACTTATGTGTTCAAGCTGACTTGGAACTCCATATATTTCCTGATCCATCTGGCACAGAGAAATCAAGAACCCTTCTTGTGGCTTCCATATCAAAGGCTATAAAGCTGATGCCGTTGTAAAAAAATGAGCCAATATATTTTTTTCTGAAACTGTGGGCTCTAAAAGAGTTTTATGCTAGGAACTTTCTTAGCAAAGGCTTGTTCTATCCTGCGATCTAGTCCTCAGAAACTAGTTAACTCCATGATGAGTGTCAGTATCTAGGACTCCCAATAAATTGAGGTCATGTACGATAGGTATGATGGGTAAAATGAGGATGAAGTTCTGAAGACTGAAAAATTATTGGGTCGTTACACACCTATAACACTTCCCAGATAGCACACATTTTCCTCAGGATATCTCAATTCCATCATTCATTTTTACCTAAGGAGTTCTCATAAATCATCCCCTAAATGTCCGTAGGATATTATAATAGTGCTCATGTAGCACCGCAGAACATCCTGGCTTAGTGATCCCCACCCTATCTCAAGGTCGATCCCAGTCACTCCACAGGATATCCAGTTGAGATCACAAGGATATCCTAATTTCATCACAGTTGACTATTGTAGGACCTCCCGAGTAACATTACGGTGTTACGTCCTTAGGATTTCTCCACGTATTCCGAGTGCAGTGTATAAAAAATGCCATTAAACATATCCTCATCTTGTCCTCGACGTATCCTTTTGTTCTACCCTATTTTTTCATGACACAGTACACTTATTCTGTCTGTGTTTAGCGTTGGATTTGAAAGTTCGCTTAACATGGAGTAAAAAAATGGCCTTGGTTCAGTTGCTTGTGGTTGTAGTAGTTTGTACTCAGTTTGTAGTTGTGTTGGGTTAATTGAATTATAAGAAACAAATAAACTTGCAGAGCAGCAGGCGGAGGTTATTAATAATATCTCCAGGTAAGTTGAATTAGTTCGAATCAATATGTCCAAAAAAAATGTGATAAAGCATGTCTTATTAGAATCAAACGAGGAACGAATAATAAAATGATAAAATCATAAATGACGACTTTGAATCAAACTCAAATTTCAATATAGAATCCCGAGATTATATTGACAATCACAATGTATTGAGAGCATCTCATTATGTAATGGATACCGATTATCCTTTATTTCGAAGTGAACATAGGAATGAATCATTTGCACTGAATGACCAGATGGATATGTCTTATGATAAGGGCTTTGACAATTTGTATTCCGAAGACTCTGATAATTTGGAGTTACCATCATTGTTTCACGGAAAATGTTATCAAATTCCAATAACTTGCTTTCCGTTCTAAACTCTGAATATCCTGATTTCAGAGGGTATGAGGAAAATACCATCCCTAAAAAGTCAAACGGAAGCCTCGTTGGAGGGTACTTTCAAAAGCTGGCTATGCGTCATGCCAAAGAAAGGACAGATAAAAAGAGAAGACTTCAGTGGATAGTTGGGACTTATTTGATTATTTTTCTGTGATATAATAATTCATTTATTATTGTATCCCAATATTTTTGTATTCTCTCAGAATTTTTATTTGTGTTGTCGAATTATGTGTTATATATCAATATAATTCTCCAGAATGAGTTTTCAGGTCTTCGAGTTGTAGAACATCAATAATGAATAAACTTCTGTTCATTTGTTTCCTTTCATTTCACAATATTCCCTATATAGAGGCCAAAAAAGGTCAAAAATATAAACAATATATTACAGGATATCCACAGGACATCAAATTTATAGAGAAAATGATCCAGAGCTTAACCTGACAAGGTCCACTTTATATCCTTGTGATTCGTGCAGGACATCTTGGGGACGTCCTAGGAAGTAGGAATTTGGTAACATTTCCGCTTCCTAGTGACACGATTGGGACGCCCACCGGTATCCTACGGACGATTTTACGTTGTCTCCTATTGGTCGCAAATAGGTCATTGTGTTATCTGGGTTATCACATAAAAAATATTTCTGTATTCTCAGTATCATCCCCTTGTAGATGCTCTAACAATTTCAATTGCCCTTTGTTTAACGAGGGCCCGTCAAAGTATGTTGAGCAGCAATGCATTTTTTCTCTTGTATCTAATACTCGTAGAATGTTTGAAAAAACTTTCCTTACCAGTCTTGTCAGGTCTGAATATTATATCTCACAACCATATTAGTTTTTTATTCAAGATTTTCTCTTGTCGACCCTTCTTCCGAGCAGAGCCTTGTGCGGGTAAGGGACGATTGATGATCTTGAATGCCGTAGCGCATTTGTTATTTCAGAGGTAGGAAAACCCAGAAAAGCGACAGTTCTACCGGGTAGGTTGGTGTATTCGATAAACAGTGGGATTGATATATAGGCCACCAACAATTCCATTTCCCACTAGGTCAGCCAGAGAAATTTCTGTTGTGAATACAAGCGATGCCTTCGCTCCTTAACCACCAACTACTATTGCTTAAATACACCTTTGAGTAATCGATTTGGATCTCTAGCTTTTTTCATTTGTGCAGAGAATATTGCGGATCAGAGAAGTACATGCCCAGGTTTTGTTTTGAGCAGATACTTCGAAATACCGTTTAATGTTCATCACATATTGAACTCATTTGATGTTGAATATTGACGAACCCTATTCTTGAGACCTGTACAGACATAACAAAGTGTAGCTCGCGAGATCTGGCAATGTCTGTACGGTAAATGGTTGTTCATGTTCTCATAATATACTTTCTGTACTTATCAGCTTAGTTGAAGAATTACTTGACACATCCTACATTCTCGCGGCGCTCAGGGGCGACTTACAGATTTTTCCTAGGACCACATATAGGAAAGTGAAACATATCGCACTCTCTATTCTTTGACTTTTATTCACACTCGTGCGGAAAGTTACTTTAGCACTAGTACGGAAAGTACTTTACGCACGGATGTCAATGAGCCGTCAAACCCGTGAATCCTGTAAGACTTACAGATGCAATTATTAATTGCTCCTCCTTTTTGTTATTATTTATATAGAAAATGGACTGATACGTGACTAATTATTCATAAAAAATGAAGAAGAAAAAAAATTTTTGTATTATAGGTACTTACTTATTGTCACATTTTCAAATAAACGTTAATTATCGTTCTTTCTTCATTTTACTACTAAAGTTATTGCAAATTCATGTGCCATTTTCATAGGAACAATATTCAAACATAGGCTGACACAAAAAAAACTTGAGATTAGTCAGGAAACTCTATATAGGTACTTATTGTGTATTCACAGTTCACACAACAATATAATGTCCATTCAACAGTTATATTATAAATTATAAGTATTCATTACAAAAATCTTCATATTGAAGCAACGAATCTGGCCGACGCCATTGAATTTATATACAACAAATACCCAAATATAGATTCAGCAACACTGTTGATGTTGGTTCCTATGCGGTGGATGTCAAAGAAATAATTGATATTACTCTGTCACTGCCTTGGAAATTAACATCTGGTCCAGATGGAATTCCTCTCTATTTAATTAAAAAATGCATATTTACCTTGGCTAAACCCATACACTCATTATTTAATGCGTCATTGGAAACCGCACGATTTCCAGATTTTTGGAAGCATAGTTATCTCAAACTTATATTTAAAAAATGGATGTCACAAAAACATAAAGAACTATAGGGCAATATGCAATCAGTCTGAACTTCCAAAAATGCTGGATAACTTGATAACAAAGAAGCTTTCTTGGGACTGCAGATGCATCATCTCCAACCAACAACACGGTTTTAGCCAGGGAAAATCTACATCTACTAATTTAATTTTATACCAAAATTACATTATAAATGCTTTAGAAAACAAGAAACAGGTAGATGCCATCTATACAGATTTAGCGAAAGCATTTGATCGTGTGAATCATGATCTATTAATCGCAAAACTTAATGCTATTGGTATAAATGGTCAAATTTCAGAATGGATTCGAAGTTATCTCATTGAAAGAGTACAATATGTCAAGAATGGAAACTGCATATCAATGTCGGTTGCAGTAACTTCAGGGGTGCCACAAGGATCACATTTAGGACCAATATTATTCAATTTATTTATCAATGATGTAGGTTGTAGTATCCTTCAAAGTAAATTTCTTCTTACGAAGGTAGTAGTCCATACTCAAAGTGGAAGACCAATTTTTATTGAAAAAGGAAACACGAAGTAATCTCCACAACATATGTTGTGGAGATGACTTCGTGTTTTCTTTTTCAATATGAATTTCTTCTGTTTGCTGACGACCTCAAGATGTTCCGTGCAATTGACAGCTTGAAAGAAGCCGAATCATATATATATGATTTGGATAATTTTTCACGTTGGTGTGATATTAATATGTTACAGTTGAACACTGACTAATGTCTCAAGATAACTTTCAGCAGATTGAACCATTCTATACAGTTCGAATATAAAATCAAAGGAACAGTTCTTAGCGAAACAGATAATGTCAAAGATCTGGGAATTGTATTTGATTCGAAAATGTCCTTTAAAAATCACATAAATGAAGTAGCTTCACGCTCCTTAAAAATATTAGGATTTATTCTTAGGAACTCTAATCCATTCAATGTGACCGTCATCAAACTGCTATATTGCTCATTGGTAAGATCAATTATTGAATACAATTCCACTGTATGGAGCCCATACTATAGTTTGGATAGGGACTTACTTGAGGGGATACAGAGGAGATTTCTAAGGTTCTGTGCATATAGGTTGGGTTATGATAGAGGAGAGTATGAATATAAAACAATCATGGAAAATATGAATTTAAACACATTAGAACACAGAAGGTTGGAAGCAAGTCTCATATTTTTATATAAAATCATCAATGGAAATATAAACGCCAGAAATCTTAGAGCTTGTAACATTTAATGTCAATGAGAGAAGGACACGAAATGCGGAAATATTTAATATTCCCTTTCATCACACTAATTATGGACAAAATGAGTCGATTGTTAACATGCTGAATCATGCCAATAAGCACAGTTCCAGAATAGATTTTTTTGATATTCCAATAACCTCCTTCAAAAGAGTTGTGAAAACATTATAATACATTTTACCTTATTCTTTCTATAATATTTATATCTTTGTTGTGTACAATTGAGTAGGACGATTTGTACTGTGACTATAATTGTAATATTTTGTTAAATTAACAATGTCGTGAATAAATAAATGGTCAATTGCAAGTATCCCTCTAGGAACCGTCAGCTGTCAGATTGCTGATAAGGTGATTTCATATTGTTGCATATATTACATATACACGATTTGACATTTTCGTATTGTTCAATAAAATAGGTGGTCGTTGGAAAAATAGTATACATTACTTGTGTGAAAGTGATTTTTCACATTCGCACTAGTAATGTAATATACTATTTGAATAGCGCATTTGCTATTTCAACTCTAGAGGATCTATAGGAACACCTACAATATTCATTTTATTATTTTTCAGTATAGTTATCCACTTTATAATGCCCACGTTGACCATCAACAGCCATCACTGAAAAAGTTGTGTTATCGAACAAATTCTACTATTTCCATCTTTCCACATGTGTTACCACATCTTATCTAAACGAAAGTTGTTCTCAGCAAATCACCTGTCGTACGATCGGCCAGTTTCGAATATGAGGCAACACACATCGAGTAGTTTTTTTATGTACAGAATCTATGACAAAATCTTCCAATATCTCACACAAATTTATGGATCGTTCACTGTAGGACGTACATTCTCCAAAATCGAGAGAAGAAACTTCAATAACACGTGTTTGACCTTTGCCGTTCTAAGCCGACAAGGTGACATTTTTTTATTTTCAGAATGTTGATGCAATTTCTAACCTGTTTTTTGATATTTCACGCACTGATTTACGATGTAGTTCGAGATTCTTCCTGATGAGCTACTGAGCGAATAAAAAGTAGTGTCCTCGGAGATAACGATAAATGAACAGTTATTTTTTCAATGGGAAACGTGATGTGACGAGTGATAAAGATGCTTCAACGATGTTTTCAAAGGAAGGCAATCAATCAAAGCTATTGTAAATATATGAAATCACGTCGACACCATTCACCTAGTGTAACGAGTATTAATTTTTTTCTCAAGATTCTTGCGAAAAGCAAAATTCTTTGATGTTGGAAAAAACTTTGCGAACCATGGAAGAGAAAACATTTATTGGTATCATTTCCGAATTCTTGATGATTTTGAATATCCGGGGGTAAATTTCCTAAGCTGGCTGTTCATTGAAAAAACGAACTCTGAGAAGAGTGGGAAGACTGCACTTGTTGGGTCTATATCGATGAAACAATGGAAATTACTTTGACCATGAGATATTCATGAAAGAATGAAAGTTTGTCAAATTTCACATGGATTGTTTATCGAATATGTATTGAAAGTTGCAACAATGCAATGTGACCAGTTTATGGAAATCTATTTCTCCTGAACGAGATGAAACTGAGAATCCGGAATCGAATCTTTCGCTTTTTCCTGTATATATCTCTATGAATGTGAGGGCTATTTCAGACATTTAAACGTCATGAAGATGGGTTTCTTTGCCAATTTGGCCTTCATTCTGATTTTCCATAATGCGGAGTATTGCGCGGGTAAGGGACTGCTAATGTTCTAGTGCATTTTACTGATTTTGCTTTTTCAATCTGGGGAGGAAATCCAGAAAATGTTACAATACTACCAGGTCGGATGATGTGTTCGATCAACAGTCCTCAGATCTAGCAAGCAACAATTGCCTGTTGCATAAATCCCGCCAGATTTTTTCTATTGTGACCGGAGATTGAACTCGAGCAAATTGGCAGTGAGGAGAGTTAATCAAATACAAACGAGCGCTTAGCCAGCTTTGGCACCAGCCGACCAATTATACAACACATATATTTTTAAACTCTCAAGAATATCGAATGATCTTTTGTTGGGTAAGGAATATTTTTCATAACGATATGAATCTTGTGACGCGAAAATCATTATAAAAAATGTGTATAGTTCCTTACTTCAGCAAGGATATAACGCGGGTGCTGCAGCCAAAGGAACCAGTAATTTGACGAAGGTGCCTCTTACTTCAGATAGACGAATTGTTGAAGATTCCATGGAATCAAGAAAAAAGCGTAAAGATTCCGGTGTCACAAAAGGTCCAGACGACTGGGAAAAAGATTTGATAAGGCGAAAAATCTACACTATGTACGATGAGCAGCGTGTCCCTACAATCAAAAGTCTGAAACAGCGGCTCATCAATGACGAAACTCACATCAACTGTGGCCTCACTACTCTTTGGCGAGCTCTGTCTGCAATGGGCTTTAAATATCGCAAAATTGACAAGTAATAATAGAATCCACACGTTTGATAAACTGGTGTTCTGAATATATAACGTCAATAAGAAAATACCGGTCTGAAAATCGGCCAATACTCTACCTCGACGAGACGTGGTTTGACACGTATGACACCCCTTCCAAAGGATGGTTTGATTCCTTTGATAAGTGTAAAACAAAAGCACCATCAAATATAGGGAAGAGAATCACAATATCACACGCAGGATCAGAAAATGGTTGGATCCCAAACGCTATGTGGCTTTCTGCCAAAAATATTAAGGACTCTTGTGTTGATTATCACGAAGATACGACAGCAGAGCTTTTTGAAGATTGGTTTAAAAATTGTCTGTTACCCAACATTCCGCCAAACAGCGTTATAGTAATGGACAACGCAAGCTATCATAGTCGACAATTGCAAAAAATTCCTGGCTCAAAGAATACGAAATTGGAGATTCAAAACTTCATGGCTGCAAATGACATATATTTTGAGGAAAATTATACAAAAAAAGAACTTTTACAAGTGCCGCAGTCATTTTCTTTAAAAAAAAACGTATGTTTGTAATACAATTGCATAAGAATTGGGACATACAGTGTTACAACTACCTCCCTACTACTGCGTGTTCAATCCCATAGAGCCTATGTGGCACCAACTTAAATCGAGCGTGCGCGGAAAAAATACTTCTCCGACTTTAAGTGGTAGTGTGGTAGAATCAATTAGGAACTGTATGAATGACATTCCTACCGAGAGTTGGGAAAGTTCTTTTAGTCATGTTATAAATGTTGAAAACTCGTACCTTTCTGTAAAATCAATTGCGCCAATTATAATTAATTTAGATGAGGATAGCGATAGCGACACTGAACTGAATATAGAATAGAATTGTAACATTCAAATAAGTTACGTGTATATCCCCTACATTATGCAAAATTCAAATTTCTTAAGTTCGACCCTGTAGCACATTTGCATCTTTTACCAGATGATTGTCTACACAATGGGATTGAATCGGGTAGTTTATTGCAGGTAATAAGCCAATACCATTTACTGTGAAAAATACTATACTTATCAACATTCTGAGTGGGTTTTGCTAATTCTGCTCGCCTCACACAGTTTTGGTTCAAAACTTCACAGTTTGCACATACTCCTCTCTGAAGGAATAAAAATAATTGCTGTGCTAATATATGATCTGATATTTCTATACAGATATAGATATAGAAAATGAACAGTCTCCCAACAATCCAACTCTGTAGTAATATACCAAGGGCCATTTTTGAACGAACTATATAGCAGGCAGATTTGGGTGAATCCCAGCACTATTTGAATACAGTGGATATGACGGAATGATACTAGAATACAATAGAATGCTTTTTTCTCAAAATAGTATATTGTTTAAGGTTTTTTTTAATGCGATTGACAAGGTTCCTTGCTGAATGGTATTGGTTCGGACTTTCATTGGTTATATTATTAACTCAATTGAAAACTGTTGCTAAGAAAGGAAGGATAAAAATATAGATCAAGTGTGAGAATCAAATCCCAAACGAATGGTTGAAATAGATTTTTTGGTCAGTAATGAAATTAAAGATTGGTTGATCAAAGAAAATAATGTTGATACATAAAATTGAGATATCGAATATAGAATATTAGTCAAAAAAATATTTAAATGAAGAAATAAATGAAATAATATTGACAAGAAAACTGGGTATCGAATGTGAAATACTAGTCAAAAAATGTAAAATAAATGAAATATTATGAATAAATGTTGTTACTTTTAACACAACGCCATTATGTATAATGAAAAAAAGCTGAAAAAGAACGAAGAACATTATTTATTTATTGAAAAACACAGAATTAATTTAAATATTACTCATGATTGAGATATTGGTTGATTGTTGCATTCAAGCAATTGACCAAATTATTCAAATATTACAATCACGATTTTCAACTATTGAGGTAGATGCTCTCATGTTGTTAACTGATGTCACCCCAGATGAAAATGCGCCGTAATCGGATATCATTAATTTTTGCTGCTAACTGATTGACGTTGTGAAAAAATGCATTACAATTATAGAAATGATTCTTTGATTATTAACAATTCACAGTCGTCAAAACATTATATACGAGGGCGCAGAACGATTGTAAATATAAATGTAACTCTCTAACTAGAGCCTAAATATAACGTTATGAGAATTTTTGTTACTAGTGACAAAAATCACGTTTTCGCTGGGGGTATTCGATCACAAAATGACATCTCTTCGTAAAGAGCTGTAGACAAAACTGATTTCACTGTACTCTTATCAGGAAAATCGTTTTATAGCATGCGAGATACATTATTCGAGAGAATAATCAAAAATTATCAGAAAATAGTGTATTATTCAAAAAGCGAATATTGTTGGAAAATTTTCTCACATTGCATACATTTTATGAGAAACACTATTATTTTATTCTAATAAATATTTCATACAATACATTATTGCTCATCTCTACACAGTACATAGTTATCGAAAATTGCAATAATAGTATAATATCTCATAATGATTAACACAAAAATATATGTGATTTGCTTGACAAATATCACGTAACTTATCTCAGAAGGTGATATTTACATACCAAGATATTCATTTATATTTATTCATAATTGTAACATTTGAACAATTGGTAAAGTTCGCCAACAATATTCCTTTATGTTCATGTGTAACCCGGAAGAGATATTAAATTAATGATTTGAAGAACTCACTGAAACTATTTTTTTTTTCTATATCACGTATTTTCAAGCAGAAACTGTAATCTCAAACTATTGTTTGAAATGGTACCAATCATCGTTTCTAATTCAAACATCGCACCAGATTTTTACATACACGTGCACGACGGACCGGTTATGAATTTACAACACTAATAAAACACCTCGATAATAAAAATGATAATGATATTTTAATTTCAATATATGTGACAAGGTTGCTAAATGCATTAATATCGCAGTTAGTATACGATATGGGATCAGCCCAAATTGTGAACCAGACAAACGGGTAATAATAGTATCCCATAAACCAGACAATGATTCTTATGTTAATTGAGAGGAAGCCGAGAAAGCGGTAAATAATTAGATGCCCAAATGGAGGTTTACGTTATGAGTGCATCGGAGCTTTTCGAGAGTGTAGGAATGACGAGCCGGCCATATAATGAGCAAACTTGTGAATTTATGAGTACCTGCCGGAATAAATGTAAATTGTGGTTGGATTGAATTCGGACGGCATTCAGAGATGAACAGATAAATTAACTGTTAGGAAATAAAGTGCATGTGGTTTTCCGATATTTGAATTACATTACACGTATTTACAGGTTGTGGTTCAACATATGAGTAGGGTCACTGGATCTAGTAAGCTTCGCTTACTCGGGTACGGACATTGGGTGGAGCTAATCGGAACGATTACCCAAAAATTGACCAATGGCATTGCACTGTAATTTGTTTAAACAAATTAGAAAAGAAGAAGACAAACTGTCATTTTTCAAATTGACGTGACATTGACATTTTGATGCTCGATGCAAAATGTAAACAATCACAAGGGTTTTCGACTAAAATTTTTGAACTTCAAGAATGTTCGTTTTATAAAGATATACAGATGAAAGTCTAATTCAACACAGGTAAAAAATGTGACTAGGATGTCCTCTCTTTTAGGGCTACCTACGCTGACAACTGATTTAATGATTTGTCTGTTTGATACTTTGGAAATGAAGACTATTTCAATCAAGTTACTGGGATTAACTGCAGATTTAAACAACAGTTTCAAGTAAGATGAAATGGTCATCTCTCTAAATAATAATTGTTCATATGGAATAGTAATGTTGAACTTCTTATAGTGAATGATCACTCCGTAAATTTGTGTTTTGGTGATTCTTTCTCAGAATTTCCCATTTGAAGAAATAACTTCTACCCAAGTTCCACGTAAACATCGAGAAAGGTTCATTTAATTCAAGGTGAAGTTTGTTTTCATTCGTGTTCTATACAAAACTATATTCGGTGATTATCTAGTAAAAAATGGTAAATAACTCACCACTAGGAATGGAAAATAGTTTGTGACTTTTGTCATTGTTTTTACAGTTTTCAACTGAACAAATTTTCATTTCAAAATTTTGAATTTCAAATCAGAATGAAGAATATTGTGTAAGTTGAACTCTGTTAAACTTTAAACTCAACAAGTATACAAGAACACGAAAGGCGAGTTCTGAAATTCAACAGTAACTTCCGTCAGTTCTATCACCGATGCCTCTCTCTCTGTTTGTTGTTCGTCACAAACAAGAGAGAGAGAGGCATCAGTGACAGAACTGATGGAATTTACTGTTGAATTTCAGAACTCGCCTGAACTCAAACACTTCTTCTTCTCATATTCTCCGGAATTCGTATGAACAAATTTTCCTACATTGCGATTGGCCGATTTTTGGGTATCTTCTGGGATTGGCCAATTTACAACAATTTTCGCCAGGGCCTCGCCCATTGTCCGTACCCGAATAAGCGAAGCTTACTAGATCCAGTGACCCTACATATGAGTGGACATGAACGCCCCTTCATTGTCACGTGCTATTTTGTGCCTGTCATATTCGACATTTCTAATCAATTATACAAAGTGGAACTTTTTCTAACAAATATGTAATATGAATTGATTGAACCGCCGCGCCGCTAGTGTAATTATGCATAAATCGAGAAGTGAGAAAACAAAAATGATTACAATAACATCCTTCATTCGAAATGAGCCTGTGAATTTAGTAATTTAAAATTAGTGTGATCTTGATAAGAATAATACATTCAGAAGTTTCTTTCTATAGTAATGTGCTGTATATACTACATCATTTTCGGTTATATATATATATATATATATATATATATATATATATATATATATATATATATATATATATATATATATATATATATATATATATAAACAAAAAGGAAGTTCTTGGGTAAAGCAGCAAGCAAAACGTGTACTCTTTCAACACTGTATTTCCGATATTTCGACAGTGAATACTGTCATCTTCAGGGAAGTGTGTTATTGAGAATGGTACTGAAGATGACAGTATTCACTGTCGAAATATCGGAAATATAGTGTTGAAAGAGTACACGTTTTGGTGGCTGCTTTACCCAAGAACTTCCTTTTTGTTTCCTAACAAGTCAGCAAAGACTTCCTATCTACTATATATATATATATATATATATACATATATATAGCTCGATCAAAAAAAAATCATATTAGAATAAACTGAAAAAACCTGTAAAAAATATAGCGATCTAATCGATACATATATTTGGTTTTGCGAATCATTTATTTTCAGTTACTTTTCAAATCAATTATCCTGTTATAATCCTCTGATGGTTCTTGAACTAACAGCTTTTGGAATTCATCATTGAAGACGTTAGAAAACTTCTGTTTTCTGCACCCACCTGTAAATATGCTGTTTTCTTTAAAGTTTACTAAACGAAAAAGTATGCAATTCTAGTCAACTGAATGGATATGATTTCATATCCACACAAGGTAGGATATGAATTCCACCAATCACAGAGAACAAAATACTTGGTTACCAAGGACAACATTGTAGAAACGTCAGAATTCTGATCTGTCTACCTACAAACACAAAATCCAATTTGTTTCATTCAAGCATTAATAAATGTTCCTATATCTGAAATATTTTTCAGTTCATTGAGTCAAGTTTGAATTTTCACAAATGATGTTTTTTTTGTAGAATTGAAGGACTAACATCTACTCTTCCCACCAATAATTAAATGAAATTATACGTCCAAGTGCCCTATTGGTTCGAGTGTTAGCCTTCTGAGAAGATCTACTTCATAGTCGTGGGTTCGAATCTCACCAAAACAGACTTTTTTTTGGATTTCGATTTGAAGTTAGTAGATTAAGGGGTATCGTTCAATATTGAATTGATGAATTTTCTTTTCTGTGAGTTTTTCATAACTATCGAAAGATAACTCTGTATCTAAAATTGATTATCAATATGATACTTGAAAGAGAGTTCTGAAATATTTACCTGGTCAAAAAAAAATCAACTGTTCAACTCGAATGGATATTGGCCATATCGCCCTCTAACGTTTGAGCACTCGCATATATTGAAATCAGAGGATTTTTTGAATTTTGATATGAAAATGGCACATGCCAAATTTACGAGAATGTCAAAACGTCTAACTCTTCATAATCGGTTACAAGCTGAACTTTTCAACTCAATTACAAATAAAAGAAACACCCATTCTTCCACTAAAATCACACATATTGTCTCTTAGATTATATTCATTAAAGTGAAGAAAAACTCATTTGGCACATTCATTCGGTGTGGAAATATAAATATAGTTGGATATTACAAATATCATATTCTTACCAGAACCTAAAACATCAATATCTCAATCATTGTGATAACTGTGAACACTTGCGTTTAGTGTTTGGGAGAGTAACTTCATAATATGCTCCTCCTTTATGATATCCTAAAATTAATCTTTGCCCTTTTACAAGTACTTATAACTTCATCAATCATAGCATTCTGAAGATTTCCAAAATGTCTCAGAAAACCTCTTGTCATTTTCTTCACCTTGTCACTTGCTTCGTATCCGTCGGATCGCATTTGAAATTGTTTTAGTTTTAGTTAGTGTCTGCAATTTTCCTTGAGTTGACTCTCGTTCTGAACATGGAAGGCTGATATATCAGCTTTGAAAATTCTTGTTTCGACATAGATGAAGCACAGCTAATTTTAAAATCGTTTCACTGGCTCCATAAGCTTTAATTAAACATTTTTATAGATTCCCCGGATCTTTTCCGAGTTTGCAACAGATAATTGTGTCGTTTTGTATATTTTGACTTATTTTATATCTGGATAACTGTAATTATTATTCGAATATTCCTACGTGTATTGATTCTTGACATGATATATACCAAAATTATTCAGAAAATGTCATCAAGCTTTGAATATATATCAAAAAATTATTAACAGTCATCCGTTGAAGACGTATAGTGAGAAATATTTATATACATTTTTCCATCAATCTAACCTGAATTCCTCTCAGGAAAAACCCAAATTATGTTACAATCGAAGGTGGCAATAAATCTGTTAGTTATTCGAGAAGAATAGTATATGTGTAGATGAAAGAATTAAAAATAATTTGCTGAAATAGGATGAGATATATGCTTCCAAATAAATTACTTCGATAAACCATGAAAGTTACCGAGACTTGACGTTTCAATAGGAACCAAAAATTGGAACAGGTGTGTTTCAATAATTTAAAAGGTATGGCAAGATTTATGGACGTTTCGGTTTGATTATATTTTTATGAAACTCCAATTCAGCTTTCTTCGAATCTGATGATCATGACGAGAGAAAAAAAAAGGTTATTTCCGAAATTTCAAAAGTATTATGTCTTCAATACATTCGGAAGGCTCACTGCCTTTTATTCCATTTTGTTTGTCGACTTGAGAGGCGCTATGAGGAATTCTAAGAAGTCTTTGCGAGACTGGGAGTCTAAGTCTTGTTAGCAACTCTTTCCGCTTTTTCCTATGAGCAACATAGTTATTCGGTATCCCGTCATTTATAAAATGTTGCAAAATCATTTTTCAAAATGTCAGAGAAATTCTCGAAAATAAATCTGCCACATTGGAGAATCGAACCCAGAATACGATTATGACCTAACCACTTTGCTATTTATGTTCAGATGAAGAACTACTAATTTCTTGCATCATAAATGAGCTTAATATAATGCTTTTGATAATTTTCAGATGAGTTCTGTATTCGTAATTGTTTCAAGCATGCAGAATGAAAATATTAAACAACCTATGAGAAAACTAAATCTAGGAACGTCGAATTCTGGAATGTTTGTTATCTTGCCATTCTCTTATGAATGATAAAAGATACATTTGGTTACATCTCAATTAATGTTTGCTGCTATGATACAGGTTCATTTCTGAGAAAGGGGTATATCTATAGCAATCATATTATTGAAGTGGATTGTAGCCCCTACGGAATATTATCAATCGTTCCACCTTCAGTAGTTCCATATAGGTTAACCCAGTCTCTCACCCTTCTGTTGTGAACCTGAAAGATCTACCAAGCTCCTCTTACGTAATTTTGAACATTACAGGGATAACATGTCATATGGACTGGGAAATGAAAAACTATCGTTCTATGTCACTCACGATATATTATTATTCTTAGCAAATTATCTCAACAATATACACTATTCATTTGAATAAATGATGAATGGTTACTTGAGAAACTGTTTCTTGAATGAAAGTTATACACGAGCAAGTGCTCCTTTTCATTGAGGTATACACCAAAAATTTGGTGGCCACGTCACAAAATACTTTCAAACCTTGGACTTTTACGCTTCATGGTTTGGTTCCTGTTATTTTTTTTCAGTTAACGATGTTTGGTCACAGTGATAAATTAGCATTAGAAATAGATAAATAGACAGTAATCAGGTTTCGCATATAAATCACTGATTTTCTAGTTGAGGTTGTTCGTATTTGCGTGACGTCTTGAATATTTTAGCGAAAACATTTTTGGTGGTTCGTTCCACAAAAAATAATTGCGTTCTCTATTAATAGGGATTTTAATTGAATACCATGCTATTATATCGACCGTGATATTCCAACTACACCTTGATTTTCAAACATAAAAACTTATTTCGAATACCACAGTGAAATATGAGTTTAAAATCAACAACAAATCATCAAGTCCGCCATTACTATTGAGGAATTTCATTATTTCTCTCGATTGTTTTTGTTTTATTTTCTTGTTTTCCATTTCACAATTTATTTTCCTGCGCATTATCATCCCTTTCTTCACAAAGAGTACACTTTCGTCTCCCAATTTCAGCGTAACAGATTCGTTTTTGACCGAATTTTCTAGTTTGGTTTCATTACTTTCGTCTTATTTTCTCAACCATATCAGCATATTCAACAAGTTTCTATGAAGTAAATAGAACCGAGCTACAAGAGGAGTTCGACCCAATCCACAAATCATATCAAGTCATTCCAGTTGTTTTCAAAACTCATAGTCATCCACAAAAATAAAACTGAACTGGGAGTCTACGTAGTTCCTCTGTTCGAAATTATCATTTGTTGTTGAGAAATATGTCTGTTTTCAATTAATTGATTCACATCTTTTCGACAAGAAATTGAATGATGATATTATGAAAAAATCGCTTGAGGATACAACACGTAATGGTTGTTTGCCGTGGCGCCTCAAAAATTGGTTTGAGGGGCAAAATGACTTTCTGATATCAGCGGAAAACTTTCAGTTCTTATGGTGGCAGACGAACTCGGAGTAAAATAAGTATTGATTTTGAGCGTTTTACAGATAGCGTATAAAGATAATCTGAAAATTTTCAATACAGAAAAAAACTGTTTTCGAATTCCATAACTAAATCCTGCCCAATCCATAATGTGCTTCAATAATTCGATTGAGAGGCCTCCAAAGGTATATATTCAGAAACGGATTGAAGAACATTTTTTTATTAGCTTGCTTGTATGAATAACTTATTCCGAAAATGAATGATAAACAATACATTGTATTTTACATTAATCAGTTAAATGTATTCGTATAGAAACGTATTCAAACAGACATTTCAACAATTTCATTTCTCCGTGAGATCATATAGCAGAAAAAACGGTTATTTCAAGAGTTTTTCGAAAACTATTTTACTGTTCTGCTTGTATTTATTTAGGAATGCATGTGACGAATCTCTGCATCTTCGACGTGGAAATATTTTCATAAGAAAGGGGCTTTCTGCTTTTACAATATAAATGCCCATAAAGGAGATATTTCGAATTGAAATGTGTGTAATTCGAATAATGGACCTTTGGTAATCCCTGTATGACAGAGTTGAACTGATAATCAGGAAATCAACATTCATTAAGAGGAAATTCCCCATTTTTTAGTTATTATTTTGTAGACAATAATTTCGTTTTTATTCAAAATTTGGTTACCTATTCCAGAATGACTCTTTGAAACAAAACGTATGAAGATGATATTGATGATGGTGTTTATCTGAAGGACGAACATTCTTATTTAGTATCCGTCGGTTCAAGTACTTTTGTTTTTCAATAATCAATTGACCATTAAGAATTATTTCTTCATAGAGAATGGAATACAAAAGGAATCAGAAGAAATACGAGTTCATTTACATGGTTATACCGTCATTCAATTATTTCACCGTGTGTTTTCTGCGATGGATGTATACAGGTATCATCAGAAATATCTCTCAACCACCAAAAGAACAATGCGTCACCGCTTTGGTGTGATCAGAACAATCTTCTAAGTATCTAACTTCCCATGGCTTTTCCTTAATTATTCTTCAATATTTTGGATAGGGATTTCATTAATTCTATGATTGATTTATATTTGTACATATCGAGATCATTTTCATCTTCAATTTCTCTATAAGGAAACGTAATAGAAATGAATACATCTTTTCGGCGATTTGTACCAACAGATTCTCAACTGAACCCACACTTTGTTCTTGGAATTAACAGAAATTAATTCCTTTTACGAACATTTCTGTGCATATTTCAAAAATTCTTCCGTTTTATTCAAACGTCATTTGTCAACATGTCTGAAACGATTACTTTTTGAAGTTGTCCTAGAAAAATATTTTCGTGGTCATTCCCTTTCGGATCGCATTTACTTTCACATCGTTTCAAGTTTTAATATACTCTATATACCAAAAAAATGGCTCTATTCTATCTTCAAATATAAGTGAGCTGATCATTTGTTTTATAATTCAATCCTAACCAGACAATGTTGACCGAATCGAACAACCACAAGAAATCGATAATAAGAATTGTTCTCGTAATATAAGGAATTATTCAAATTTGTATTATTATTAATAATGGGTCATGGAGTGATTCTCGTAAGAAGCTGCATGGACAAAATATGAAATTATAGGCTATAGATCTTCTGCAATAATTTGAAGAAAATTACCGACACTGATTACTGATTGGCAAGAGCTCGAAGGGAAAATATTTTAACATTACTGTACATCTGAATCCAGTTTACAAAAAAATGACGTTTACCTCAGGGTATTATATCATATAAATAGTCCCTTGGTCAACCAGTTTTATTTGCTAAGAGCTATTGCTACTGGAAACAGGAGAAGAAATATCAAGCATCGACTTACGGCGTTGCAGATAGCGCGGATGGAACGACTGCTGACGCTCGAGAGCACGTCTTTGATAGAACTATCAAACCTTATAGGATAAATAAAGTAGACGTGTTCGGAATGTAAAAACGAGTAGTTGTTGTTCTTGTCACTCCGCAGAAATATCGACGTTTTTGTCCTTCTTCCGTTCATTGAATGATTTCTAAACTCTAACAGCGCGATCAACTGTAATAGATAAGCATTTTTGTTCGAGGCAACGAGCAGACAATAGGTATTCGCTATTACTTCCAATCTTCAAACGCATACTTATGTCAATAATAATTTTCAGAAGCAAAGTAAGTGATTTAAAATACCGAGTGACCGACGCCTGTCATTTTTATGCTGATCGGATGGAACGCTACAGGGTGTGTCATTGAAGTGTTAACTAGTTGGTGACGATTCGACGTTTATGAAATGAATTGAGTTATTAGAAACATGAACTGCTATTCAGCGTTAGATGTCTCTCTATTTCTTATATATGAAAATTTATATATCAAGATAGATATATCTTCGCTACCATTTTTTACTTAGTTTCTTGGAATCAAATCATGAATTAATCATATGAAAATCGATTCCAACTCATTGCAAACTGACTTGCTTAGAAAATGTGAGGAAGACGAAATTGCAGTTATTTATAACATTTCATGAACGCAGTGCTGGCGAAGTTTGAACCCAAACTTGAAAACTCAAGAAGAAAACATGAATAACATTTGTCGCAAAGTCGTGAAGAGGGTCGAATGAAGAAGATTGAAAATCATAATTTGTTTTTCTGTAAAATGAGATTTGTAACACTTTGAAGATCTTCTCGAAAAGTTAATGTACTTATTTTAAAATGCATGCGATGAATCCATGCAGCTTCGACGTGGGGATTTCTGCTTTTACAATATGACTGACAAAGCTAATGCCCATGAGGGTGATATTTCGAATTGAATTGTGTGACATTCAAATTATGGATCTTTGGTGATCCCTGTTTGACAGAGTTGAACTTATAATCAGGAAATCAACATTTATTATGAGGGAATTCCTTATTCTTTCGTTATTAATTTCAGAGAGAATGATTTGGTTTCCAATGGAAATTTAGTTACCTATTTGAAAATGATACTTCAGACTCTAGAAAAAAACCGTATGATGTTGATGATGATTTTGGTAGTGTAGAGGTTAGCACGATCGTCTTTCAAGGGCAGGACCGGGGTTCGATTCCACGCCGGCCCACCGTGCTGGGATTCACACGTTAAAAGTTAAAGCCTCGTTAATCCATTGCTCGCACCAGTGTCGATTTCTGAGGAGTGACGTTCGTCAGCTTGTTAACGGAATGAACTATTTCAGAACAACAAGAAAAATGTTAATATTTACATACACTTTTTTTCCAATTTAATACAAGTACTGCATTATCAATACTGGTATCCCAGGTTAGAAGCGATATGTGAAAATCATGAAATTTAAATTGAACCAATACTGGAATCATTGCAAATGTATGTTTCTTATCTCTAGAGAACTAACGTGTTTTGAATGTACGTACTTACTATCCTATCGTGAAACTCACTACTTTTTTAATAAACATGGAACTGTAAAAGTAAAATATTCATTTTTTCTACTCAGATGAAACGTAATCTCAACGAAAACACAATTATCAGTAGAAGGAGAATATTTTTCAACATTGAGATCACGATGTGGGTCTGTTTCGCACATATAGGACGTTTGCACTGGTAACAATAGGAGGTGATTATTCTTTTTTTTTTCGATGAACAATGACTGCAAATGGTTCTGGGACCTTTATTATTGTTTCATTGGATGAAGCCTTAGTATTCAAAATATGACCGAAACATTTTTTGAGTGATACATTTTTGTCTTTTTTTGGTGCTCCAACCATGGTCTCGTGAGGTTGAATGCTGACATTATACAGAAATATTTGTCTTGAAGTGGACTCTGTATTTTAGCTTTCTATGATAATATATGATATAACTATTGATTCCACTCAATGTCACTATATTATAGAAGATAGATAATGACCATCGTCTAGTTTTTTGATTGCAACTCATTTTTGCACACATCTGATCAAAAGAATAGACCCCACCTTTAGTTCCATCACAAAACTCAATAACTGAAGGCTTCTTCGATGAAGGAGATATTGAGGGTTGATAATCATGTGAGGTTGATAAAAAAATATTATCAAACCGATGTTGTACAAATTTTGCAGTTGACAATGTGCAGTTTGAATTTGTTGGGATTTGTCTGGCTGCAATTTTTTTTTTCCATCAAAACACAAAATATTAGTTTGTTGTACGATTCTCACTAAAAATCGTGTAGGAGGAAACTATATTGGGTATATAGTGGGTATGAAATGTTGTTCAAACATATAAACAAAGTAAACACAGTTTGTTTCAAACATGCATTTCTATAATTTTCTATGAGACGAAAACATTAATCTATCAGTGTGTTAATTTATAAACTGATTTTCTCAAAAAATGATACGAAAGTCATATAAACATTGTAGCTACATGGAAAGAATCTACTCCCGAATATGTTCCTGATTAATTGAAAAACGGTTAGACAAATTGACTTTAGTGTAACACAAATACTTTTCAGTTGGTTATACGAATTGATTCCACTGACTTGATTAAAGGAATGCAATAAAATAAAGAATCTCAGATACAAAAATGCCCTCTGAATTTGTTAATGAACAAATTACAAGTTGTCACGGAGGAAATGGATTTAATGATATAACAAAATAAGTTCAGGAGACGAGTTTTTATTCCTATACCTAAACTTCAGTTCTGTAACACAAAGGACGTAATCATAGCAAAACACATACAATACTCATAGAAATGAAATTCAGCAATATACCCTTATGAATATTTCCCTGTTCCGACAGATTCTTCTGTCAAGTATGCAAATTTTGATTTATCTTGACAACAGGAAAAATGTAGTAACCATGGGGTAGACACACTTCCAGATCGGTTTGAGGCTTATTGATCAATCTTCATTGAAAATTCAATCCTGCACATGTATCACCAAAAACATGATGGAATTTCTTCTGTGAATAATCCTGCAGTGACACGTGTCGGATATAATTCAATGCCTTCGTGTATTTGTCAGGGGAGTAGTCTTTCCTGATAGGTGATAGCCCGTCAAACTACAGTATAGGTAGTTGAGATTGGTCCGAACGTATCGTTCAAAGTTAATTTAATTATTGGCAGTCTTCGAGTACCCTTACCGACTTTGTTGAACGTTAAATCTGTTTCAATAGTCTTGATTTTCACACTGAAAGTTCCATACTTACCTGTGAAATTTCGTTTATACCTAATTTGTTGAACGAAATATTGTTGATTTTTGGGGAAGGTATTCCTGAAAAATGCTATGATATAATCCATTATATATTAATAATCGCATTGCTTACTATTACTTCCTTGGAAGTCAAAAGATATGTGGTTTCTATAGCATCCACTTCTGTGAAGTACAATATTCCAAGCAAACGATTTTTCTCGATGATGTATTGTTCTTACAACAGACATTGGAAAGTAATATAACCTTCAAACGAAAAAACACAAGATATGTTCATTTCAGAGGGACTGCTTCAAGTTACTTGTTTCAAATGATGGGATTGACAAAATATTCGTCAACTCTTCAGAAAATTCATGATGATTGACTAATTATTTTTGGTCTGACCCATTTATATATATTTTCGTGGCCATTTTTCAGGCAAAAACATAGAAACAGTAAAGCTATATAGGAAACGGATATTAATTCAATTGAACTGGCTGACACTTTATGAAAATTTATATTCAACAAACAAAATACTACATTTTCCTGCTAGATTTCCACTTATGGATTTACAAAACTGCGCCACGTGTTTTGCAATAAAATAGCTTTCGTAAGACAGAAAAATAATTCATCCTGGATAAGGAGTTTTGGAAACTCATTGTCAGTGAGAATCATATAGAGAACTGTAGTATTTTTCATAGGGTAGATATTATGCCATGTGGGCTACGATGTCACAGAGCCGAGGGCTTCAGGCCTGAGGATTCATAAATCGCTCGAGACCATGAACATCTCTTAATACCCGCGGTAAACACGAATTAATTTCGTACAAGACTGTTATTTGCATTCATAATGAAAAATTCAATTCAATTTGAGCAATATTTTCATTCATTGAATGTTGACACTCGTTCCTAGATGAATACTGTGGAACTCAAAATGTTGAAATGTACGAAAGTTCTGAAATTACTAACCACGATTGTTGGTAACCAGGCAATAGAAACAGATGCGTAAACTGGTATGCTAATTCTTTTTTGACTTTTTTTACTTTATATTGTCAAGGACAATATTGGGAAAAGAAATGAAAGGAATTTGGGTGTCATCAAGGTGTCAGAATATCCAAGCGCACTCCGGGTTTATCATTCCCTATAACAAAAGTAAGACTCATCAATCATCGTCTAGACATTGAAACTAGTTTTGGCACCCGTCAAATGACCCTTTTTCAAACACGTTTCTGTAACGGGGAAGCATACACGATTCTCACACGTTTATTCCCAATGAGAATAACTACTGATCTGTGCGAATATGTTACTTTTATAAATACTTTCAGTTGGAATTGAAATAAAAAATATATAATGTCGTCACTTTCAATTCAGTCCTCCATATCTCAATCATAGCTGGTAATGTAAATGTCTAACAAGCTAGTACACATGTAAAAATTGTTCATAGAAAAACTTTTAGAATGTTAAATCCTCCTCTCTTTTTTCAAATCCCCCTTCCTTTAGAGATGGCACAGAGAAAAAATAACGCACACTCAAGAAGGCATGAGTGCACACATTTTTCGAAATGAAACATAGAGGGGTAACTGCACGGGGGGGTTTGGGTGGCAACTGCCCTAAAAATGACCTGATGGATCCATAGAACCTTTGTACAAAGTGGCGTTCCCTAATCATTTTTTGTAAGGTTGAAGCTATATTTGGTTGTTAACATCCCCACTACATGTCGTTCACAGATATCCTTCGTATATTCAGGAATTTCAGGATCGTTAATTTTTTTCATATGATTCTTGCCATTCTTCAGTGAGTAAATGTTTAAGGGATGGTATGAATTGTTTTGTTATACTCATGTTAATATTTCACCAGATTTGAAGAACAGTATATACATTTCCATCATGTTTTCGAAAATTTGCGCTTTCTTCATAAATACCCTTAGCTTTTCACTTATAGATAAGGTCTCTGATAACTATCCATCACATAAACTACACAGGAATACATATTGATATCTGACAGATAAGTTATCAAGGACTTTATCTATAAGTGAAAAGACCAGCCCTTAGTAGAATGAATGTATCTTGTAAGATAAAAGTGTCACTTTTTAACAGAGCTTGAATCACTCGAACACCGAACTCAATGCACTTGACGCTCGAAATATAGAGGTCTGTTTAAAAGTGTTTCGTTTCTACAATGAATTTTCAGTATCTTTGTGTAATAATAATGGAGTATTGAAGCTACTGGAAAAACAAAAACTATTCGAAGATTGAAGATATTTTCAGAAATGTAAGATTTACTTTCAGACATGAGCGACTAGGACCCGGTGAGCCCTTGTGTGTATCAGGATTGTTACTAACTCCCCAGGAGCAGCATGGTTATTCGCGGACTCGTCATCCATGAAACATGACAGGAGTCATTCGCCAACACGACAGAGAAATTCTTATAAAGAAGAATCTCTGCCCCGTTGGAGAATCGAACCCGGGACCTTTTGGTCGACAGGCGGGTGCGAAACCACAGCACCAACTCCCTCTCCTGAGAATCAATGATCAAGTGAGCTCATGGGTTAGGTATCACCGACAGGCCAAATTGTCAAAGAAATATTATGCGATTTTTCTGTAAATACTATTAGAATATTATTGATTTTGCATAGATATCACCATTTCTCTCTGAAAAACGAAATTGAGATACTTGGGCAATATTTGAAGGGATCGAAAAACTTTTGATCAAGTTTCTTTGTTCTCAGGAAAAAAAGGGAAAGAATTCAATACAGATATAGTTTTTTCATTCAACAATAAAACCTATTTTGAACTCTAGCAATGAACTCGATTGATGTTTCGTTGAGGAAATAGCAAATTGAATTGTGAATTGATTGGAGTAACAATTCACAAGCTAGCTTGTGGCTTCGGTTCATTTTTTCCATAAATTTTTAATTCATGAATTCATTTCAATCTTTAGCGTAAATTTTGACCTGAGAATTCAATTTGCTACATGAATACTTGAATCAAATATAATGAATCCTGAAACTGCACAAGGGAACCAGGAGAAGCGAAAGTTAGCATAATTATTACTAATTTTGAAAAGTTTGAAAATAGAATAACCCTTCATAAGTCTCTTTTTGGTGGAATTTTTGATCCTTTTTCTTAACCAGAAGACAATACTTCAGTAGTATGACCTCATCGAAAGTTCGATTTCGTGAATATATCATCAAATATCAGACTATTACTCATTTTTGTGTATGTCCAATATCATGACTTGGATGAGGAGGTAAATAGGCGTTTTATCATGTATTCAAGGGGTTTGTGTTCCGCATCAGCGTTGAAGTCTCTGAGTAAAACGCCCTATATTCACTTCATATGCATGCCAGCATTCACTACTATGGGATGCTTGTATAGAGAAGTATTCAGTCACAATGATTTCATTATGAAATACCATAACCGAATGCTCAGTTTGGTAGTTATTAGACTAAATTCCAACAAAATATGAATTAACTTAGGCTTATTGAGCAGATCAGCTTCAGGTTGACTTTTCAGGATTATTGAGCGAATCCAGTGGGAAAGCTCAGATGAAAACAAAATCTTTTCTGGGCTTCAGACTGATACTGTTGAGAAGAATTCTTCACAAACCACTCTCTAATTTTATTTTCTGTAGAAATTTACCATAAATGACATTTATCTTATTAAAGTATGCTCAGATATAAATTCAGCAAACAATATTTGATTCAGTGTTCGTCGTGGTATTTGAGCAAGAGAGCAGCTGTTCCAAATACTATATCTCCCAGTTTGTGAATGAATAAAATATATATGAATGATATACATATATCTCTGAACAGAAAGTATTAGGTGCTTTTTTAATTCTTCCAGAGAAGTTTTGTATTTCACATTTTTGTTGATTTTGAGAAGAAAAACTAAAAAAAGTTTAATTGAGCTGGCAGATACTTAAATTTCTTGTAACTTCGTTCTCTCCACGTAGAAGTCTAAATTGAGAAAAGGCATTTCTATCGAAATAAGTCCATACCAAATCATAGATTTCTATCAAATGATCAAATCCCACTTTGGGAATGATATTCGGATGGGATGTCATTAGTTTCTATGAGGGAAATGATCGAAATTTCGGTATCACTATAGACAACGTAAACTCAGTAAGGGATTGCAGATTTGATTTAGGAATCGAATATCAGTTCAGGTTTCGATATCATATTTTTGAATGACTTCTGCATCTCTCTTTGGAATATAGACGTTTCCCTGAACCCAACCTGGGAACACCGATACCACCAAGGTTCAGGAAAAATTTTTTCGAGCACTGTTTTTTTTAGAATCACAGAGAACAGAAACGAGTTCACATAGGAAAGAGTATATCTGTGCGTACCATGAAGACTTGTACCTCGTTTCTGCAGCGTCTGTTGACACCAACTATACAAAGAATGTAGAAATCTGTATTATCGACCAGTCAGAGATAGGATCGGGTTTTCCATATTCGAATAAATCCTATCAAAGCAATGACCTATAAAATTCTATCTCGCCATCGAAAAACGACTCATATCTTGAATGGGGAATCAATTCTCTTCGAATTATATGGTGAGGAGGACATACATAATACAGTTTATACATAATACAGTTTATACATAATACAGTTTATGCGGTAAAAATTCCGGGTGGTTTATTGATTAATCAGGGTATTGATCCGAAGACTGTAAAGAAATAATGAAAAAAACACAATATAAGTGACAGCATTCCTTTTTATGAAAATTGATCAATTCATTCAACATGAGTGCGTTCTAGGGTAGGTGATTCCTTTTTTTTTACTTTTTCCCCATTTAAGAGCTTGTGCAAGGACCTACAGTTCATGAAGTGGAATCCGGATCACTTTGGCTCAGTGACTGGACAGCAAATACTGAAAATGAAAAATACTTGTACTTCGACCACGGTGCTACTGAACTTTCAGTAGGATAAATGTATTCCTCACATAATATATGAGATGTGAATTTGGTCTCGAGATAGATTTTCATAGGTTGTTTCATCCACTCAATTCAAGAATGAATAATGTCTGAATTATGTAATGTTTTACTCATTAAAAGGTACCAACTACTCACAACATAATACCTACGATTTTTTAAGGAACATAATCCCCATACATTCTTCTTTGAACATTGCTCAAAATCTATCAAAAACGGTTATCAGATCCCTATACAAAAATATTCTCTTCGACAATTTTGCCCCCCAAACATTTGAAACATTCAATCATGGGAAGATATGTAATTATATGTATGTTTATAAAATGCTTAAGGCAGCATCAGTACGGTCGAGTAAAAGAACAATGCAGTGAAAATCTTGTTTCCAAATGAGTTAAACTCCGCCCTACTCGCCACATTTATATTTTCAAACAGAAAATGTATATTTTATCTTAGAAATACAGTCAATAATTATTGATATTATTATTATCATTATCTGTGTCTGCTGAATTATTTAAAATTGTCCATTGGCGATGATCATTTCTAAAACATGGAATATCACATGCTTGTACCCTAATTTTGAAAATGATGACAGTCCTGTACCATTCATTATGGAATGTTTTCCTTAATTCGATTACATACATGGAGACACATCATACTTTAAGTGGCGGTTTCGATTTGATTTATTCCAAACTCAAAACCGTTTCTGTCCTAAAATGAAAACGTTAGCAAGTAAAGTGAAGGGTTGTGTCCAATTCGGCTTCGCCTCCTAAATGAAAGAAGAAGTATCAAACACTGTTATTAATCCAAATTCCAGTGTTAGCGACGGGGTCAAACTCGTGCATACTACCTGTCTGCCCTCGCATTGATTGCTGGAGGGTGTTAACACCGTTGACGGTAAGATTTTGCTCAAGATTTCGAAAGATAAGGTAAAAAACGCTCACTTTCTACCTGGGTATTTTCCGCCTCCTCACTTGAATAGCGAGTTCTGTGGTCCCAACCGCCCATTCGGCGTTTCACGGATTCGTGGACTGCATGATTTATTGAAAGAATGACATTTGAATGATTTCAATCCGAGAGATACATATTACTTCTTGTCTGTGGCACGGTCAACTTGCTACGTAGGAGTGTCGGGAAGCTGGGGCAGGTGGATAGTAGAACGCAGTTGACTCAAGTCGTATCCCCTGAAAAAAACCTGGTCTTGTGAATTGATATATTTTTTTGAGGGGGTAACTCTAATCAGCATTCATTGTGAAAGATAACCTTGTATTGCAAAATCTATTTCGGCTTAACAATATTATGTATATATGTATAAAACTGAATGAAATATGTAGATTAATTTCTAAAGATGTTGGTTAATATAAAATTACAGTAATTGACAACTGATTTCAATTAGAATGCTGAGATACTATGTTTTCTCAAAGATGGAGTTGAGGATTTCACATTTCGAAAAAGTTCCCATTTGTATTATATATATTCGTTAGGACAATTTGATCTTCCTTTCTATTCCATTTATCTATAAAAATAAATAAGTGTTTATTTCAATAATATTATTTGAATTTGTTTTTTTATTCAACCATTTTTCTGCTTGAGTAATATAGAACATTTCTAAGAAGATCCCTTTGGCAGTGTTTCTTTCTGGAGACTAAATCTTAACAGAGCTGTAATCAATGCAGTACCCTTAATCAAAGACATGTTCACTTAAAGCACATCTCTCTGGGTGCAGTTCACTATCACTTTTGTGGAGTGTTTTTCGAGCCTTCAATAACCTGGATGTTTGTCCTATGTATTCTTTAGTACAGTCTCGACAAGGTATATACATATTACATCTTAACAGCTTGTATAAATTGTTTTGTCTTTCAATTTTGAAAATATTTTGTCAAGAGGTATCAAATGAACATGTCTTTAATGAAGGCACTGTATGGATTACAGTTCTGTTGAAATTTCGTCCACAGAAGGAAACACTGCCAGAAGTCTCTTCTCAAAAATGGTCTGTATCACTCAATCAGAAAAATCGTTGAATAGAAAAACAGATTTGAATCATCTCAGTGAAATATACTCTTATTTATTTTTGATGGATATAACGAAGAGAAAGGAAGATCAAATTGTCCCAATGGATATATATATATATATATATATATATATATATATATATATATATATATATATATAAACTTTTATTACAGTTATCTTCAAATGTAAAATTTTCTCAATTCCAACTGGAAAAAAACAGAATAAAGTACCCTTCTCATTGAAATCAATTTGCCAATGACTGCAAATTACTGCCATTTCAGAATTACAAACTTCTTTGGATTCATATCTATAAAAGAAACGCGGCAAAATCTGTTGCGCAGTTTTCAAAATCTAAGCATACATAGGGACGACAGACAGCGGGAAGCTACTTCATTTTATAATTCGTAGTGATAGATCGTACTCAAAATAAGACTTTCGTCAGGACAATGAACTTTGATAGACAATGTATATGAAAACAAATCGATGGTTAGTTTCGCAATTCTAATCTCAAAGTGGAACTCAACTGTGAATCACACATATAGAAAGTGAGTGATATCCATCAAAAACAAAACTGTCAATGCACTGAAATCATTTGACCCATGTACCTGTACTTGGATGAACACATATATCTCGTATATATTTTTTAGGCTAACTCGCCACCCCAGTACTTGAGTCATGTAAAACTGGAAATCAACCTTTCACTTTTTTTTTCGTTACAAACGTCGACCGGCCATTTGCTTCTATCATTACAGCTTTACCTAATAGGTTTTGTTAATTTCTGCATTCCAAATCCCAACTGCCTGAGAGGAAAGTACCTACTTGATATGCATTTTCAAAAATATTGACAAAATTTCAAAAATATTTTTTCATATATTCTACAACAGGTAAAATATAATTCAGACAGTTATTAATATTACATTCGCTAAAAAATTATTTCCTTTGCAATTAACGGAATAGTAATGAAACCAGTCATCCACTAGGTATCCCCGAAACTAACGAACACAGAGATATTAAAAAAATTTATCAATCATTTTTATTTAATTGAAAATGTGACCGTCTTTTCAATGACAGTATATTCAGACTCTTTCAAAGGTGAAATACATCATTGTTTCATTATTTTATACCTTATATCGGGTCAGAACGAAATTAGTACACACGGCTCTATTCACTTGTTTATTGGGTAATATATTTGATTTTGGCTCCAACCTGTGACAACCTGCTGTTTCTATCATATGAACTGACTGCAAGAGTCAAGAGTCTTCCGTTTTTTTTTTAAGTGAAATGGATTCAATTATTCGGCCATCAAGTGTGTCTTTACATAGGCACTTTTTTTTTTCCGAAATCGTTTTATTTCAATAATTCTGCAGTGATGAAAGAATGAAGGCATGAATTCCAGAGTTGATACATCACAAGTTTTTCGGGCATGAGGGCCGTGTCCTGGAACTTTGAGTTCCGGAGCTTTCGGTTGCATCTGCGGCAACCATCTTCAGTGGCGTGGTCTTAGTTGACCTCCTTCCTGTGGTTTTACTGTGACTAATGATAATTCTGGAGGTACCCATTTGTTAATATCTTGTGGTTAGACCCTGTTCTGTCGTACGTCTTTAGAATAGGATGCCAAATTTTGTTTAATGTCAGTCCCTCTTCCTTCCTGTTGAAGTTATCCTAACGCTTACATATCTCAATTGCTTCACGGTTTTATAAAATTGAATATTATGATTATCGAGAAGGGCATGTTTGGCAACAGCTGATTTTTCAGTTTGTCCTTGTCTTGAAACAACGTTTGGTGATTCCTACATATACTTGTGAATTGTTTTGATGTTGTGCCGTTTTAGGAATTTTCCAATTCGATCTGTGGTTCCCCTCCGATATACTTTGCGACCAAGTTTACCTTCATTTTGTCTCGTACAAAAAAGAAAATATGTTTGCCTAATTCAAAATCAATCGTCAGATATATAGGCGGCCTTTAAAAAATACAAGTATTCCATGGCATCCTCGAAATGTTGAACTGACCATTACGAGATTTGGTAGTTGGATTGTATTGATATTGCTTTCGTCATTTGAGATCAGTAAATTTTTCTATGTAGTTCTTTGAGTTACTATTCTACCACAATCTAAAAAAAAAGAATAATATTGGAGTTTTTACAAATCAATGACCGTCAAACAGTAGATAATAATAATTGCGAAAATATGCATTGTCAGATTCCTAAATTTCAGAATTCCATTACTTCTGGATTTGTTTGCCAACGATCTTGCGCAAACGTTAATAATAATTGAATATCTTCTGCTACAAGCAAGCTCATTTGTTTTATTACTCGAAAAAACCTCAAGGCCGTAGGACAAAATTACGTCTCGCATTCTTTTCTTTACTTGATGAGTTGAATAACTCGAAGACCATCACATTAAAATAATGCATACTATAGGTATATCGTTTATTACTTCTAAACTAGCATGAAATTATATGCAATGTTTTTCAAAAATTCATAATATGCTAATTACATGAATCAATGCGTTACTAACATTTTTTTGGGGTCTTTCATTGTCATTATATCTCATTGAAGAATATTGCCAATTTGATAAGAGAGAATCGAAGATAAGAGTGAAGGAAAAATGACGAAACAAAAATAACTTTTCATAATATTGACACTGAAGCAGATATTCTTCAAGCTGTTGTGAATTCAATTCAATTTGGTAAAACACGATAAAAAACAACGGATCAACAACAAAAAAATATTTTTGAAAAATATTAGAGTTTTTACATATTTTTTCAGAGCATACTTTCCTAAGAAAGATATATGGTTATGAGTTTGCTGTCAGAAATAACGTCCACACAAAATATATTTTCTTCGTATAGTGTTTCGCTGATTGAATTTAATGATCCCATAATATACTCAAAGATATGCAAAACAGAGATCATCAATTACCATCAATCGTTTTGATATTAACACATGTTGTATATTCCGTGTGACGAAATGAATTCTAAACTGATTAACCTCAAAAATATTCACCTATTCAAGTCATTATCAAAATGACATTATAAATAAAATCATTAACAAGGTTGTCACAGCGGATAAATCATGAATGATGATTCCTGCGATATTATTTCAATTGTATCATTATCGACAGGTAGTCATTCCATTTTGAAAATTTGAGATAATCGTGATACTTGCTTTTCGACGAACAGGTATTATTATTTTGTATTATCCCGAAGTGATATCCTACTAGCACCTGGTCTGTTCAATGACTGAATGTATAAAAACCATCTTTTTCTGGAAAGAAGTTTTGAGGAACAAATTCTCAGTTTGTCATCTCCAAATAAATGTGAAAAAAGTACAATGGGTTTTTCCGTTTATCGGCCGATGCTCCCCTACAAATATCAGCTCTCAAGAGTCGAAACTTTTGCCAGCAATGGATTAACAAGGTCTCCCCCTTCAACGTGTGAATCCCAGCACGGTGGTTCCCTGGCCACTACACTACCGAAAACCACAATACTTCTAAGGAAGAAGTAACAGGTAAAAATTTGAATACTGTTGAAATATATTTTCATTCCTAGATGTTTGAACTATTCACCAAAATGAAGAAAGAGTCTATCTGAAACTCCCCTGTCTATATGGCACAACGGGTACTGAATTGCATGGACAAATTATGCATTATTTTCTAACTCAAAAAAGGGCAACTTCCGAACGAAGAGAGAACGCCTCGATTTGATTTCAGATTCATGTTCAGCAACTCAAAATACTCAAGTTGCATATATATTTTTTCGAAACTAGGTTAAGTATTCCCAATAAACCTTTAACCAAAGGAACAGTTCATAATCATCATAATAATTTAATTATTGAGGAGTGAGGTTTGTTGAGATTGTGATACTCGTATAATCCATTTTCCTCAATTTCACTACAAATAAAATTGATGGAGGAGCAACTCTTCAATTCAATGTATATGAGAGATATTCTATGGATGATTTCGTTTTACTTTTCATAACTGAGTAATACAAATGAATCAATTTTTAAGTGAATATGAAAAGACATTTTGATATTTTCGACAATTTTGAAAATTGCCACTTTGTAAAAATGCTACTTTTTCAAATGGGCTCTTCAAGGATCGGTGGTGGTCCTTCTCATAACTGTAGAAATTTGGAATAAATTCTGCTAACGCTCATTGCTCAATTCCTGGGATCAGGAGTTTTTCTGGTCTGTCGTGCTGGCTTTTTCATATCCGAGCAATGTTGGGTTCGTTTTAAAATAGTTTCAGTGATATTATGAATCAATTTGAGCACAAATCTATTTCTATTTGACATTACTACCACGACTACAATTCGAATATCGCCATTATAGAATATAATATTTTCCAATCTATTCATTCCTTTTTGGAACCTCTTCAACAGAGTTGAAACAACTTCTCGAACAAAATTAGAAATACTTGCAATCGACGGGCGTTACTTCTCTAGAAGTTGAAATCATATTTTTTATATTGTTTTTTATTTACATACCCCCTTCAGGTAGGTAAGAATTATTTGAGTTAGAGCAGTCTATATTCAGGTTCTTCGCGTGACTTTATCACTAACCAAATGAACGAAAAGCAGAATGGATGAACTCGTCCCTCTATTAATATTTATACATCTATAACACTCAGCTTTCGAGTTGCTCTCATTCATTATGCGATTTTATGGTGGATACGTGTTTTTTCTCCTTCGATATCGGAAGTAGCTTCTTTGAAACAACTACTTATGAATTTGACCAATGCACTTTTTGCTTCAGTCATCATAACTGATTTTGTATATCACCAACTTTCTTTCCCTAACATTATTGGCATCTTCTTTGTGTTGTGCAAATTATGCAAGTGTTTGGGTAATTGAAAAAGTAATAGAAAAAGCTTCATTATCACACCAGAAGTTTCAATCATATTTATGTTTCATATATCTCTTGTTTCATGATTTTTTGTGTTTTTGGTGTGGTAACAGATAATTGTTTTAGTGAATATAATTAAATAATGTACCAGGTTGGCAATAATTTACTCAATTTTGAATTTTGTGAAATTATTCTAACTGTTTCTATCTTCCAGGTCTCCGAAAAGCCCTGCAGCCTCTCGACTCAACTGAGCCTTACTTTGATAAACTTCACGACGCCCATATTAGCAATCTTGGCCCCCGTTTTCGAGTTCATACAGGATAATAATTGCTGAATACGTTTTATACTCTTGTGGTCCCAATGTCAGTTGCAGAAGAGGTGCTTTGGTTCACATTGAAACAGTTCTCTTGCTTTTTTTGACAGGCCTTCCAGATCCTTTGAATTTTCCCGAGAGTACACCAAGTTTTTGCACTAATTTTGCTCTCATCCGAAATCTCACGGGTTTCCGCACAATCGGGTGCCTTTAGCCGGTTCGGTCTGATATATGATGTTGATGATACTTGCCTAGCTGAGCTCATCAGCTTTTTCATTGCCTGCGACCTTGCACCCAAAATATGGTGTGTTTGTTGTGGTCAACCAGATATACTTGAGTTATTAACAGCATTCCTACACTAGCATGGATGCCACTCTAAGATTTTTGAGTAATCTGAGTGAGTACCAGCTATCCGTCAAAATGTAATAATGGAAAATGTATTATTCAAGCTTTATCGGATGAAGAAAATATCTTTCAAATCGATTGGAACATTAACTTTGATATTTTCATCATCACTTTTCCACTCGTTTTTCCGTACTGATCTATTTCAGTCTGTTTTCTCAACGTTCCGACAAAATTCTGCCTGATGTGAAGTATGCGCTATCAGAATGTCAGCAAGTGGATGTACAACCGAAGATAACGTAGTTCGGGCACGACTTGTAAGTATATCACCATTTGAAAAATCGTTTTTTTTATTCGCGACCTTCGAATGCAATGCGGCTTCCATGTGCGTGATGTATTTATCATGCACGGTGTGAAACTCTATGTCCTGTAACTCCCCGCAATGTCACCAAATACGTGATGGACACTCCTTACATACCTACTTGGATTCGAACTATACGGAATATATCGTCTGCCGTCGAATATTTGACACTGCCCGTCCTATATGGTTACTAGGCCGGGCAATTGAGGTTCGAAATTCCATGCGAAACTGTCGATACGAGTACGAAATATTCTCTTATTTGTTACATGAATTGTTTAAGTTGGGTGCATACAAATTTTTAAAAAATTACACCAAACTAAGACCATTTGCACTTGAATCAGTTTGGTAATTAGATGGTTGGGAAATTTCATCATCAAACTGGTAGATAACCGGAAATTATAATAGTAATGAGACGTGGAAGTGATTATTTTGCAGAATATATATGATTTGTTTGAACATCATTATTTTGTGGAGGATCAATATTTCTTCCGTAGTTTTTTGGGTTTCTAACCTAGCACAATCTGGAAAAATAAGAATGATATTGAAATCTATACAAGTCTAGAAGAGCAGATTTTCAATCTACCCTGAAAAGAGAGAAAGAGTGAACACTAGAGGTACATCAGGAACAGACAGATAGGTGAATTATCAGAACACATTCTTACTGCCGATGGAGATCACTCAGTAGAGTGGAACGACACTTAAAATATGACAAAAGAGAGCAATGGCAGGAAACGAAAATTAAAGGAATCTGCTTTCATCATGCTGTCTAGGAAGGATTGCATCTCTATGAGGTCGCGGATTTGCATTTTAACAGGAATATGCGTATCAGTTTTGAGAACGGAAGTGGATTTAGTTTCCGAACCGTTAACGATAATTATTTTTATACATATACCATTTGTTCTGATTTTTTTGATAGTCAAATTACAGTTATATGAGAAGTTGTCGAATAATTGGACTTGTTCTATCCCGAAGGAACTGTTTTTCAACAGACGCAGCAACTTTTTGGGTTACATTAAAAATCTACCCTTTTATACTTGTATAGATTCCAATATCAATTCGTGATTTTTCAGATTGTGTTAGGTTAGAAACCTAAAAAACTACGGAACAAATACATGATTTTATTTCTCTATTGTCTCTGACAAAATACACATAGGCAATTAAATAAAGGTGAAATCATTTTGATAATGGAAGCTATCATTTTTTCTAATTCGAAACGAAGGTTTTATAATTCAAAAAAGATTGCGTTTCTTTCAAATTATATTGGAAATCCACTTTTGGCGTTTAATGTGAAAAACCGAATATAGCAAAATATTCACAAAGCTGTCTATCTTCTATACCATAAATAAATGAACATTTTTTTAAATTACATTTTATGTGAATATGTGTTGGTATTTACTAAATCTTATACAAAAATAATTTTTCATCCATAAAACATTAATTCATTCGAAATTATATTAAATAATGATTTTCGAACACTCTTAGTCAATTTGTGCAACAAAATTATGAAATATGTTCACACACCATAAACAGAGATATCCGAATAGTGATACAAATGTGATGGAAAACCTGTGTATCCAGTGAATTCTCAGAATATGGGTGCAATGGCTATCGCTGCACTCCTGAATTTTCAGGTCATAGATATCTTGTCAAAATGTGATTTCCAAAGCTTTTTTTCGCTGAATTGTATGTTTTGATGTAATGGTTAAGCATTGTGTGATAATCATCTCTGGGATAAGTTTGTTAAAAATCCTCTTGAGTTTATAAAACCATAAACAATAGGCACAGTATGAAACAATAAACAGATATCCTTCAACTATACTCAACTTCAACATTGATATTCTCAGTTATCTTTCAAGCTTTTTTTCGCTGAATTGTATGTTTTGATGTAATGGTTAAGCATTGTGTGATAATCATCTCTGGGATAAGTTTGTTAAAAATCCTCTTGAGTTTATAAAACCATAAACAATAGGCACAGTATGAAACAATAAACAGATATCCTTCAACTATACTCAACTTCAACATTGATATTCTCAGTTATCTTTCAGGTGAGTCAGAAATAGAAGAGTTTGGAATAAGTATCGGTACTTCCAAAGGCTATTAATCGACAATCCTCCAAATTTCATCAAACTGAAAACTTTCAGTATACACTAAGAAATAAATCAGGAAACAAGTGATGGAATTCTGTGTTTGGGTTTTCTTTCCTTGAATGGGACAAGCCATATCGTTTATGTTGTTTCTCTTTTTCTGCGGATTCAAATGAAAATTCTCATATCGTCAACTTACAACATATATAAACAAAACTTGGGAATTATTTAAATATTTTGGGACAGCAGCAAAAGCGAAAGTGTACTCTTACAACAATATATTTCCAATATTTCGACAAATGGTTATTATCATCATCAAGGAGATACAAAAATAATACTAATGAGTGAAAAAGAACAAGATACTTTAAATTTTTTTCCAGTACTTATATTGTGAGTGAGGATGGTAGTAATATGATTTTGTTAAAAACAGAGTCAGATACAACACACAGTAAAAAAGATTCAAAAACAGTAATACCTATCAGTACAACATTTAGACAATTCAAAAACTAATGAATGTTGTACCGACACGTATCACTGTTCGTGTAATGTTTTGTACTTTGTGTCATCTGACTCAGTTTTTAACAAATTCATATTGCGACCATCCTCACTAACAATGTAAGTACGAGAAAAAATTGGAAGTTTTCTGTTCTTTTTCAGTCAATAGTATAATTTTTGTAGCTCCCTGATGATGATAATAACCATTTATAATAGTACCCTTTCGCTTTTGCTGCTGTCCCAAAATAATTCCCAAGTTTTGTTCTTAACTTGTCAGCAACGACTGACTTTCCTTTATCAAGAGAATCTGCAAGGTGTAGAGAAAAACAATTTCGAGACGATACAATATTAAAAACAGGGTAACTCGTGACACATATATTGGTCAAACTTCGAGAATCATTTCAGGCCGCATAACGTGTCACAAAAGCGACTGCAACTGCAATAAAATCACTTGTGCTCTAGCTGATCATGTAGTAAATAACAAAAACGTAATGACTTTTCAACAAACCAATGTCCCGTGTACAGAAAACAATTATAACGAGAGAATTTTTGGAGAAACGATCTTCATTAACAATCATCAGAATTATTCAAATAGCATCAGCATCATTTATCATTTTCAAACGTTTTTCCTAGTTCATATTATGTACAATTGAGTAGCTTTTATGGATTATATCTAGAGCAGTTGTTGTCAAGTTGAATGAAACTGAACCATTCTGAGTATTATTTTCGTTAATTTCATTTCATATCAATTGGAACTGGTCATCTACGATTGTGGCGTCATTCAAGCACCTGTAATCATTTAATATGATCGGACTATACAGGAAAACCAGCTGCATACATAAACGTTTCGAAAACACCAAATCTACACTCTTCGCTAACAAGGAGCATGACGCATCAAGTCAATCCATAATGAAACCACTAATAAAAATACCTCGGGTAATCAATTAATTTTTTTCGGTTCGAGTGAGTGTAGTTGACAGAAATGGCATGCTGTCAAAGAAGTGAACAGTGCAGGTACAAAAGTGAAGAAACAAAGTGGGCAGAAGAATTCCAAAAGAGCACGAACCTTATTTTCGTCAGGATGTACGTTGGTTCGTGAGCCCGAGGCGTCTTTTGTATCGTTTATAGTGGTATGTAAAACTCGAAGGTGAAACGCGTTGCATTCATGCGTGTGGACTTACATTGTGACTGGAGGAAATGGCACACTATATACCTACATATGGCTCTTACGTTCCATCATTTTTATTTCATTCAGTAGGTCTTTCTTGGACTAATACCAGCGTTGGATGGAAAACACAGAACAGTGCGGAGAATTCATCGAAATTTTTTTTTCTTCAACTGCTACGAAATATCTCTAAAAGTCCCTCAATCGTTATAATAAGAGCACTTCAGTATATGGAATACTGAGCACCTGGCAAAAGGAGGGATTTGTTTAACTTTCAGCCTAAATTTTATGTTGTTCAGAAAATGTCATGGCATCAAGTAGGCGAATGAAAAAAATCGTATGTTGGCCTGACCATTTTTGAACTTTGGGAAACAAAAAAAAGACTTTTGGAGGCTTATTGAATTGATGTAGATTACACTATATGGCTTAGACTGTTGCGTATGTTTATAGGTAAATATGTATTTAATATACAATTGAGTAGCTTTTATAGAATTTATCTAGAACAGTTGCTGTCAAGTTGAATGAAACTGAATCATTCTGAGTATTTTTTCGTTAATTTCATATTAACTGGCACTGGTCATATACGATTATGACGTCATTCAAGCACCTGTAAATATTTTATATGATCGGACTATACAGGAGAACCAGCTGCATACATAAACGTTTCGAAAACACCAAATCTACACTCTTTGCTATCTTTTATGACATTCAGAAAATGTCATGGCATCAAGTAGGCGATTGGCCTCGAACATTTCTGAACTTTGGGAAACAGAAAAAAAGGACACTCTTGGAGACTTGTTGGATTATTATTGGATGGAAAATACACTACATGGATTGTTGTGTATGTTGTGGTGACGATTTCAAATTTTGAAAAAGTGGGGATATGTGGAATATCTCTTTGCACGAAATAAAAATGTCTGTATTTTGAAAGTAATGGATCATTTACGTGATTTCAAGGATCATCAATCGATACTCATTGTGCTTTCTCGTAGTCCTTCAATAATTAAAATCAAATCATTGAAGACAGATAGAATACTTGATGAAGCATATGACAAAATGGATTATTTCCAACTTTCAGTTCACTCGAAAGGAAAAATCCTGTAATTGTCGGAGAATATCGGGAAACCAAATAGAAGGATGAAGAAATTTGTATTGATCTCAAAATTTTTTGTTACTTAACATCGCTTCTTTTGGCAGTGAGTTCCACAAGTTGAGCCTCCTTTTGAGACGAGATACTACCCAAGTAGCAAACATATTAGACCATTTAAACGTCATTATTTTGTGGTGGATCAATATTCGTTCCGTAGTTTTCTGAGTTTGTAATCTACCACAATCTGAAAAAATAAAAATTAATATTGGAATCTATACCAGTGTAGAAGGGCAGATTTTCAATCTACCCCTAAAATTAGTCAGCAACTTCTCGTATAACTCAAATTTTGTCTATCAAAAAAATAAAAAGAACTACTATTTATATGAAAATACTTATCATTACCGTTTCGGAAACTAAATTCGGTTCCATTATCAAAACTTATACGCAAATTCCTGTTCAAATGTAAATATCTCTTGTAGGCAATCTTCTTAATTTCCAATATTAATTCTTATTTTTTCAGATTGTGGTAGGGTACAAACCCAGAAAACTACGGAACAAATATTAGACCAATATTGGTTGAATATTATGGAAACATTGGCTTTATATTTCTAGATGTTGTATTGGCAGGAAAAAATTACAACATTTCAACGATATTGGTTCAATATTATAAAGCAATATGAGGATCCAACTTTATGCCTACATCGGTACAATATTGTGGATAACATTAAAAAAAAAGTTAATCATTCAATTATTGCCACTTTATTGCTAATTTGTATATATATTCGAAACTAATCATTCGATATGTATTCCATTCAATTTCAGAACTTATCACTTCCACTCACGTGTACCTACTAATCGTATAATCCCTGAAAAAACACAGTCTGCTGCGGGGCTTGAACTCACTATCTCTGGTTTGGTGATTACGCCACGGTGCCGACTAGTTTCATGAAGAAGATACTTGGTTTGTAGTGACAAGTTATGATCGAAGAAACACCAGATTGTTCATCATTATATTCTATGTATTGTGTCATGTGAAAGCGGATACCTTTATAAATATAAGTGTGCAAAAATATCTTCAGGTGATCTGTAACTGTAGAGTAGGGAGGGTGAGTGTAGACCCACAGCACTTAGGCCACAATATGACCCATTGTACATCCTCCCAAGGAGTCGCCCTCCTAGGACATTGTCCATCCTGCCTTATCCAGGAAGGAGGACAGGTCACCAGAGGATATCTCCCTAATATCGGCCAAGACTCACCGAACAGACACTCCCTTATCGACGATAGCTCCAGACATTCACATAAGACATGCCTGAGAGTTTCATCTTCCTGTTCACACATCCTGCATAGAGGTGTGTCCACTAGCCCCATAATATGGAGGTGTTTCCTTAGTTGACAGTGTCCTGTCAGAAATCCCACTGTTGAACGTAGGTTCTTCCTGGTCATCGCCAAATATTTATTCGGATTCAGCTTCCCAGGGTCGCCCAGGGTGATCCTGGTGAAACTGCATCCTTTGGTTTCATCCCATCTTTTGAGGAATTGAGTATGGGTGTAGCGTTTGGCTAGTTTCGCAATTGTCGAAGCCATGGGTGTCACCTGGTCCCAAAATTTTCAGTCCAGCCGCCATCTTGGCCAAAGGGTCAGCAATGCGGTTACCTTTGCTCCTATCGTGCCCTTCCACCCACCTTAGTACGATATTGTTATCTACCGAGGCGTTAGCTAAATCTTGGTGGCACTCTAGTGCTAAACCTGAGATGATACGTTGTTCAGTGATTTTTTGGCATTTAAATTCACTCTATTTTAATATCATACTTTTCAAAATCTTCTCTTCAGTAAATTTTCATTACCAATATTCAAAACTCATTTTAAAAACAATATGTGGTCACATCTTATAGGTTGTGATTTGGAAATCACAATTTGAATCATCTTATTCTAATGTGAATTCAGTAATCAAAAAATCAGTGAATTGAAATATCTTTAATGCAACATAATGCCAATATTATACCCAAATTGATAATAATTCATATTGTAATCTATACTCCCAAAAAAATTTAACGGATATTGAATTTTGGAAATTGCGTATAAAAATATTTACAGACAATATTGAAATCTCCATATTGCTGAACTGATATTATTGAATATATTCCAGCTATAGTAATTCTGATATTGACAATAAGCTCTCAGTATGCTTCATTCTTCAGAAGATCTGAAATATAATAGTGACTGATACGAAAGTTCTCTTCCGTCCATTCCATCTCTTTGATTCCATTGCCTTCGATGATGAAAGCAATTGAGATCATCTCTCAATGTACCAGCAAAAAACACTGGTACATCTTATGATTGGATGTTGATGCTTAACAAATACGAAATTTCATTCACTATAATTCTAGTGAGAGTGGGCATACCACATCTTCCAAACAAGTTAGTTAGCTCACTGATTTCCTGGGTCATAAATATCGACTGAATGTTCGGAAACTTCGAACGAAAAAATCAAAAAGACGTTGGCCGTGATAATGATTATCGCATACCGTGATAAATACTTTAGAAATGGATGGACCATTCACAGACAGACCATTACTGTTAATTTACTCATTTCTCAGGATTTTATTTATATATTTACTTATACGGATCGAATTCAAATGATGGGAAATAAACTTCGTGAATATTTGACAAGGAATATATAATTTCGTAATGAACAAATCTATTGATATTTTAGGACATGGATATTCTCTAGTTCGGTGAAAATTGGGATTTAGGACCGATTGCATTATTTTTCATACGTAATTGATAGGTAATGAATAGATGATTTAACAATTGTTTTTTACTTTGGGACAGTTATGCTAAATTCAATTTATAGAAAATGTTGGTTAATTCGGAGAAAATCAAGCTTATTTGTGGATTTATGTAATAGTCTGCTAAGCTTCTCACTCGATTATTATTCACCATCTAGAATATTCTCCATAATGAAACTTCGTTTATTCATTCATGTATTCACATGCCAAATCTTGTCTCATCAAAAAGCTATGTCGGCCAGTTGCACCGCTTTTCTTAAGTTGTGCTTTATCTGGGCCAGGCTTTGTTGCTATGGATTTGCCAATCAGCTTCCTTGTTCCTTAACGATTGAGCCAAGCTTAGTTGAATCTCTGCTGAGTTGAAGCGGTGCAATGGGCTCTGAATGTTCATCTTCATCTTGATTATTTTTTTCACTTGTCAAAATGTGACGTTTTTGGTATTTCAACCAATAGTAGCAGGTTATTCTATGGTTATTCTAGCCAATCATTGGGTATTATACTGATAAGACTGCCTGGTCCTTTCGATAAAACGTTGTTTACCTTTGAACTGTCAAAACTATAAGGTTTAGCGCGTCGATTCTATTGAACTGGCTCATATTTATATAAATTATCACGAGTGAAGATTTACCTTATTATTAAAAGTCATTCAGTTTTCACTTTTTCAGCATAATAATAACATAACACATTTCAATGAACACTCACCCACGTAAGTAGCTCATAACCCCAACTTTATGACAGATATAGCGAACGACCGATTCAAATATTCAAGGTTTCCCTAACTCAAATGAAGATGGCCTATAATTAGTTTTTATTAAATACAATTCATTTTTTGTTGTATGAGAAGAAACCGTTGTATGAAGATTTTGATACAACGACATAACGAATTATTTTACTTTCCTTCTGGCGCGATTTTCATTTCATAAGAAATTTTCAATTATCAACCTTGTACAATGAGAGGTGTGACGCCATCTCTTGGTATCGTCGGCAAGCATTATCATATTCACTGCGTAAGCATCATATCTCTTCTGGATCATCGTTGTTTTACCTTTCAAATTTGTAAAATTTCCACCTATTCTCCGTTCCTTCGTATGTAAATGAAATACTGATCAATTAAATTGTTCTTCCTTCTATTTGTTCAAAAAATAATCTCTTCAAATACAGCTCGTTCTTCAAATTGAATAAAATAAATTTTCATTTTCGAAACACTCAAACTTTTTTATTTTGAGGCAAGAGCATTCAAACAAACCGAATAAGATAAAATCACGAGTCCTACGGACTCGTGATTTTATCAATCGGTTTGTTTTCATACTTTTGCCAAATAAAAAAAGTTCTTGTGGAAAATGAAAATTTATCGATTGAATTTGAAGGACTCGTGGTATAACTTTTGATTAATCGATTTTCCAATATTTTTTTGTTCTGTATTTGATGAAAATCATGTATTTTATTTTGGAAAATTGGGGAAAACGCTTCTGATATTGATGATGCATGAAATTAATGACTAGATAAATACCAATTCAACTTTTATATTGGTACTTCCAAAAACTGAAATTAGAATGTTGGGTACTATTCGGATGAACATGGCTGAGAATGGTTTTTCCAATGCCTTTTCAGTAGGTTACGAAAAGTTAGCGTCAAACAGTGGTCTTAGTATTTTGATTTGATAGGCAGCGGAGATGGCTAATGGATTTATAGTTCCATAACGTATCTGAGATCAAGCAATGTTCATCGCGGATAAGATATAGATGGGTGGCCGGTAACTTGGTCATAATTTGACTTCTTATTCGTGGTATATGTTATATGCATTCCACGTTGAAAGATGAAACCTAGTTAGTTCTCATCTCGCACAAAATTCTACCAGAGATTCTACCTTTTAGGGTTGTCGTCCATATTAGGGCTATTTAACGAAAAACCCATTTCAGAAAAATCCTACTGAATTGAATGGTTTTGTCCATGGACGTGGTAAGTATGATTAGATGATAACCATCTAGAGTTCACCCTGATCCATCCACAAGGTTGATGAGCTGGCTACAGCGGAAGAAGTTGAAATATTACAAGTAACTTGATACAATTATAACTTGGGTATGGTGTCATCACAATCAACATGATTCAGTATTTTTGATGGTGTCTTTCAGTAACAAATACATCTTCGTAAAATTGAAAATATAAGTCCGTATTAATATATAATTATTTTAATTTCATTGCATAATGCATTTGTTCATATACGTAGATACGAACATCTCTAAAATATTCGTTCGAGTTACGTTATGATTTGTCAAATGTTGTTGATTGATTGAAGTTGTCCTTTAAAACCTGTGTACTATTTTTCCGATATTATCAAATTTGTATTTATTTCACTGCTTCTTTGATTTATCTTCAACCTACTGTTGAGAAACTTGAGAAAAGGTGGTAAGATAACTGATGACGTAGACTTTTGACCAAGTGGCAACACTGTTCTAAGTTTCGATTCATAATAAGTAAGGAACATGTTGGGGACACATGACTTTGTGGACCTTCTAGCAGTTGTAACTGAGAGTATGAATTGATCTGTGGTATTTGAAGGGTTAAGCACCAATTACATCGCTACGGCTTGATACAAGTTTAATTAGGCTAAGGTTAATCGCTGAGGAACTATGGATTTGTTTGGCAAACTCATAGCAACAAAACCTAGCTCAAATTAACCACAATAAAAGCAAATCGGTGCAATCGGTCCTAACTGTATCATTTTTCAGAAGTTTCATCATACAAATGGGAGAAATATCTATTTAAAATTTGTAGATTGTATCATAACAATATTATGAAAACCTTTTCGCAGAAATCGTTGTGAATAGAGTTTTTCTTCGGCTCTCTTGAGATAATAAAAAAATTGATATCGTGGAAAATATTTCAAAATAGGTATTCCCTTGGCATTTGGTGAAAATGAAAATTTTTATTCATTCCGGTAAAAAGTGAGATCTCATTAATCTTTTTGACATTGGAGGATTTCTTCGTTCTCAAGGAAACGACAATTAAAAAAGCCTCAAATGAATATGTAGTATTTACAAATATATTTAGAGAATCTGGCACACAGAAAACCGGAATAATTTCTTCTCGTATGTGTAACGTCTTTGATGACGGCGGATGGCAAAAAAAGCAGGTGTCATTTCATAAGAAGGATTATTTTTTGTCGATGTGTTCCATGCCCACGCTGGTATCGAAAACCTTTAAGTGATTATGTGAACTGGGTGAGGTGTAACACACCTATTTCTTATAAAGCAGCGGCGCGCTGGAAAAATATTGTGAGGCTCCGTATCAACTTCCAAAGAGCGAAATAGCTAACACACAACATAGCTATTCTGTGCAAGATGTTACTCAGACGCTTCGCCAGATTAATACGTTCAATTCAATACTTCCGAAACTGTAATCACATGTGCGACACAAATCTTATTTTGATGATTTTTTTTGTTTTTTGATCACCACATTAAAATATAATCAAAAAATTTTCAAACACTCCCAATTGATATGTGTACAATTCAAATCCTTAATAGACATTCGATTCACTCACATAAAGGAGGAATCACCCAAAAAAACTACTCCTTTGTTAGTTTTTTCAATCAAATTCGTATATCAAGCCCACTTGAATCAGTCTGATGAAATTAATAAGATATTCATTTGGAAATATTCTATGAATGCTCTATAGTTGATTGCTACACAAATTGTCTAAGAAAGGGTGAATTATATGTGATCCAAGTTGTTTTCAATAATAATGGCCCTTAATACAGTGAAGCTAAGTTATATCTTTCTGAGTGGATCTATAATAAGTCTGTGAAGATAAACACATAAAACACACAGTGATTGCTATTTTTTATTTCACTTCTTTCACATGATTCATGTTTTTGATTTTTATTCAATCTGGAGGAGAAAAAGTTTCTGAAAACTTCATTCTATTCGCAAAAATAGAGGTTTCTCCTATCGAATTGTACGTGACACATGTGATATCATCAGTTTGTATTCGAATGTCGATGTTTGAGGTGCTTTTGTGTTAACAAGCAACTGTCAAGGGACAACCCATATATAAAAATTGATAAGATTCAACAAGTAGAATTTAAAGGAGTGTTTCCCAGAGTTGTCTGGACTACGACCTATCTAAAAGAAGGTTCCCAACTCGGGACCCACTACCCACCTCTAGGAAATTTAACCGTTACCCATATGAATATAAAAGTTTTTCAAATGAAACATAATGTTCATATTCAATACTCAATCAAATTAATCAAAAAACTTCGGAGGGTCATTTCAATGGGAAGCATAAAGTTGTTGAGTATGTTTCGCCATTACGGTTTTGGTGCAGCGTTCTACAGACAGGGCCCCACTGAACATTCCCTGGCGACCCATAGATTGGAAAATCCTGATTCAGAGAGTTTCTCCGTCGATCATCTGACGGCCCTCTACGATCGTCAACCTTTAGAAGTCGAAGCATGTGCCAGCAATGAATTAACGAGGCCTTACGTTTTGAACCTAACACGGTGGTTCCGTGGCGGGGAATTGAACCCCCGTCTTCCGTTTGACAGGCGCCTCCTGGTGTGTGGAAGGTACCCAAAGTCACCGACTTTCAACCTGAAATATTCTTATATTTTTCTTGAAATAAACTGTTTTTGTTAAGGTGATCCTTTCTAAACTGCCACCATATGGTTTGCCTCCTCAGTTGTGTGCTTTGTTAAAGAGTTTTTTGTCTGATAGGTCTGTATGTGGCTGTTGATGGAGTATCGTCTGATATTCATCCAATGAATGCAGATGTTCTTCAAGGTTCAGTTCTAGCGCCCATTCTGTTTCTGCTTCATATCAATGATTTTCTAGAGAAAGCATCTTGTTGAGTGCATAGTTTTGCGGCGACAGTATTCTTAAAACTAGTTTCTTTTCCAAAGTCCTCATACCATACTGAACAAAATTTCAGAGAAGCATTAGCGTCAATAAAATCAACGATGAGTTGAATAATAACATCAACTTGGTGGAATTCAATGCTGGGAAAACCCAGGCATCTTTTCTCAAAGGAATCCGACCTATCTTTAGCTAATATTCAGATGTCAGGAGGAACTATTCATACAAAGTCAAATATCTCGATGCTAGGAATCAAGAACAGTATTAATCTATCATGGGAAAGGTACAGATACGGCCTGTAATGGAACAACATAAAATATCAAGACCTTTCGTATGAATCTGTATATAAAAATGCTCGTATCTAGCAACCAAACAGTAGAATTGAAACGACAGTACTATTCACGCCACATTCTCTTCCAGATCTCCTAATATATCTTTATGAAACTAGTTTCTTGTCTGCTGAGAGTTTTGTGAAACTCAAGGACTCCGTTAGTGAACTATTATATTTTGTGAAAAGTGTAAGTCATTTCGAAAAGATGTACGACATGACCCTCTTTCAATTGTTGATCATTAAAGAGAAGGACCCTTGTGAATGAGGATTCGAAATAGGGTGGTCATTCTTTGGTCAGAAAATGAACCCCATGCAATTAATTATCGGTTAGTTGTTGGTTTCTGAGCTATGACTGAGTATCACCAATTGGCTTGATTCGAGAGAAAGGAACGGTTTTGTGTATTGTGATAGGTGTGATTTTGAGGAACTTCAAAACCCTTCACCTTAACCATATAACCTGGAAAAAGCGGATGGGGATATGTTCTTTTATATTATCCAAAGTTTTTTATTCTGAAAGATAAAGTCTTTGACTATTATCTTGACTATTATATGTCTCGACGGAGATTGATTAACATAAAGGACGTGTTACTGTTTTGGTTTGGAAATCAGTGCTCATAAAGTAAAATGGAATAGTCCTCATTCACATCGAAATCCGTCCTGTTCATTCACAAAAAATGACTTATGTTCATAAAATGACTAATTTTATCCAAATCTTGAAAATAGAGGAGGCCTTGTGACTTTTATTTTCAGATTGAACTACTCCAACCTAAACTAACTTTAAGTAATAACTGTGATTATTGAGCTATACTTTTACTGCCGCCGGTACCAAAAGTACATTTTTTATTCCTAAAAAGTAATAATTTTCGAATTCCATTTCATATTCCAAGAATTTGTATTCTTTATGTTAGATGAATGAAATGGGATTCGTCTGTTGATCTTCGAACTCAACACAAAAATCATCACTTCTTTCCCTACTAATCCAATATACCATTATACCCTATTGTTGTAATGATATTTAACATCACACACAGATACAAAAGTCTTCGGAAAAAATTGTAAACAGAAGTAAGCAAACCTGGGTCACATTGCCCCACAAAAATGATGTAAAAATTAGATTTTTTCGTTGTTCGTTGAATTTACCAAATAATTTATAATTCAGAGTCGAAAGCAGTCGACATATTCAGTATAGCTGGAATAAATTATTTAAAAATTTGCTGTTGTGACTAGGAACCCATACAGCACCCGATATCCTATGGACGTCCAATTCATGTCCAGTTCATGTCGGAATAGCCTTGGACCAATTTTGGATATCCATAGGATATCCAAATTTTGGATATCCAAAGTATTCCCAGTAAAAGATGTCCATACGATGTACAAAATGGATATCCTTTCGGATATCTACGATGGATATCCATGAAGGATATCTTATGGACATCCATTTCGTACATTTATTGTATAAATAATTAATGTTTCTTCCGCCGTCGCACCCTACGAATTGGCGACGTGATTGGACCATTCACATGGACATTCCAGCAAAAAAGTTGATATATTTAACTTTTTATCCTTTTAAATAATATTTGAATATAGCGTGTTGGGTCGGTTTGAAAAATTTATGTTGAACTGAGTTGAAGCGTTGTGGCACTGTGCATTGTGCAATAATTGTGTTTATAAAGAAACGAAAAATAGTGGTGTGTTAGTTAATAATTGTAAACTGTGGTCATGTGCATTCACCGTGAACGTGAACTTTTGGAAGGAAGCAAGTGCATTGTCGAGTACTATATTCATATGTTATTCAAATTGAGAACTATTTAAATTCATCAATAACTTTTCTTTTGAGAACTCTTGGCAAACTATTTTTCAAATTTAAACTATATCAATTATTTTGTTTGAAAAGTAATGAAAAAATTAAAAATTCTTATTAACGACATAAGTTTTTTGATCGTACGACTACCAGTCTCCAGTTTACCTCAGTTTGTCTAAATTTTTTGAATACAGCGAAACCAATCTAGCAGAACATTTTAAATTGCACATACGGTCACGTTGAGTGCCTTATCACTATAATAATAATAATAATAAATGTCTTTATTACCAATTCTAAAGATAAATCACATTTTGATTATGCAGTCAGGGCGAGATTCAGTTTGTATGTAGTAATGAGTACAGTACAATATCTAATAATATAATATAACAGTTAACATACATCTGCTCTTCCATCTAACCCCAAAAAAGAAGTCAAGAACAGCAAAAGAATAATGAATTAAAAAATGAATCAACCGATAGAGAAGGAATTAAAATTCAGCGATTCGTTGATCAAGGGAAGATACTTAGATGCAAATATTGTATTATTTTTGAGAAAAATAATAGTCAAAAAGAACTCGTTTGAATTTATGTAGTGATGAGTAACTGAAATCGTGAGGTAAGTGATTGAGACGGTTAGCAATACAATAAGAAAACGATCGTTTGAATAACTCAGTGTGGTGGTGAGGTATAGTAAGAGTATTTTTATATCTTAAGTTAAGGGTATGTACATCAGTTCTGTATTTAATTTTATGATACAGATATGGTGGAGATTTTTCCTTCAGTAGTTTGACATAAAACATGGTAGAATGCATTGCTCGACGATTCTTCATTTGTAACCATTTAGTTATTTGGAATGTGTGGCTGATATGCTCAAATTTACGAATCCCAAAAATGAGTCGTAGGCATGCATTTTGCAATTTTTGTATTCTATTTATATCGAATGAATTTAAACAAGAATGATATAGAATGTCACAGAAATTTAATTTAGACAATACTAATGATTCACATAGTAGGATTTTAACCGATCTATCCAACTCATGACGAGATTGAAATATAAGTTTTAGAGCTGCATAAGCTTTTTGTAAACAGTTACTAATATGGTGCGAAAATCTTAAGTTTTCATCAAACCACACCCCCAAATTTTTTACTTTTTCGCTAAATTGTATAGTATGGCCATTAATTAAGATTTCTGCGGAGTATTCTTGTTTGAACAATTGTGAATCAACCTTATTCCCAAAAATGATTGCATTAGTCTTAGATGCATTCAGTTGTAGGCAATGATTAATTGAAAATATATGAAGATTGTGTAAGTCATAATTAATAGCAGATATCGCTTGGTTCACTTCGTCCAAGGGAAACGACATGTATAACTGAATATCGTCAGCGTAGTAATGCTGTAAGCATGAAAGGAAAATATTTGGGAAATTCGATGTATAAATAGAAAAGAGTATAGGCCCCAATATTGATCCTTGGGGCACTCCGGTTCTCACAGATAAAAAACTTGACACACTTCCCCGATATTTTACAGCTTCGCTTCTCTTAGATAGATAAGATTTAAATAAATCCACAGCTTTGATATCCAAACCACTATATGATAAGATCGCAAAGAGTAAATTATGATTAAGGGTGTCAAATGCTTCTGAGTAATCAAATAAGAACAACACAGATAATTTACGCCTATCAAGATTTGCTAAAATATCATCTGAGATTTTTAATAGTGCTGATGTACAGCTGTGACCAATTTTGAATCCAGACTGTAATGAGGGAATTATGGAATTTCTATTCAAATGAGTTTGTAATTGAATATTGATAGCTTTCTCTAAAATCTTTGATAATGTCGGTAATACACTAATCGGTCGTAATTGTTGCAACATTTGTGGATTGGTCACTTTTGGCAAGGGAGTTACAAATGATTCCTTCCAACATTGGGGAAACACAGAGTTCAACAAGCAATAGTTGATTATGTGGGTAATATACGGTAACAAAAATGGTATGCATAAATTTAAAGTAAGAATATTGATGCCATCAGGTCCAACAGCTTTACTTTTGATACTTTTTATTATATCAAGAATATCGATATCAGATACTGGCTGAAACGTTAGAGTTGTTTGTACCGATTCTTTTATATTATGCTCATAGAAATATTTCGTCTCGTAATCAGGAGTCAGTTTAGGAACAGCATTTATAAAAAATTCATTGATTTCATTCACATTCCACTTATTTGATAAATCCATGTCATTACGATCTTTCTTAAATCCCACAATAGCCTTAAGACTAGACCACCTCTCTTTAGGTGATTGATTTTTCAGCTTAAATTTGGTATATGCTTTTTTCTCCCTTCTGATTGTGACATTGACTAAGTTACGTAATTGTTTATATAATTGCCAGTCTCTGTTACTTCTGGTGATCTTGAACTTTTTTAAGGCTCTATCTCTGTCAGACGACATAGCCTTGATCGCATCAGTTAACCATGGAGCGTATTTTTTTGTAATTCTGAAGCATTGAAAAGGGACGTGGAGATCCAGGATACTTATGATATTGTTCGATAAGAATTGCACTTTGCTATCTATATCATTTAATTCGAATATAATATTCCAGGGTAAAGATTGCAGGTCACTATTAAACTGATTATAATTTAGATTTTTGAAATTTCTACAGGTAATGTATCTAGGTTCATTTATTACTATTCTCAATCCAACATTGAATAAAATCATTTCATGATCCCCTATTTCTGGAATATGTTTAACTTTTTCTTGCATTATAATGTTAATATCAGATGTTACTAAGTAATCCAGTAAACTGGCTGAGTGATAGGTTATGCGTGTTGGATCCTTTATTAATTGTTTTAGCCCTAGGCCTTCAAGAGTATTAGTCACTAATTCACATGGGGCACTATTAATGTCCAACAGATCTACATTAAAATCACCTAAGCAGATAATATAGTCCACTAAAGGTTGAATGGATGAAATCACGGTTTCGAAATGTTCGAAAAAATACTTATAATGTCTTTCATGAGGGTTATAAAATACGCCCAGTGCACAGTTCTCAGAATTGAAGGAAATCTTCAACCATATCTGTTCAATTTCCTTACCACTAGGAATAAGTGAATATTTTATATCAGTTTTTACATAAAAACCAACTCCTCCACCCATGATATCTCCCCCACGATCTGCTCTCTCAAAGTAATAACCAGGTATGTTAATCATATCATTCGATATATTGCATTTGAGCCATGTTTCACTTACCGCGAGTATATCTAAATTGAGATTCAGAATTATACTTTTTACTTCATTAAAATGAGCTACCAATGAACGAGCATTGAGATGACCACATTGCAAGAATTTCTGCATAGTTACGAATTGAAAGTAAAATAATCATAGATCAACTGAAAAATAAAAATAAAATATGGTATCAGCTACGACTGAAACGAGTTCAATTTGAATTTACTTGCAAAAATTCAGGTGAATATTTGAATAAAGTCTCAATTGAGTAGGCTTAACTTCCCTCAGAATTAAAAGCTACTGTACAATAAACAGATAAGTTTATGTTATTGATAATTAATAATATAAATTCTTCCCTATGTTATTAACCCTATGTGGTGATGGTGTACTACAAGAAAAAAATTAATTCGATAAGTTATACGAGATCAGAATCGTGCCCCATGAGATCACAACAATTACTTGTAAAGAAAATGAAAAGAAATTCTCCCCGTTACATAATTGAAAAAATATATTGTTAGGTGTATTTGACATGTAGTTATACAATGTAGTAACCAAAATCGACATAATGCCGTCCTTATTCATTCAAGTCTATCAGAGATTTTATAAGTTTTCTCGTATTGTTCATAGATGCGTAAATGTTACCTTCATATGTCCAACAGTTTTTGGCACCCACAGATTCGCGCACTTTTAAAAATAGTTCTCGATTTTCGGAAGAGAGCATTTCACCGATAACAACACCACTTCCCTTTAGCTTTTTCTTAGCGACGAACACCTCATGCTTCATCCATTTGTTTACAAATTTAACAGCCAGCGGCCTAGGCTTCTTATCTGGACGTTTTTTCCCCATACGATAGCAGTTGTCGATATTGATATTGGAAACAGATAGTTTGAGTTTCTGGTTGATTAGTTTAACTACGACATCATGTGAAACTTCCTTCTCTTTCTCTTCAATACCATTTATAACAAGGTATTTAGATCGTTGGTCTCGCTTCATTTTTTCAATATCTTTGTGTTGTTTGATCATTCTTTGATTGATATTATCCAATTCTGATTTGATATCGTTGATTGATTCACGAAATTTGTTTTCAAAATCTCTAATAGAGTCAGCTAATTTACCTTGATCGCCTCCCATCGGCGACATTTGACTTTTGATATCGGTCAGTCCTTGGTGTAACAATGGCTTCGTTCAGCGGTGCACAACCGTTGAGAATAATCACTAAACGTGTTGAGCCGCTGCTCAACGGTTTCGAGTGATCAATGGTGCAGCGGTCCGTCCAGCCGAACACGTTGGCACATCACTCAACGGTTGAGCACCGCTGAACGAAGCCAATGATTCCAGTTTCTCGATCCTTGTTGTGAAATATTTGCTTTGATTTTTATCCATGGTAGACGTACCTCCACGGGTATCTACTGGCATTATATAATTTACCGAACACTGATGACTTATAGACACTAACTGGGAGAATAATTCAGGAATTTGGTTCAAATCTCAGAGAGCGACTCAAACACGTCCTACTCAGTTGACGCCATCTTAACATCTCTTATCACAGGATATATAACTGACTATAATCCGTTGTCCAAGAAGTGTGCAGCACTTTTTCACATCTCAACCTAGGTTGGTTTCTCTGTAACGAATTGCACAAATAATTATGTGGAATTATGAACGATATCTTATGGATGTTCTTGATGGATATCTCATGGATATCCATTAAGTATATCTTGTAGATATCCATGATGGATATCTTATGGGTATCCATGTAGGAAATCTTATGGATGTCCATAATGGATATCTCATGGATGTCCATGAAGGATATTTTATGGACGTACAGGTTGGTGGCCTAAGAATGTCCATTGGACGTCCATTGGATATTCTTTGGATAAAAACTCTACGTCCATCGGATGTCCAAAATATCCTCAATGGATATCCATTAGATATCCACTGGATGTCCATGTGTTGTGTGGGAACTGAAAATAATTCACCCATTGATCTTCAATAATTACCTGAAAAAAACAAAAAACGTTTCTAGTACACTGTGGCTTCAACTCAAGGAATCAATTGCGACCAACACTTTTGAAACCATTCACATAAGAATGAAGTTAAGCATAATCAATCCATCTGAAACGTACGCAAAGTCAAAAGACCATATTGCCTCATTGTGAAAAGTATCTCGACTGTTTCAGACAGATTGCGTCTCTACCTGTATCATTATACGCGGATAATAACAACCATTCAATATGGGATAATCAAAATTAATGTGGTTAATTTATAACAACTCATGAATATCATGAATATGATATGTACATAAACAACAATATCGGCGTTATGTATTATTTAATAATGGAGAGAATATATTCACACTCTGGAGCACGCTTATGTAAAACTATGTTAATTAGGTAGCAGGTACTTTACTGTTCTACACAGAATTCTGAATGAAAGATTAATAGCTATCAACCAGTGAAGACTACTAAGTGATGCACCCCACTAAAAATTATGTAAATGTCGTGAAGAACTTGTGTCTTTTTCATTATTCAAATAATACCTGGACCGCTATTATCATTATAATTACTTGGAGTGACTCGAGCAACAAGTAAACAGGCGCCTTTCAATAAATCTTCGCAGGACGTTGACAGGTTGTTGTGAAAAATTGACGGATTCAGCGAATCAATAGGAAAGTTGGTGCGGTTTTGTTAGGAATCAGGTTCACATGCTACGAAATGTGTAGAACGATGATAGTGCAGATTAACCGAAGCGATTGTTATTCGATTATAGACTGACAGCTCAATATGCATTCGAATTATGTAATTTGGCATATCTCTCAGGTAGCAGAATGGCAATGAGCGTTGATTTCTTTATGCAATAGCTCCTTGAATATATTATTGGGTAGTGTTGGTTTATCTCTTCAGCAGCTGTGTTATGTATTCAGTGTTTTGAGTCGTACCCGATACAAAATTAGCATAAATATCTTGAACTCGAGTTTCCGTAGAGTTTCCGTAGACGCCGATTATACAGGGCATTTTATGAGTTTGTTAATTAGCTAATATCTCAATCAATTTTTGAATTTACAACTGGAACTCAGGATGGGAAAGTGTGTATGATTTTAATATCGTACTCGAGTTGATTCATATTAATAACTATATATTGAAAAAAAGGTACAATGCTTTGGAGTATTTAAAAAACAGTGTTCATCCTGAATATCCATCGGACAAAAGAACATTGAGATAATTCAGAGCCTCTGAATAAATCTAATTTATTTTATGAAGAGTAATGTTAAAACTGAAACTTTTTGGGCAACATTAGTTGAAAAAATGGGTTTGGTGTCATATACATCATTGAATTCAACATACTTTTAACTAGATTAGAATCTGGTACTCAGTTTTCGATCAATAGTGTTTCTTGCAATTCTGAACCTGTAGCTAATATGAAGTTGACCTGTTTATTATCGAAAGAGAAAACAAGGCTCAAGCCTGATTTCTGATCTAGAATAGTCAGCAATCCCCCTTGTGGTGTCAAAGTGGGTGACTCTCCGCATCTATGGTACTCTTTTTCAGCTCATTCATATCTGAAAAAGGAAATAAACCAAATAATGATCATAACTTGCATGTCCATGTAATGAATATAGTAAAAACTATCATCAGAGGTCACAAAAATCTGATAGACTGGGAATAACTTCAAGCTCAGGACTGAATGAAAGTTTATTATTTATTAATTGGTCAGCTGAGCATGTATTCGAATTCTTTCTGGATTCCAAAGCAGATTGCAAGCCTCATAGAATGCATCCCTCGGTGACTAGTAATATAGTTGTTCTCTTAATTTACAAATAACTGAATGCATCCAGCGTAGAAATCCGGAATGTGTGAAAACCACTTATCCAAGGGATGGACCAACTTAGGTTTGGTGAAATAGAAAAGAAAATACAGCCATTTCCCGCTAAAAACCGATCAACGCGTAATTTCAGTATCACCCGTGTTCCTCATAGTTAGCACCGCCCCCTTCCCCCAGTCTTTGTAATTATGAGACTACAAAATAGTTTACCAATTGAATTGATCATTTCTGTGAACGACGTTCAACAATACAATGCCGATTAGTTACACTTCCTCAAATTTTGTATCAATGACTATTATAATAATGAAACAGATATATTTTGGGCGAAGGGGTCTACCATAAAAAAACGCCATCTACTGGATTTGACCAGAGACTCAAGTTCCAAACATACCAATGATAAGATCTCCAATACCATGTGTTGATGTACAATCGGATTTGTGTTCTAAAGGGGCATTGGATAGTATGAAATAACTGTCTTGTACTGGTTGTGTTTTTTTATCAAAATCTGTTTTGCTAGATTGGGAAATAGAAATATGTTCGACTGGTATCAAGTACCTGAAGGCGATTATGAACCTATGTAAAATGTTTCGAAACAGTTTTTTCAACAATATCTTCCTCATGGCAGTATTAGCTCAGACTGCATTCTGTTTGTCTGGCAACATTTGTGTTTTGGGGCAACACCCAGTATATAAAATTTCACGATGTTGACGAAAATTATGAGGATTTATCTGACACTGCTGAACTTCATCAAATAAAAAGATATAACTAACAGCGGGGATTCTGTGAAGTCCGACGTTAGACCGTGTTACCGCTTCGGGATATAATATACAGGGCCGTGTTAGGAGTTGAACAGCCTGAAATTGAAAACGTTATATATGTAAGTATAAGTGAGTTTTGGTATAATCTATTGCAAGATCATTTACGATGATTCCATGCAGAATAATAGTTTGGAACATGAACTAGGACATATATCAATAACATACAGAACATACAGAAGTTTGAAAAAATTACATTCCGAAAATTGGTCCCGTTTCAAGCATTTACTAATGCAGATAGTGTTGTGAAATCCAGTATATTACTCAATGATGCTCAGATCGATATTCTGATGAGTGATTACTGAAATTTTACTGGTGTGGAGTATGAAATTTGGCTTAGAAATCGAAGCTACAATGCTCAATAGAAGTAAGATCGCTTTCATTTCTTCAAAGGAATGAAACCCAATTGCAGAGAATGAATGATTGAGAAACACGTCGTATTGGAAAAATAAAAAATCAAAAGAAAAGAATGGAATTTGTCAAAAGAACATGAAACGTCCACTTGAAACCTACAGGAAATTCATTGCACAAGCTGATGTGAAATGGATTTCCATGCCAAGTTAGAATGAATACTCTTTCATTATATTTCAATTGTCTTTGTCATCATAATACAATTGCAGATAAAATTAATTGAAACGTTGAGATGGACCACTTGACATTTTTGTTTCGATATCGTTTCATTTTCATTCATACTTCATTTGAATACTCCTTTCAGGTTTTCCGGTTTCTTCGGGATAATTTAATGAAATAACATTCAATGTAATCTCACGAACTCTTCTTTCCTCTAAATGAAAAATTAATTTAGAAATTGGTTCAATCCCCAATAAGTCGAAACTTGTGTAGACAAATAAATTTACGATGTCTCGCCTTCTGACGTGTGATTCTTTGCACAAACGAGAATTTAAGATAAAAGTAAGTCTAAACCCCTTCAACCATATATAGCGAAGCAACGATGAACGTTGATCGACCTAAGATATGCAACGGACCAAACTCACTAGCCTTCTACTTTCAATTTTTCCATTAATTACATTCTTCTTTTCATTAGATCGCCCTCCTATTCAAAATACAAATTTTGATTTCATAAATTTCTTCCACTTACAGTTTCGACTCCATGAGTTATTTCACACTTTTGGCTGAAATCTATGCACACAATGGAATTTCAAACCACTACCATCCAAATGAAAACAATTGAGAACAAATCAACTGTTTTTCAAACAGCTTCCATTATCGAAATGAGGGACCTTCCATATTCAATAATCCATTCAAAGACTGATTGCAATTATATTTTTTATGTAATGATCATTTAACTTTTTCCTCATCTTTTTAGTTTTTGTCTGTGATTTCAGACGCAAAAATTCTGCAATGTTCAGAGAATGTTTGAGACACTTAAAATGTTAATCTTGATTAATGGCAGTTATATTTATTCATACTTTCACACATATTTGGGAACACCCATGGAAATTAATACAAAAGTGTGTTATTTGAGGGAATATGCCTTTTCTTGATATGACAAAATGGTTAAGGCATTTTCATCTCATCTCACTCATTTTGAAGGCCTTTGAGAAGTTGATTTGATATTGTGAGCTTCTTCTTTTGTTTTATATTTTCCTTTCGATATCAGGGACCTTTTTAATGAAAGGATAAGTTTTAAACTATAGAAGAAAAATAGTATTAAATGTTATAGTTTCATGAAATAGTCCCCTGGATTGTGCAAAAATACTATTTCTTTTGATTTCATGAAGTTTCATGTCGAAATCCACCTAGAAATGACCGACTCATCTCAGGTAACTCTGTTGCTTGATCCGGTCCTGGTGGTACAGCGCAGGTAACAAGAAAACGAATCCATCCTAACCGAGGGTTATCTGACAAAATTAAAAGAAATCGGGCATCTGAGTTCGAGAGTAATCAAATAGGTAAACCACTCCCAGCTTTTAGATCGGTGTGTACCAGGTGTCTCAACTATGCCAGAAGTTGTGTAATTGTTTGTCTTTCGACCGTTTGGAGATTTGTTCCAGACTGTAATTGAGACACATGGAAGGATAATGAAATATAATCGTACTGTATTATATACCAAAAAGACTGTACATTTTTTCCCTAGAAAACAAAATCGCCTAGCTATTTGTACTATTTCATTCAAATAACGATTAACTGAATGGATAATGCTCACGAATTACTATGAATTGCTTATACTCACAATGTATTATAAATAAATTAAAAAGAATATGAAGCTACCTACAAATTTGTATCATGTTTTATCATTGTCGAAAGCACTTCTTGAAAGTTATTTTTTGTGTTTGATGAATTTTGTTTTCCTAGTTTTTTGGTTTCATAATCTAACACCATCTGAAGAAATAGAGGATGTTGTTGCCTTGAAGAAAACATTTCTTTCTGACTGAGAAAAGTATGTTCTATTAGTAAAAATTGTTTTTGAGAAAATCAAATAAACAATATTCATAGAGGTCTGGCGGTAGCGACAAATTTTCGTACTATCTGTCGAACATATATTTTCATTGCTTAGTGTACACAAGAATATATATTTTTTGTTACTTTCTGGGCACAATAGGTTTAAAACCTCTGCCCTCATTATTGTATAATAATAATAATAATAATAATAAAAAATACTAGTACTGATACGAGATGTGTTGCGAAAAAATGCAATTATAATCAAGTGTTTTCAGTTTGCCCGGTACAATTTGATATAGTTTCAGAGTGAAAATGATAAGAATCGATGGTGCATAGTCTTTGGAAGTATACAGTGTGTTCCAATGAATACGAATTCTGGGTTTAACATAAAGTATTCTATTTTTTGCTCATTACGATTTGCTTTTTATTTGCTAACTAGTTCCTTTCTCGAAGGCAAAAAATTGTTCTGAAAAATCTGTTACTGCCGGTTGGTCTATATAAGAACCGAACTACCCAACAACCAAAAAAACTTCAATTCCGTTTTTTTTTCTAGATGTTTGTAAATCTTTTGGCAGTTTGAGAATGGATTTGTGTGTATTTTTTTTAATATCAGAGTTGAAAAACATTTTCTCTCCGATACACATTCAGGAGAAGAAAACAATGAGGCAAGGAAAGATGTTACTTTTAATTTTTGAAGGGTGTAACTCGAAGGAAACCGTGCAATCATAATATATCGATGAACAATGGGTCGATTATTCATTAATATTTTTCCATATCAAACTGGAATTCAATTTTCTCATTCATGGATCGTGGACAACCGTTTGAAAGGTTTCAAACGGTCAAACCGGGAGACCTGTAGAATCTCTCTTTCAGATTTTAAATTAAAAGAGACAAGCGGAGTTGAGAAGTTCTGATGATTAAGACCTTGAAAAATGGATAGTGGAGACGAGTTTGTATTTATACTAGTTCATTTATTCTTGCGTTGTTCTTTGAATATTGCAGTGCTTTCTCTTTCCTGCGAACTTGGTGATTTCAAATGAAACGAACAAAAGGAAGTTGATTTTCATCCATATTTTTTAAAATAGGTATATCGCTGAATAACTTTTTAAACGCTATGATTATAAAAGTTGTCAACCGAGATTATCACTTTTTTCACACAGTTCTAATAGCACATAAAAATAATGACTGCGTTGAATATTCATTCGATATAATTTACATGAATTGTATTTTTCCATCAGTGTAGTTGGTGGATAGAAGAGAAGGACGTTGAATGGCCTTGCTGAAATTGGATTCTCATAATAGTTTTTTTGGAATTCCGTAACCAGATATATTTCGTTTCTGGATCTTCGCGGCATTTTAATACTCATTACTATAGACATATACATGACTTGTCAATTTATCGATGACTAGCACCATGAAAATGATCGATTATGGTTAATTACGTGCCCAGATGCTATTACAGCAATTTGTATAATTCAGTTGGAATAAACGATTCAATTATATGCACACTGATTGACACAACTGAAGCGTTGAAATAACAAAAATTATAATGTAAATAAAACATTTGATAATGTTACTATTTCATTCATTCGTTGATGAATTTTATACAGACAAAGAGGAGGCGATGTATATGAGTACATCGCTAGCCTGGTATGGTAGTGGAACACCTGGCGACGATGCAGTTTGAGGTATTCCAAACTGTTACACATAGTTTATCGTGACATTGAGGTGAGTACAACATTATTCATCCTTTATATCATTTATATGAATAATCGAAATTTTAACGAATTGTTGTTATTTCACACTTTGGCCTAAAATCAATACAGACATTTGAATGTCAAACTACTACCATCTGAATGAAAACAATTGGGAACAAATCAACCATTCTTCAATTCATACAGCTTCCATTTTCGAAATGAGGGAACTTCCATATTAAATAATCCAACCCTATGCTGAATTGCAATTATATTTTTCATCTGATGATCATTTAGTTTTTTTCTCATTTTTTTAGTTTTCGTCTGTGATTTCAGACGCAAGAATTCTGCAATGTTCAGAGAATGTTGTAGTCACTTAGAATGTTAATTTCGAATAATGGCCGTTATTTTTGGGAAGTCAGACGATAATCAATAAATAAATTTTCATCTTATCTTACTCATGTTGGAGGCTTTTGAAAAGTTGATTTGATATTGTAAGCTTCTACTTTTGTCGTGACATTGAGGTGAGTACAACATTATTTATTCATTTATATGAATAATCGAAATTTTTACGAATTGTTCACATCATACCATAACTGAATATATTTTGGAACATACACCAGACTTCCCTCGGCCCCTGCCAGCACTACCCTATCCGTGATTGATTGTCAAAGTGGGGAAAGATAACCTAAGTAGCACAAGCATATTAGACCAATATTGGTCAATATAAGAGGAATATTAAATTCATATTGTACATACTATATTGGCCAGAGGTTGGAAAGTTCATTTATAATGAAAATCGTTTTGAAAAAACACTGAAGGATCACTGTCTTATGTGATGGCGGTTTGGAATATGAAACTTGCTACGCAAAAATTCTGTACGTAATTTTCTGGTATTGAAATCCACCACATGTCGATATTTCAGATTTTCCAAATTTTTTTCAGGAATAATTCATCATAAATATTGCATTACCATTATTGCTCTGTGTTCGAGTTCACTAAGTGATCACTCTCAAAATCCCGATACCCTTAGGTCTTAGGTTGTGATTCGAAAATGACGATTTGAGTAAGTCCATTTTACTTGGAAAACAATATTGAAGCAATATCAGAATTCGCATATCTACATTGCAGTATTATGCCAATATGCCACCTAATTTGATAATTCAATATTGTAATCTACGCTCCCAATGTCGAATATGTATTGGGATTCCGATCTTGAATATTGGGTATATACAAAATATGAAAACGATATTAAAATCTCTATGTTGTTAAACTGGCATTATTCATTATCACCTTTCATTATGGTAATTCTAATATTGGTAATAAGTTATCAAACCCATATATCATCAATATTGCAGCCTACAACAAGCGGTTGGAATTTAATATCAATATTGAACCAGTATGCATATTAAAATATCGTTTTTTCAATATTGATTCATATTAGTTCAACATCGATTTTTCCACTCACGATATATCCATATTGGACCAAACTGAGTGCTACTTGGGTAGTGTTGATTGATGGAGGAAAATGGAATTCTTTCAAGAGTGACGCAAATACTGCTAGCAAGCTTTATGGGCAGAGAGAAATCTGAGGTCTCTTCAAAAAGAGATGTAGTACAATCGACCTAATCTCCACCTTGAGAATTATGCTGGATGGTTACGAATAAATAAGATTCTTTGTGGAGGTTTCAGAAAATATCATGATATAAATGAAAAAACTCGACAAAAATCCCTCCGAAGAAGATTACAATCACAAAACAATCATTACATTTTTTTTCTATTTGTGACAACCTTAAATAGCAACAGTTGGCCCTATGAACCGAAAAATTCAACAAGACTATTCAAACTTTTCTCTTTCAAAAAATACATTCGTATACCAGCAACTGATCGGAACTAGTAAGCATCAAATAGCAATAATAGATTGTGAGTCTCTCAATATAGTTATGGCACGAATCATGGATTCTGGAGAAGAGTAAAATATAATGAATGTACACAAAGAAAAGTATTCGTTTTATTTGTTGCCGGACCAACTAAGTCAAAGACAGCCAATAATATAATAATTCGGTATGTGATATGTGTGACTTTGAAACATTGTTCACTGTATACCTTCCACATTGGGATATTAACTGATATTGAATTTGCTGAAGCTCCTGACGAACTATGAAAAAAATTATATTTAATAGCGGTTATTTAAATCGAAATAAAAATCAAGGAGGTAATAGACCTTGAATTTTTTTTCTGCTGCCTATTTCTCGTAAAAACACTCAACATTTCATCTTCTGGTGCAGTTCGAAATAATAGTACCCACAAATCCAAACCTGATAATCTGACATGGCAAAAATACACAAGAACCGAAACTCTTGAATGCAATCCAATAAAATGATGTTGATAATGATAACCACCAGTTTCTTCTTTCGCAACTTTGATTGATCTAAGCTCATCCAAAATCTTGCATTGTAGGTCTTCAGATGAAGGGGACGGAATAGTAAACTGATCTTGATCTTGTACTCGTAGATAAATAGCCCCTCACGAAAATAATTTCATTGTTGATCACCACAACTACAGAGAGAATAATACGTTCATACAAGAGCTAGTAAACTAATCCCGTTGCTCGAAATTGACGTTGCCAAACACTATTCGTACTTGATTGTACGATTCCGAGAGAAAAGACGTTCACCGAATGGCATTTATATATCACCCCTTTCATTCGAAATATAGCTTTGTAATGGGTGAAAGGGAATCAATGAAATAATCGACGAGTGACTGACTGCATTTCATATCACTAGAACGTGCCCGACAGTCGTCGATATCAGATTAAGGATTACCAATACCATCGATATCGCACGGACAGTGCGGGGGGTATATTGAACAAAACAACAATATTGAAGCGTTCGAGGAGTGAATTGAAAAATAAGATCTGTAGGGTACAGCATTCAATATTTTTATATGAATGTGTATATTGAATACAAACAATATTTGTTTCGACTTACAATTGAAGCATTTTTTCACCAAGTACGTTTTCAGAGAAAAATATACAGACCAGCCGGGGAGAAAAACCAAACATCCTTGAAAATAAAACGAGAAAAATAAAAGAATAGCAACAAAAAGGGATAAGAGAATTCTACAAGGACTCGAAAAAAATAAGGGTAAAGAATTACCACACAACTCTTCACGAGAAAGATAAGGAAGGGGACAAGCGAGATATACTGAGGAGATGGGAAAAATACTTCGAGCAAATGCTGAATGATGAAACAGATAGAAAACAGGAGGAAGTTCAAGAAGAATGTTGAACAAATTTGAGTTCACAAACAGTTCGAGTGAAGCGATTGAAGATATATTGAACTCGACGAAAAATAATGAAATTGATAGAGCAGTTATCCTGATAGTACAGGTTTATCTGGTAAATGAAAAAATTTCTAAAAAAATATGGAAATTTTACAGATCCAAATTAGCAAGTGACAACTGAAGCGGGGCTAATTATAAACCAAGTACAATGCCATATATAATATGTTTTTATATTTGAAGTAAATATTTATTGCCAACTCTATTATTATGCCCACTCTTGAATGATTCATGACAGTGAACTGAAAATGCATTGAAAGAATAAGATGACGTTTTATAATTTTTGGTTGAAACTTGATGTCGAAAAAATATTTGGAAACTTGAAAAATTGACAAAGGCTCTGTGGTCAAGAATGGAGAGAATAGAGACTACTCTCACCAATAATTTTTTGTGATACATTACTCAACTTTTTTTTCACAGTTCTTGAATATGAGATTATTGCCAATCGTTCGATTGTTGAAAAATAACATCAATAGTGGTATTCGGTTTGACTAAAACCTAAATATCTGGTAGAATGTTTTTCCGAAAATTTATCAATAAATGGTAAATAAATTCAGTTTGAATATCTATCGAATATGTGAACAGAAAATGGAATATTATTGCTTTTTCTTCTCTCCCCTTGAAAAGAAAAAGCTCTTAATTATTATAATATCTGTTTTCAGAGCAATTCGCCTCGATACGTAACTGCAATGTTTGGAAGGAGTAAAGTTGACTATTTTGTCATTTACGTATCGAATTTGAATCAAAATTCACAGCTTTTTCTTCTCCAGTGAGAAATTCGCGAAGTTTTGGAAATGAAGTATTTCAAATACCTTTCCCTTCTGAGGCGAATTTTGCCTTTTTCTATTCGGAGTGATTCTTCAAAATTGTTTCCTTGTTGAAAATTGCGATTTTCTTTATCGGAGAAGACCATAAAAAATATAAAGAATGATGTCACACTAATTCTATAAATTCTGCATTAAAATGAATTTGAAATTAATCAGTAATATTCGAGAACATGGACCTATATGGTCGTTTCTGAAATTCCTTGAATATAATTGCAATTTTCTCAATCGAAGAAGACTGAATTTGTAAAAGATATTATTGCACAAGTCTATGAATTCTGCATTCAATTGGGAACTAGTATTACTCAGGAAGGACATATATTCTCTTCGTATTTAAGGGGTATCTGATCCTTTTATTTGATGCAGACAGCTATTCACCAACTTTTGTCTTATAGTTTATCATATAGTTATAGAATAACGAATATAATACGAGACAACCTTTCATTCTAGAACAAACGATTGATCAATTTGAAAGTGAAACTTTTCACTTTCGATCATTTCAATCATCCTCAGTCAATATGAACTATTAGTAATAAATAATCATAATGAACTTCTTTCAAAAAATCCTTGAAAATTTGAATATGACTTTCGGATGGAATAATTGAAGAAACAGTTCAGAATCACTTCAGAGAATTGAAACTCATTCCAAGTCTCATGGCAGGCCCGGACTGGCCGGGTCCGCTCTAGGGGGCCCCCCCATTATTACTGTGTTGTGAGTTGAGTTACACAAGAGAATGGCCGTCTGAGAAAATATACTGATCGTGACAAGTTGTATTGCAAACAATAGTTTGAAGTAAAGACAGTGTGCATTTAACTGAATTCTTTCATTTGATTTCTGTTTTTGAACACATCTCTGATAGGAGTTTCGACAGAAAATGTCTTCTCACATCAAGAAATCTGATCAATGGTCCGAATTTGAGAACTTGTTCATATCGTTCGTTCGTTCGTCAGTACAAACACTGCTCCAGCAAATTGAGGACAAAAAAATTGATGAGCATTTTTAAGTATTGTAAGCAAAAAAAAAACCTATGCAAGTGCAGTTAATCTTAAGCTAGATGAAAGCATTGATGTCGTGTTACAGTTGGACTAAAGGACGCAAAGATGGATGGATTGATAAGAAAGATTTTACGCAATCAAAGACGTTTTACAGAATTGCTCTTGAATGAAAAATTTTTAGTTTATCTTGAAACTTGAAACATTTTCCACGCAGAAGCTTTGCACCGTGTTAAATTGAAAGAAATCGGTCTAATGTTAGAACTACGACAGCTTGCACAACAATACAGCAATTCCATGGCGGCAGAGTCCACTGGAATTACGGAGACAGATGCAGTGACGAATAAGACGATTTGGACCCAACCGAAGATAGAGTGTTGACATTTACTGTTCTGGAAATGGAATGTTTCCACTGTTTGACATAATATGCTTTTTCTGTTCTGTTTGAACTCACTCAATCTGGACTGTGTCCCAACCTATAAATTGCAAATAAATGTGTTTTTTCATACCGTACCTTGTGCCCAAGTCAGATGTGAACGAGTTTTTTCTAAACTTAAAATAGTTAAAACTTCGGCCGTCTTTAGGCCAAGACATCATGTTCAGTCCGCTTTTTATTAATGTTGAGATGGATTTATTTCGTGATATGAGCGAAAATGAAATAATAAATGAAGTAGCTTCAACAAGTAAGTTGCATACAAAGAAACTATGACTTTAGGGTTAGGAGAGTAAAATGTCGAATCATCTCAGATAAGTTAAGCCCCTTCGCCCCTTCTTTTCTAGTATAACAACATTGTAAACTATTGAATGCACAGAATTTTTTGAAAAATGTCATTTTTCTAAGCCCTAAAAACTGTTTACCATTATTTTCATTACATAAATAATTTAGACATCATTCAGCGATATTTTGGTGTGAATAAAATAATACATCTTATCTGAACTCCGTTGTAATTATTGGCAGTTCTACAGCATATATTTTGTATAGTTGTGGTATCCTGAAAATACTGTGAATTTCTTATTTAAATGAACGAGAAAGTCAACAGAAATCTAAAATCATAATAAGAAAAATCTATAAAAATCTAGCTGAATTTATTTTTCTTTATAATGCCATTGTTTCCATTGTTTACAAGCACCTAATTTTCAAAACATTTCCTGAGGAATACCCCCGTTTTCCGTACCTCCGGTAGAGGGCCCCTTCACAGGTTTTAGCTGAGGCCCCCAAATGGTCCCAATCCGGGACTGTCTCATGGATTTTTCATTTCTTTATCTAAATCATAAAATAATTAAAAAACCTCACACGAAAATTGATGTTCTGGAATTTTGGTTAACCTTCTTTATTCATCCTAGGAGTGCCATTTTTTAGCAGTAGCACCTGTTACGTTCTTGTTCTAGACTTTTTCGACAGCCAACATTCATTAATCATCTCAGCCGCGTGGAAAGGTACTCAAATTGGACGTTGATAAATCCATTTCAAATTTTCGTTTAAGCTAAATTTGATGATGGTCTACTAATTAGGAAACGTTTTGCGGACAAAAGTGGATTCGGTTGCCTGTTTCAATGAAGGAGATATTTTTGTTGATTATGTTTCAACTACCTACTTTAGGATGATTTGACAGAAAGAAGATTCATAATGGAAATTGATAGAATAGTAAAAAAAACTGTCTTCTCCTAATGATTTTGGAAATGTTATTGATTGATGATAATTATTGATTGAGGGAAATGGCAATGTTTTGAGATTTCAGTTTTGAGGTACATGAAATTTTTTTCGATCTGACATCTGTCAGAAAATAAAATATATCGAATAATAATGGCTCTAGATGATTTGGCTCGTGTTAATGCCACTACTATATTGTTTCAATATTACTAGACTGTCAGTTGTCCTACAAGCAATACCCAAGCTAAAACATATCCATTGAACTCGGCTGGCGGAAAAAGAATGGTCATTCATTGTTATGCTAGTTCAGTTAATTCAGATGTTATATACAGCAAGAGAAAAAAAATGAGAATTTAACGTGGCACTGTTATTGAATATATGTTTTTTCTATGTGAATGATCTGGGGATTTCTAATAAATTCAAGCAGAATCTATAATGAATTGGTTAAAAATATTACTGTCGATGAGAATTGTTTTTCCAATTAGTATGAGATATATACTTGGGTAGATATGGACCATTTTTTGAAATATTCTCCTTTAAGAATTGGTAAGATCATGTCTTTCTTTGTATTCATGGATTTTATAGTATTTGAAATATCTTCCACAATTTTTGGTAGTCAGGTGAGGAGTTGAAATATTGTTCGCTTCAAGGATTGCTATATCCTTTGTCAGACAGCTTTGTGCATGAATAGTTCAGAAGACCCATAAACATAATTGGCTTGCCTTAGGTTTTACCCTGATCATTATTGGATTAGAGCCATAACATGGTTTTTAATCCTCAATATGATATCTGTAATCCTCAGTATGATATCTACTACCTTACAACAATTCTTGGTCATTTGTTTACGTGTTTGAACATCTGTATCCAAAGAAGACTTTGTTGAAATCAACAATATTAAGTACGATCATTGTATATTACCTGAATGACTGTAAGCTTCAATAGGGTTAGTTGATTTATGAACCCATGGCATTAAGGAACATCGAAAATAGTAAAACTTTGTACAATCTCCTTGAAATTTTTTATTGCTTTTTCTCAGTAAGATAAAATGAGATTAGAATGACCGCTTACGTTTGTCTTCTTGTCGAGTCTGAAACCCTGAAACCAACTCATACTTGGGATTTCTTTTTCAAGCAACTGTCTGTGAAAATACAAATGGCAATCTGCCTCCTCAAAGGATTCTTCAAACCGTGATCAGAAGATGAGAATTGCCAATATTCTGAGGAATTGATCGAGAATAAAAAAACCCATCTTTCGATAAACCATGCATACAAGTTTTTTTAAGTCAAAGTGAATGACAAGTTTGACATATGTTTATTTCCAATAATAGCAGTAAAAATTATTCAATTCTGATCGCACACTTTTCACTTATCTTGAATCGTTTTCTGACTATTTGAAATTAATATTAATATTGATTGCAATTGCAGAGCTTTTTCCACTTGAAAACATTCCTTCATCGGTTATTAACAAAGGGTGTCCACACAAACCATGAAATTGACCAGAAGCCTTTTTTTCCAAATGGAAGCTTTTTTATTTTTCGACATTTAAATATTATTATAACTTGCATTTACATTGTCCATACCTTATTTACATAATTTTCGTGTAAATGAATTTTTTCATTAATTTGTCTACGGCAAGCAAAGATTCACTTGACGAAATGTAAAGTGGCTGTGCACAGGTGAATTATATACAAGAAGATATTTCTAGTTGTTTATTCATGGGGAATGTGACAGTTTCAACAAGAAAATGTAATGCATATGTCGCCCAGTATCCACACAAACAAAAACCATTCCATGACACAATCGAAAAAATCGATATAGCATACATAATCTATGTTTCTGTTGAGGCAAGAATTCCAGTTAGAAAGTCAGTTCAGTGCAAGTTGAACGCATGCCTGTAATTTCAACGAAATAAAAATGAAAGATATTGAAGAGCCTAGTATAAAATTCAATCAATTATACTCTACAAAAGAGTGATTTCCAAAAACATGAATTTTGAATTCATCTCAACACATATTATGATCAGAATTTCTTGAATGTTTTGTTCATCAAGAGAAATTCACAATTCACACTGCTTATGCTGCATATTAAAGTGACAGTATTCCACTTGCATTTAGGTAGATCGAAACTCAATGTTTTGATTAAGTTCGGTTAGTTACTTGATAATTGTACCAGTATATTTGTGTGGATACTGAAATGCAACATATGGTCATGCACCTTGTCACATCAATGCAAAATAAACAACTTGAAATAATATTCATGCGTATTCAATGACTACGCAGTGCAGGTATAGAGAATGTAATTGAAAGTTATTATTATTTTCAATGTTGATTGTGATGAATTGATGAAAAGATAGGGGGTTCCATATAAAAATTGAGGAACTATTTCTTGGCTCATTCCTTGTCCGAATAGAAAAATGGGAATTACAAAACTTTTATGAAAAAAGTGGAAAAAAAAATTACAAAAACTCTCTGCTGATAGGTTCATGTATATCATTTAGAGAAGTTTGTTTTATTCACTGGAAAAAACAAAGATTGTACACAAAACATTCAGTCTCCTTCCTATTTCCTGAAGTTCCATTTGTAAAAAAACTTTAGACAATTTTTGAATATCGATTTTTATGGGTTTCTGTGGACAACCTATAAAAAATGATAATTTTGAACTATAGCTCCTTCAACCAAGACCTTTTGCCAAAATAAAAAGCAACAATTTGAAGAGTAACTAGAAATGTATTCAAATAAACAATGCCCTGAAAATCCAATTTTTCATATTGAATTTCGAATTATTAGAAAACTAGTCAATATAGGTGAGAAGTATGTTATATGAAATAGGCCTGAATATGGGGTAATCCTATATCTTGAGCCCAAAGTCATTCTCATACTGCCAGATTTTCATAATTTTCTTACCTATATCTTTGGCAATATCCACCGAAGCAGTTAGTTTCCGGAGAGTCACCCTGTATAACCGATTTGTGCTACTGTTCTCGAAGTTAATCACTTGTCCTTAAGCAAACCAAAGTCCCTTTGCATATTTTTGTGGATGATTTGCATAGAATAAATCACACTTCTGACTTGCACCGTATAATAAGATGGGTCGTGCTGGCGCTACTTAATATCCATATTCATGAAGATTTACAGCCGATGGTTTGTGGCACACGCTTGATGAATTCTTTCAGGTGAAAGCTATATTTCGAGTATGGCCCAGTGGATCGACAGTTCGCAGAAGGAAATAATTAATACAGATGATCTTAATTAATTTACATGAGATCATGAAATCTCCGGTCTAACCAACATAAATTATGTGTTTCAATTCAGTTGCGTTCATTATTGGTTCTCTCATTTTTCGTATTTTCCGTTGAGGAAGATTTCATACATTTGAAACCTTGTTTCACTAGCGATTGAAATTTTACGCCACACAGATGAATTCAGCGAAACTGTACTTTTCATAGATAACAAAAGCTTTGTTAGATATCCTTCAGCTAAGAACAGGGCTATGTTCAATGGAGTATTCAAGAAAGCAGAAAACTGAAAAAATATCAAGATTCAACTCTCGAGTTTGCAAACTCCTTCCAAGCAGAAATTCACTCCCCTACCATCAGAAATTCACCCCCTACCAGAAAACCTGGGTACGCCCGACAGTTATTAGGTCAACAGTAGTTTGAGAAGAACCTAGAGCAAAATATTCAAGCAGATCACCCGTCTCCAAGCAGATGTACTGCAAAGTTCTTTTTTGACTTTACACTTGTAGCTGCTATATTCGCATGACTTTCCCCTACAGAAATGGGACTATCTACGAGGATATGTCCGCTAGAATTTCGCATTTATTGGCAGATCAAGTTGCAAATGGGCATATAAAAACTCAGGTATAAACAGGCTAGTTGTGCTGTATGAGAGTTGTTACTAACTTGACAGGACTTGTTTTCTTCACCAATTCGAAGATCTTTCAGAAGCTACGGGTCACAGATGGACGTGTTGAAGAATAGGAATTCTAGAGATGCGTCTAGAGATTTTCACAGGCATTCAAATCAGGCGATTCAGTGGGCTGACGCCGCTATCAAACACACAGTCACAGATAAAATCGTATCCCGTTTGAGTTTTGAAACATTCCTTCATCGAAAACCCCGCTGACACACGATATAATCAGCATAAGACTCCTTTTTCTGGGATAAAACCATTGAAACCTGAGGCTAAGTATTTGGAGCCGCCTTTTTGTTTGTATTGTGTTCGAAATCTCTGGCTGAAAACGTAGTCCACGAAATATTCCACCAAACCAAAATCCATACATAAATGGTATGTGGAGGGTGAAATAATGATTACTAACATCACCTAATATGCCCATCTCTACCAGAATATTCTTCAACTTTTTGGTCGCATGAGGGAAGGTAGAAATGATTCATATGTGTGAATCTCTGATTCTATCAAGTATTGCTTATTGTAATGTCGTGTACTGGCCTGCTTTGACCAATTAGGATAAGCGCAGTTTACAAAATATTCAAAACTCCTGCATAAGATTTTCTTTCAACATTCGGAAATTCGATCATATTATTATCAGTGAGTCATATGAGAAATCTGAATGGTTGAAATTAGAAAACAGATTTGTGATGCACCTTGCTTCCACTTTTTAAAATTATCAGAAGTAACATTCCCATTTTTATTTAATATCCAAACTAATGAAGAGATCTGACATTCATCTGAGGAATACTAGATATGAAGAAATGTACACAGTGCCTTTTAACAGAACTACATTATTCAAAAAATCATTTTCCTATAATGCTGTATCCATCTACAACTCCATACCAGCAAATATAAAATGTGCCCCTTCCATTTTGGCGTTCAAGAAATGTCTTAGAGCATATCTTCTTGGTGCAATCGCAGTTTGAGCGGATGTTCTCGAAATTTTTGGTTTTTCTCTCCTATAATTTTTTAATATACTCTTAGCTATTATAATGCTTTTCTGTAAATTTTTTTGTATTGTACATGCAGGAAATTTGAATTTGTATTTATATTGTTGGTAATTTTGGGGGTTGCATGGAAGAGCAACCTGTTTGATTGCCGCCTCCCTGATGTACAGTGTATATTTGAATTTGTATTTGGTTCACAATAAAGACATATAAATAAAAAATAATAATAAATAAATATGTGGATTCCAAGGGCTAGCTCATATCCCATTCAGAATACCGTCAATCCTAAATCTGATTTTTATGATTCTCATCACCATTCCTCACCAGGAAATGAAATGGCAATACGCAGGTAATAAATATCATATCTGGTAACATGTTCTGTATGCTTTCAGTTGATAGGTCAACAATACATTGTTTTTCCATCCACAGGCGTTTTTAGAGATTTGTTCCACTATCTTTCGAGAATCCAAAAAATATCGTATCAGACTTTTTTCAATTCAAGTCTAGTAAGCAAGTAAAAAAATCATTTGGAAACCTGTGCTGGAGAATAGAAGTTACCTCTAACAATTCGAAACTGAAAAAATCACCATATAAAAAGTTGAACCTACCAAAAAAGCGAATCCCACAATTGCAAAGGTAGGCTATTGATTGGTATTTTGGCTACAAGTCCGGTGTGCCTACTTTTTCATAAAGTGCAGTTATTGACATCGCGACCAGAGGATGAAAACCGGTATATTTCCGGGATGCTGACGTATGGTCAACGTCGATAGAAGTGCTAAAGTTATAATAACTTATAACATTCAGATGAGTAATGGCCGTGATAGTATCTACAAAAGAGGGACACATCGCCAACCTTCCTTTGGTGATTTGAAAAACGAGTAGGTTTTAGGTTTGTGAGCAATGTGCTTCTTGGATTAAAAACATGTTCATGTTTTGCTGGCATTGAATTTGGTCAATTTCTAGGCTTCCCGTTCTAAAATTTCAATTATATCTAATTCTTAAATATTATTTCCTCAAATGTTCACATCATCATACGGGTGAACTGAAAAAGGTGACATTTGTTGGTGCTGCATACACGTGACTGATGAAACAGGGAAAGTCGTATTTCGTGTAAATGAATTTATTTAAAAATCGCAGAGCGCTTTCGGCTATTAAGCCATCTTCAGTGCTAAACCTGCAAGTAAGTAACAGTCGAAAATTGGATTAAAGGTTAGAATTGAATTACTTACTCGTCTAGGTATTTACAGGAAGATCTTCACAATCATAAATAATCGTGAGACATTACACTGAATAAACATCAAAGTTAAAATCAGTGCCCTTTTGGGTTGACAATTGAAATTTTTCTATTAAAACATTGTAAAAAGATTAAAATTTGGATTCCCAACGTGCTGCATGCTGAGCAGGAGGGGTGACAGGAAGTGAAATTTGACATTGACTTAAGGTCCTAAATGATTCTGAAAGTTTATGTCAAATTTCACTTCCTGTCACCCCTCCTGCTCAGCATGCAGCACGTTGGGAATCCAAATTTTAATCTTTTCACATTGTTTTAATAGAAAAATTTCAATTGTCAACCCAAAAGGGCACTGATTTTAACTTTGATGTTAATTCAGTGTAATGTCTCACGATTATTTGTGATTGTGAAGATCTTCCTGTAAATACCTAGACGAGTAAGTAATTCAATTCTAACCTTTAATCAAATTTTTGACTGTTACTCACAGGTATAGCACTGAAGATGGCTCAATAGCCGAAAGCGCTCTGCGATTTTTAAATAAATTTATTCACACGAAACACGACTTTCCCTGATTTAAACTGAAAAATACTATATGAAGAAGGTATTTCAGTGTATTACTTTAGGACAAATACTAAATTATCATAAGATTTTCAAAAAAAATGTGAAAAAGGGTTTTTGGATGATCAATAATACCTGTACATTTTACAAAATGTATCTCATGAACTTCCCTAGTATAGAATAATTTTTGAATGTCACAAACTCTCCAACGTTGATCGAATTATCATTTTCAATGAACAGTTATGGCATTTGTTGGAAATATGGGTCAGGATTGTATATAGGGTATTTTGGGTGGTAGAACGTTCGAAATAATTTATAATTATCAAAATGATGAGAATACAATAATTGAGAATGAGAACTATTTACAGTCAGTGACTCATATCAATGTGACATTACATCCTATTCTTGTACACAGAAAATGCGATAAATTGCAACACATCATTCGACTTCTTCTAATTCCAAGTTCAAAAATTTCTTACGTCACCTGAGCCAGCTGGTATACCCCACAACCGACCACCCCGATCGAATATCAAACATTCAAATTTCCGTTACAGTACAAAGTAATTGCCAACGATCGAAACCAAACCGAATTTTCACCCGGCAAAAAAAATCGTTACTGCAATCAAACCTTTTCTCGGAAAAAACCGTTTCTCCTACCAATATTCAACCCTTCACCCCCAGCCATGAGAAACATCCGTTGCATTCAAAGTACCATTCAAATCGCTCGCTCAATTCAAATAAAGGTCTGAGGTCGAATTTGCATCTTTAAACTCGAAGGTCATCCTAATTTAATAAAATTCTTTCAGGTATCGGGTTATTCCTTAGGGGCCCTATCCAGGTCTGAATAAGTCAAGTTAAACGTATGCAGAGACAAAGTATCTCCCAAGCGCCCGTTGCAAATTCAGATTACACTGTGCAAACGCGTTTACCAGACGAGAATCCGACAAGGGAAAGTTGTAATCGAATTCGGATACGGATCTTCGGTAGGAAGTGTTTTTTACCTACCTGCTTAATCATATGCGAATTTATGCACAAATACCTGCCTGCATATTCAAAGGACACCTTTTCGAACAGCCGTGATTCACCCCACTTTTCAACCTGAGCCCATTAGGAAAATGTTCTTATATTTATCGAAGCACTTCCTCATAACAATTCCACAATATCCGTTTTGTGTTTACGGCCAAGGGATCGAGCCAGTGTGTTTCCAATACCAAAGGGTTTAGCCACCCCTTATTGCGTAGTACCTGAATCACATATTAGAGAAAAGGACGATCGGCAGCCTTTTTATGAATCAGTGGTGATGGCTATTAAGCATATTCGATTTCTTATTTGAATACCGATGGGTAAATGCCTTCACGAGGAAATGTAGATTAGTTAGAGTGAGGCAAATATTACCTGTGCGTCCTTTAACCTGCTGTCTAGTCGACTCTTTCGGTTGGCCGACCGTGTTTGCATAGATTTTTTTCGATTATGCTCGTGGGATAATTTTCATTTCGTTTGAATAATGTTCCCGAACGGGTTGGGGTTGCATCTTCCCAATGGATCTGATAGATTTTCTCATACATCTTCGAATTTGCCTGATCATATTTTATCATCTATAACGGACGAATCTCTCTTGTGATCGATCGCATTTGTAAGGTGACGGTTGAAATATATGCAAATGCGGCGTGAAAGAAGTACGTTTGCGTTATCGATTGCTGGTTTCAAAGTGGAATATTATCCTCCAATATTATTTTGTGTGATGAACGTTATAGAGATATTTTTTGTTTCAGACGTCACTTGAATGACCATTGATTTTTCTAAGACCTAGTTTACATCTTCTGATATTTTTTGATTCTACTCCATTACATAATATCTTAATGAGTCACAAAAATTACAGAATTCATAAATGGGTAGTAAAAATAAACAAACAGAGATGAAGAAGATTAAAACTACAAGCTCATTGATTTTTTTGAAGAAAATACATTGAGTTATTAAAGTTGAATTGTACTTGTTGAAATGATTTGATGTGATCATGTAATGGGATCGCTTTTTACATTTATTCTGCAGCTGACTCCACCTTGTATAAACTATTTTATTAATTGAGATATTGGAGTCTGTGTGTAAATCAAAAACCTTTTGACATGATTCAATTACCCCAACACCATATTGATGACTTTCATCACATTATGTCACATACAAGCTGGAAACACTTTCGTGACTACTCTAGTTCATTGACCAATTTATATTATATTAGGATGTTTATATCAAATGATTGTAACAAGGTTAATAAACATTATTATTATCATTATATCACTCACATTGACATGGTATCGCTGATCCCAATTAGAATCTTCAGGAGAAAAAGAAAAAAATGGAATATTTGAAATGGGGTCTCTAGGAACTCAACCCTAAGAAGTTGAAACTTATGCGAACTAAGGATTAACGAGGTCTCATCTTAGAACGTGTGATTTCTAGTACGGGAGAGGAAAAGGAGTGGACGTCTGTCCAATTTTGGTCGCCCGTCCACCTCATAGTAGCTCGAAGCGTTGCTTGACCCTAGATATACAATGAATATCTACTGAACCCACTGGCCAATTCTGCCTGTCTTTCAAAGGAGTGGTTATTCAGGAATTTTCTATATTCTGCCAAAAAGGATGAATAGTCAACAAAATTTGAGTTTCAAACAATTGGCTGAGATTGTAGTGAAGAAAACTTCTTCATTGGAGAAAGACATACATTTTCTATATCAACTTTGCCGACACATCAATTGAATACTAGTCAGTGCCGGATTTATATTTTTTACGAGTGTAGGCCACTTATTTCCGCCGCCCCATATACCTTTCTAAAATAATAATTTTCCAAATGTAGTGAGAATGGATGAACTAAAGTTGATAAAAATGATGAATTAGTAATTGAGAAAGGGCATCAAAGAAATAAGAATTACTATTTTTCACGGGAACTTGTTTGACTTAATTTTTATTCTCTGAAATTAAGTGAGTTTTCTATAAATATGCTGCCCCCCTATTAGGACACTGCCGCCCCTAGGCCGCGGCCTATATGGCTTATTGACAAATCCAGGACTGGTGTACTAGTAAAAAAAGTCTGAAGACCCTGCATATTCAAATGTTATTCACGATCCAGAACCCATCGTTACAATATCACATTTCATATTTTACGTTCGAATACTCACTGTCATCCATCTTTGATCCCAACATACATTTTGTTATTATTTCAATACTGAAGTCATTTTCGGTGCAAATTTCTCAGAAAATCTGTGAATTCTATTCCATTATCGAGTAATTTCGAATATAGAAAATTTTTTTCAGATGCGTGAACTTTAATTTTGAAAATTAATGAACACTAACATTAATTTACCTCAAGAATATTTTTGAAAACATCAAGATTTTATTTAAAAAACTACTCTATGGTACATAATAAAGGACATATTTTTTTCAAATTTTTTCTTTGAATTCAAAGTAGAAACATCCCATGACCAAAAGAATTTGAAGGAATCATTTAGTTCGTGAATGAAGTTACACCGACCAAATGTTTTTTTATGAATGAAATACGGTTATTTTCTGTTTGCTGAAATATGGAATAAAATTCAGATGAATTGGGGTGCGATAAAATAAGTTGTCAATGAATTTTCTCTTTGTTCGGGAACTGGCAAACCTTCCCAGGCCTTGCCTTCAAAGCAAAATATCAAAAACCACAGAAAACCATACTTCCAGAAAAATGTGTTTGATCCGGAATTAGTTCCGGGTCAAATTAAAAGTATCATAATAACTCTTCATTATGAATTTTTCAACATTCGTTCATTATCTTTTTGCAACAGGGAAATTAAAGTATATTACATATCGATGTGGGAAGTGTATTACTTCTCTTGAGAGAAAAATATCAATGAGGCTGTTAATGCCATGGATTGCTGGTGTTGAGGTATATCAGACTGCAACAGTGGTGAAGAGGGATATATCTTGTATTCTCTCACTGAATATTCAAATGACTTGCTCTATAAGTTCCTCTGGTCACGAGGGGTACATTTTTTCTCACCAAAATGCTCATTTAATATTCGTGTATAATTTTCTGGACCTTGATTTGCCTGCTCTACTGAACCTATTATACTGCCTGGAAGTGTGCCGGATAAGTTGTATTGATTATAAATGAAATAAATTATAATATATTAGAATGATAAAATGCCCAAACAGTTTCTTGCCTAATATTTGCCACTGTGGGTTCTGTTTCACGCCTTGTACATACCAAACAACGACCTTGATTAGCATAAGGGTTACGTTCTATTTCATTACTCGTTTCTTTTTCGAGTAGGTAACTAGTGCATATGTATATGAGCGGAAAATAAACTAAGAACACCATAAGTTTTACACTTATGCTGCTATCTCGGGGGAGATTTGCATAGGTAGACTTTGTTTCAGTACCAAATATTTAATCTTGAATTCATTTTGGGGATGAAAAATAAAGTTAATGGCAGCTCAAATGTATTTCGGAGAGGCAACCAGTTGGGGATCTTGGCCTTGAAGTAGTACAGATTCTTCTCGTATCAGCCGAATCGACCTCAAGTGGATGGGGGCACTGATATGGGGGTTGGATAAAAATGCAGTTGCTTGAAAATAAATACTCTGAATGCATATTGAAACGTTTTCGCCCTTCAAAACAGGTGGTCCGTTTTTGTTCTAACGAATGGAAAAGGAAAAAAAAAGTGAGGCAACCGCTTTAAAATTGGTAAGCATACATATTGACATCAAAAAACGTTGGACACAAATTTTCATACGATTCTGATGGGCACTTTAGGAGAAACAACTCTTCAGAATCGTCGAAAAAATTTTTTTACTTGACAATATCTCGAAAAAATACAGTAAAAGTTTTTTAAATCGGATGGCATTCAAAATTTGAGCTGTTATTATTACAGATAATGATGTGTATTTATGTCATCCAATTTTGGATTGAGGACACCCCTAATTATACCACTCCCAAACCTCATTAAAAGCACAATAATGGTATACTCTAGACATATTTTTTGAAAATCCTCTTCAATGATTACTCTCCGAGTGCATGAACGTTTGAAGAGTTTGTGCATGCTCAATATCCATTAAACCCCCACAGAACCTCTGGGGCAATGTGTGAACCAGACGAGAAAAAAAAAACCTTAAAAATACGTTAATATGAAAATGAAAAAAATGTATTCTTCAACCGTCCATGCAGTGAGGAAGTAATCAATAAAAAATATTCTCAAGAATTTTGTGTAGCGTTTTATTGTAATTTCAATGAGGTTTGGAGGTGGCGAAAGTAGGGGTGAATGTAATCAAAATTGAATGGCATTGGTACACATCATTACTTGTACTCAAAAACAGTTTAAATTCCGGATGGCATCCGATCTAAAAAATCTTTTACTGTGTTTCCCTGAATGATTGATAAAAAGTCGAAAAACAGGGGACTTTGAAGGTTTATTTATTTAGTTTCTGTTATTTTATTTTTGATTTTTAAAAGCTTCCAGTTCTACTATTTCGACTTTCTAAGTTGGGGGCTGTCAGCTGGTTAACGGTAAAACCCATGTGAAACCACTAGCTGTTTATATTCCTAACCTTAGTCTTTAGATTTGGTATCAATTTTCTTCTCCTAAAGATGTTAACCTTGTTAGCGAAACGCGCGTCGACTGCAAGAAATCAGTTTGGTATTGGGGTAATTGATCTCTAGAAAAAGTTCCAGCTTTTACAGTCATTGTTTACTCAGCTGTAGGCACAATCGTCCTACCTCTCAAAATAATTTATTCACAATAACTTTATCGTATGGAAAATTGCAATTGGAACATTTCTCTATTTTAGAATTTTTCGTATCAATTACAGGAAGTATTTATAGGAAATTTACTGAAGAATGTGCTACAACTGATAATGAAACAAAAGTTATTGCTGTAATGGCTTGTTGAAAATATGGAATTTTTGAATTTTCCTCAAATCCTCGACAGGGTCCAAGAGCTGAAATATTTTCTGTATGAAATAGATTTTCGAAAAAGAAGCATATTTTCCTAAGGACAAGAATTCAAAATTTAATGACAATTCACACGTTTCATGTGTAGTGAAGGTGTTGAATCCCCAATTGGACATCAGTTTACCTGTATGGTCAACCTTTTGAAATTATTCGATCCAAAATAACTGTATCGCATGAAAACATTTTTTGCACTTTGAACTATTTCGATAATATCGATGGCAAGAAAGTTAAAGTTTCTTTTCTCTTCCACTGCCGATAATGAATTGTTTTCCATTATTTGGAGAAAAAAAAAATCAAAATGGTATATTACGTAGCGAGCGAAAAATTGTGAGTACGAGGCGTTAGCTGTAACTTTAACATAATGCTTCACTTACAAAACATTTTTACTACAAAAAAGGTTCTTTGTCAAGTGCCACCATGGAGAATATGTCAATCGCTACTCAGTGATTGCTGGAATGTTGAAATAATATCATTCAGGTCACCTGGGTTTTCTGTATTTTTTTCGAATTATATATATATTTCAAATTATTATCGAAGGCCTTATAGAGTTGAGGGGGGGGAGACTGGTGTCGAAAAATGTATTTCGAAGACCATGCTGTCTTCTATGGACGTGAATTTTCTCAATATTTTTCCAGTAATTGATTTCGAGAAAACAAACGGTGAATCAATTTTTCACCCTCAAAAGGGGTTGGAGAGGAATGAAAAAAACATGACGTTGAATACTTCTTAGATCTGGGTAACATTATTCGCAGGTCATCTCGAAATTTTGTGATTAGGGACATTTCGCCTGTCTCAATCCCAGGATATCCTTTTTTTCTAGCTATTTTTTGAACTTATTCTGAGTTGAAACTGTTCATTTCAGCTATGCACCTAGTTTTTCTCTTTTCATTGTACTCATCTTGCTCCAAAGAAAATGTTACTACCTAATGGACGGGAAATTGCAGTGCTGCAATTTTATGTTGTGGACGTTTTTTTGCGCGTTCGTGCTTGAAAGGCTCTCAGTATATAGTTGGTAATTGAACGAGCATCTTTACTTCGATTTTATTCTATTATTCAATTATTACGAAATCCGAATTCGTATTTGAAGTAACACATGACCAATTGAATCAAAACAAAGAGAAGCCAAGCATCAACACGACGATGTATACATAAAAATATTCCTTTCATTAGAGATAAGTGGAATATTAATTGCTCAACGAATGCAAACAAGTGTACATTCCTGAAGACACCTCTCCTTCTTACATTCGAAAATATTGTTGTCGAAGCCGTTCTCAGGGGTTACTTGTCAAGACCTATTGATTAATGCTAGTGTTTTGGAAGTAATAATCCCCCACTGCGCGTTCTTTTCTGGCATTCAATATTGTAAATAAATCATCGTTAATCATATGTTCGTTGACACCTTGAAACAGTCGGAACATTAGAGGTTACCGCGATGTTCGGCTTCTGAGAAATTAGCACTGGCAACGTTCAAGTTCGTATTGATGTTTGTTTCGAGCTTCCGTTATCGTATGAGACATTTTCACGGTTGTTTCGATTCGAGTGATAGTAAGTGCTGGTGCAATTTAACGCACGCGTTTCTTCGGTACAGGCGATGGTGTCGTGTTGAATTTGCAAAACGTGGAAATAAGTGGAAATTAGGATTTGAAAAGATTCAAGAAAAAGATAATATTTTTATTTGCCCTGGAGTCCTAGGGCGACTAACTACCTTTTCAGGGTGCATGGTCTATTTCCACAGAAGAACCAACAGGACAATAATGTCAGCTGGTGAATCCTATCGAAATCCTAGGAAGTCTTATGAGCAAGCAACAATACACTTCCTTTATAAGCAAGTTATACGACATGCAAATTTTCTGCCATTGCTCACTCTGACAACATCTGTATTCTAGTATCGGTGATTTTGTATTTACCAGATTCCATTGAAAAATGATATTTGGAAATATCGAGACTAATACTCAAGATACTATAGATACTTGGATTTATATTTAGACAAAAACCGATTATGAATATTGATATAGAACTCTGCGAATATTTTGAAGACCGATGAAAAATGATAGAATTTCCGACGTCTGTGACTCGAGGTCTGCAACAACATTCTGAAGGTCTCATTGGATATAATATTTTCAAAGAATAATAGGTTATTTCAATTATCCAAAGCGAAATGGAGATATTTCTTGGAGGGAAACTCACTATCGGAAACGGAAATTCAAAAAAGATTGAAAATCTCTGTGAGCCGTTGCTGAGTAGTGTTCGCCTCCACAACACAACCTCACCACCGGCAAGCGCGAATGTTTCTAGGGACGATTTCGTCAAAAAGAATAAACGGACGCAAAATGGTGGAGAAAAAATCTGCAAAAATTATGAACTTTCTTGAAGAATGTTATTTAGTTAGATTCAATGATTGATGAAAAATTAACGATCCGGCTCGAAGGACCAAAGTCATGGGGTATCAATAAAAATATGCCGCCAATGACGGAAATATTTCCACTCTCACCTTGGCAAATGGCTTGTACTTTGGAGGCGAACATGCAGCTTGGACAAACATTCTCTTCAAAGGTTCAAATGATCACTCAATTCTGATAGCTATCAGTGTTTGAACAGTCACCTCTTGGTTTTCCCGCCCACTAGTTACTAATTGGAAAACTATATTCAGGTGCAAAATTGAAAATGCCATTAGAGAGGTAGGTAGCTGGCCTCTGCCATTTTTTCTCTCATACGGATGTAGTCTTCTCGGAAAAAGTGAGATATTATTTTTTTATTGTACACTCACATGTTCCTCAATTCTGGAACAATATACTATTTTCTTAGACATTGATCAATTTTCATGGAATTAACTTGCGCCCCTTGTGAATACTTTAGCTATCTTACATCATTTCTTGGGGGGAATTCAATGTGCCCGAAGTAACACAACTGAAGTCCGCCGTTATTCGAGTCTGGGTTGGAAGGTAGATACGAAATGTTAGCGGAATATCCTACATGGTGAGACGTTTCAAACGCTATGTCACACTTGGTCTTGAAAAATTCATGGGAAGGGTGGGGACGTAACTCTTCCAAGCATTCAAATTGACTCCACAAGTTTCAATATTTGTCTTTAGATATTTTCAATTTTTCCATCTGGGTTAACACCTTGAACACCGGCTGGCTTCAACCTTGTCTTGCCGCCTATTGTTCATATCTCAACAATGAAATAGTTTTTGTCCAAATGATATCTCACTCAGCAAAGTAAACCTAATGTACATACACCAGGCTGAGGAACACAAAGTGTTTGTTCATCTAGTTTACCTTTGATGATACGGAATGTCATTCATGAAATGCATATGAAAATGCCTCCATTGATTCAAATAATAAAAAAGAGTTCTAGCTATCAATTGAGATTTGTGATGTTCAACACAACAGAGAGCACAATATTTTTTACGAACATAGCACTGGTACTTCGACTAAGAGCGTATTGTTTTGTAGTTAACTCTGCGCGGTTTTGGTGCAATGCCTTGTTTTTTCTCTTGTTAATATATAAAAAACAGGTGTACTTCAACGTTAAATTCATCTGAAGAGCTTATTTGCATAAAACCTACTTCAAAGTGTTGACTTTCAAGAAGTGGAATGTGGTATATCCCTGCAATACTCGGTCAGTTCTAAAGGATATATTCATGAAGTCTATAGATACGTAAATTCACTACTTTACAAAAAAAAATCAGCAATTCAAAAATAGTGTTCAATATATGGTCATACATTTGTATAAAATTCATAGTACAAAAATTCACAAAAATCGAGACAAATATAAAATTGACAACGAAAATTTGATATATTTGCTCGAAAAATATATAGAGAATTAATGCAGTTTAGTGAGTAGATATGGAGGTCTCCAAATATTCACTAACACTATGGAAGCAGTGACAGAGAATAAGTTTTTTTACAATCTTTTTGAACCTGAACATGTTGAGACTTTTTATTTCTTGTGTTAGAAACTTGTGAGTTCATCTGACATTTGGCTAATCTGAGACGTCCATTCCTCAAATGAATCGCAGTATGAGTTTTGTAGTAATGAAATTACAATAAACAAAAACTCCTTTTTTTATGTATTTCTGAAACATCAGCAGTGAGTAAGGAATTGCCATTATTGCAAGATTCTTGGAATGTTGTTTACAGTGGTCTCCATAATCGGCACCAGCTATGATTCTAGTAGCTTTTTCTGTAATTTAAATACCTTTTCGGCAGCTGGAGCATTGCCCCATACAAGAATACTGGAAGGTATGAAGTATGATTTATTTGCGCAAATAAGGTTGGTTACAGTTTTCACATTGACTAATATATTAAAACTATGATATAAAAAAAGATTTGAAAATCATGCATATAAGCAAATAAAGGAAGAGAACTAAAAAGCCAGAAGGCTGTCTGTGGTGATGCCAATTATAATCAATCAATGTGCGTACACATGGCAGTACTAAGGCATGGAGCAGGCAGACAGAAACTCACAAAGTAAAATAGAAGATCCGTGATAAAAGAACGGTGTGCGGTAATTATGAATAAAATACATTATGTATTTCAAGTCGAGGTAAGTTGCGAACACGGTTTTTTATTTCTTTTTTAAAGAAATTCAAATTGACAATTTGTTTTAGGTGTAATGGGATACTATTGTATAATTTCAAACTCAAGTAGTTGTAACTTTTTTGTCCTATAGTTTTATTCATTAGGGGCACTATGTAATTTGACAGCTTGTATCTTGTATCATAGATATGGTCATTTTTGTTAAAGTTATGTTTAATTTTCTGCATTCTCATGTTACTGTTACAGTAGTAGAGTTGCAGAGGGTCGAGTATTCCTGTTTCCCTGTTTCAAGGTGTGATCAACAAAAGAAAAGTACCATGTTCGTATAGTGTTAACGAAGAAAAATCGATAAAATAATGATAATGGCCTTTATTTCACTTTATTTTACTTATAATGAATTATATTAGGAAGATGGTAACTGTGAATATTGAACTTGATTTGTTGAACTTTTTTGTTATCGATTTCAGGATCACTGTTTCTCCAGAAAGATTTTTTCAATTAACATTTGAAAAATGATGGAGATGACTGTTTTGAATGTTCTTTGATATCATTATATATGGTGACGGCCTGATAAGAGAAGGATCGCTCAAATTGTTTCGTTTTGTGTTGTAGGATAGTGTATTCACTGAGATTTATGTTGACCAAAACAATACGTCGTCATTGACTATACCAAGAAGTTCAAAAATACCACCAGTTGCGGCGTTTTCAGTGTTTTGTCGTCATCAAAGATCAACCAGTGACTTATTAGCTTATGTTTCTCATATTTGGCAGCATTCAATCGAGAGATTCGGAGAAACGATAGCTGTTGTACTCGATATTTCAAAAGCGTTCGATCGAATTTGGCATAGGGGTCTCCTTTCTAAACTGCCGTCTTATGGTTTGCCTCCTCAGTTGTGTGCTTTGTTGAAGAGTTTCTTGCCTGATAGGTCTCTGTATGTGTTAGTTGATGGTGTATCCCCCAATAAATGCAGGTGTTCCACAGGGTTCAGTTCTGATGTCCACTTTGTTTCCGCTTCATATCAATTATTTGCTCGAGAAAACATCTTGTTCAATACATAGTTATGCGGACGACAGTACTCTTCATACCAGTTTCTCTTCCAGAGTCCCCATACCAACTCGAGAAACAAAAATTCAAGGGAACATTCACGTCAATAAAATTAACGACGACTTGGTAAAAATTATAGAATGGGGTAACATGAGCTTGGTGGAATTTAATGCTACGAAAACCCAGGCCTGTCTCTTCTCAAGGAAAGCCGATCTATCATCATCTAGTATTCAGATGCCAGGAGTAACTTGTCCTACAAAGTCGAGTATCTCGATGCTAGGAATAACGATCAGTGATAATCTCTCATGGAAAACCATCTGAGATCGATCGCTAAAGGTGATTCCCAGAAACTTGGATTTCTATTTCGTGCGAAGAAATACTTCACTTCTCGTCAGCTTCTAATGACCTACAAGGCTCAGATACGACCTGTCTTGGAATACGGTTCGCATGTGTGGAGTTCGGCACCAAAACATTCATTGCGGCTTCTCGATTCTATTCAGAAAAAGGTAATTCGTCTTGTTGGTGATTCTTCGCTCACAGACTCGCTCCCTTCTTTGGAACATCGTAGACGAGTCGGAGACTTGTTTCTCTCCTATAGATATTTGCACGGTCGGTGGTCATCTGAATTGTTATCAACCGTTCCACCCTTGGTAATATCTACACGGATGTTGTGAATTTAGAGACCTGTCGAACCTCTCTTGCTCAGGGATCCTTTTATAGAACAGCTGAGCTTTGGAACCCCTTTCTGAAAAAGGTTTTTCCTGAGGCTTACAAACTTCAAAAATTCAAAGTGAATGTTAATTGGTATCTCCTGTCCCTTGATTCATGCGGTGTTCTTTGAACATTACAGGGCTCTCCTTTCGTGTGAATCTCCATATAAAAAAACCATAAGCGATACATTCAACCGTGGACAAGGCAGTGGTGGAGTTGGGAAGTCCTGTATTCCTGGCACAGCCGCCCCCATAGTCCTCACTCTGGGTGGTCGGCGGAATAGCTTCCTCCTGGAAACGGACCTGCCGAACACACCTAACACGACGATATTCAAAAAGAACCGGCGAAGGGTATGTAACTCTTGAGGAACGAGGCGTATGGGTGTGTAATTTTTCATACCAATCCTCCACTATAATTACGGTCTGGTGAAGCTCTTCGACAACAATGGCAAACATGGCGGTGTCTACAGAGACGCGAACAATTAATCGAGTGCGACCTGAATGTGAGTGTGAATCATCTGGAAACGTACCTTACCTATCGCCGGCTGCACATTTCGACACTTCCTCCGTAACATCTGCATTCTCGCGTTTGCTTCACATCCTCGTAGACGACACCTCGAAGTGTGACGAAACCCGCGCTTTCAATCTAGCGTCCTTTGCTGGGCTCGTGGTTTTCTGGGGGCGTATCTAAAGTGGAACAAATGCAGGTAAGGGAACGGCCGCGGGTGTGATGTACATCCTGTATCGGTTGTACGTCAGGGAATGGATGTGGATGTGCTTGGATTCGAATGAAAATTATATGTTGGAATTGTGTTTATTAACGTCCAGGAAATATCACAGGCCAGGTCCTCGAAAAATAATGGTTCATGAATCTCCAAAGATCTATGCTCTAATATTTCGGAAAAGTGATTGATTTCTTCATGGAAATACTTATGAAAAAGTCAAAAATGTATTCTCATATACTGTTGCTAATATTGAACTGAAAAGAACTTTCTAAAATCGACAAATGTCAATTACCAAGATTGCCAACGAGAGATATTTGCATTTGAACAGGAATTTGCGTATAAGTTTTGGGAACGGAAGCGGATTTGGTTTCCGAAACTTTAACGATATGAATTCCAGATATGTATATATATATATATATATATATATATATATATATATATATATATATATATATGAATTTGGAAAATCCTCATGAAATGAAAATTAACCTTGGGGTTGCAGTCATAAATTGAGTTTGGCCTGATATAGTAAAACTCTTTATTAAATTGTCGAGCTTTCGAAAATCTTTATTTTCTTTTTCAAGACATCTGAAAAACGGTTTATTGTTACATAAAGCACTAAAACATGTTAAAATTGAACTTACTAATGTGAGATCAGATGTAAAACAGCAGAAGAAAAATCCTTGTCCATCACAAACAGAAAAAACATTTCTTATCAGAAACATTCATAAAAACTAAACTGGAAACCATGTCTCCGAAAATATCACTGGGAAGAAATGGAACCATTCATCCACATTACATTGAAGTGCACGAATTAATACATGTGCATAAGATTAACAGAACAATTTGGAAAAAATTTTTTCATTTTACATTTTTAAAAATAACGACTTGTTGAGTGAACAGAGCACATGGCCCAGTGTGAGCACAGAGCATGGAACTGCAGGGTAAACAGCACACAACAGAACCAAAAGATGGTTGACAACGTCTTGTCACCTGTCAATAGCTCCACTATTTCGTGTCCAAAACCAGAGCATGTGTTCCATTCTCAGGGTCGGAGTTTATTAACTTTAAGTTACAAAAGGAAAAAATTTTTTCGGTTAAGTTTGGGCAAGTTGTTTTTGATGATCAAAATTCAAAATGTAATTATAAATAATACTGAGGTTTGCCATATCAGACCTCTTATTCATCGGATTTAGTTGTTTATTGATATAAACCATCTCCAAAAAGTTTCTTTTATTGTAATTATCTTCAACTGCTAAAATTGTGGGGTTGCCAAAATTAATGATATGATTCGTGTTAATATTATGTTCAACCAAAGCACAACTATTTTTCTTCGAGATTACAGTCACTCTTGTGGGACGTGATGCGTCCAGACAAGTTTCTACTGGTTTGTCCAATGTAAACTTTATCACATTCAAAGCAAGGGATTTTGTAAATGACATTGGATTGTTCAAATTTAGAAAGTGGTGTTTTTTGTTTTGTGTATAAGATTGCCAATAAGTTTCAAATTCTTTTTGGCTATTCTCAAATCATCTAATTTAAAAATGTTGGAAAGTCTTGGTGTGAGTTCCTGAATGTATGGGAGGGTTCTGTACTTATAATGTTGTTACAACTTGAGAAATATTATTATTATTAATGGTTTGATTATTGATTTCATTACGAATATTAGAAAAAGATGGAAAAGACATATTTGAATTAGTGTTGAATGAAAATTTATTGATGAATTTAGGAGAAAAAAAATGTTTTTTCAGAATACTCCTGAGTTCATTCAAACACTCCACATGATACTCAGGATGGGACAGATCGACTTCCCTGCTCTTCAAAGCTAGAACTAGATTGCTCTTCATACTATGATGATGGTATGAGTGATGATTCAGGGATCTGTTGGAACAGATTGGTTTCCTGTACCATTTGGCGCGTAGCACGTTGTCTGAACCTTTGTGGATTCTCATGTCAAGAAATGGGATACTATGATCCTCCTCAATTCATGCAGTGAACTGGGGGTTAGAGTCATAACTATTAGAATAGTAGAGAGCTTCATCCACTCTGCCAAAGGGCACGGCAAGTAACAGGTCATCCACATACCTTTTCACGAAAGGAATATCAAAAGGAATCAGGGACGTCACGTCCTCAACAAGTTCATCAAGCACAAAATTAACTAAAATTGGATATATTTTTTAACCCATTGGGGTGCCAAAAATTTGTTTATAATAAGTGTCGATAAAAGTGGGAAAATTGGATTCGAAAATGAATTCTAAAATGTCAATGAAAAAGAGAACAGTGGTTGCTAATCGTCTTTCATTTATTAGAAAGGCTAGATCTGACAACTTCAAAAGGTAAATTAGTGAAAAGCGAAACCACATCAAAACTTACCAACACATAATTTTCAGGAATTTTAAAATTGTTTATAAATTTACTGAACTCAAAAGAATCCTTAATATTAAAGTTATTATCTGTATTATATGAATTTGTTAAAATATTTGTGAGAAAATTTGCCAAGTTTCCATTGGGAGAATAAATTGAAGAGACTATGGGTCTCATTGCAAGGGTGGGTTTATGGATCTCTGGAAGAGCATAGAACCGAGGTGCAACTGAATTATAGATTTTGAGTTTTTTAGCAGTGGAAGGGTCTAATAATTGTTTTTTCTCCAAAGTAGAAACCAACTTATTTGCGGTTTGCTGTAGTGTACATGCCGGGTTACGAGGAATTTTTTTATAGTATTTTTCATCTTCTAACAGTTGTTGACTTTTGTCCAAGTAATCCTGCCTGTACATCACAACAGTGACATTGCCCTTGTCACTCTTCACTATGAATATGTCAGGATTGTCTTTAAGAAATTTTTTACATTTATTGAAAATATTCTGTAAATATGTGGATTTAGAGGAGTTTTTATGCAAATAATTAGTGATAACATTAGTACATTGTGATCTGTAAAGATCTTGATCCTGATTTGGAAAAAGAGCTATGATAGATTCAATGTCAGCAAGTAAAGAAGAAATTTTCAAATCTCTGCTGTTGGGGCAAATGCTAAATTTGGGTCCCAAAGCTAACAGACGTTTAAAATCTATAGGAATTTCAATATCAGTTAAATTTTTAATCCATTTCTCTTGGAATTTAATATTAGTGAAAGCATCTAATTTCAAATTATTCAATTTAAATTTTTGTTTGGCTTGTATGTTATGAAAAATTTTATTGTAATGAATTTTTTGTCTCCTGTCATATTCAGAGTAAACAGCAAAGGGAAGCAAGCTACGTACTTCAAATTTAACATTTCTAAGCTCCTTCTGGAGATAGCTTATCTCACTAAACGTTGCTTTTATTTCTAAATTTAATATCGTTTTTTTCAACCTGTGGTTAAATCCTTGTATTTTATTTCCAATATGTCCTCTGCGATGGTGTAAAAGTGAGTTGATGTTACATATTCCATTCTTGATATGTTTCGGGAACAGATCCAAGCTCCTACATCTCGTCAAAAAAATCTTTCTGTTCGTGGTGGCTGCTATCTTGGTGTTAAAAGTGGCCCATCGTTTCAGTAACGTCACAGTAGTAGGTCCGTACTGGTGATGAATGTTGTTGAAAAACCCCATATCTGTAATTTATTGAGAAGGGTAGTCTCTTGACTGGACTAGTTGAAAAAACCGTCTAAATTTGGGAAATCCTCATGAAATGAAAATTAACCTTGGGGTTGCAGTCATAAATTGAGTTCGGCCTGATATAGTAAAACTCTTTATTAAGTTGTCGAGCTTTCGAAAATCTTTATTTTCTTTTTCAAGACATCTGAAAAACAGTGTTTATTGTTACATAAAGCACTCAAACATGTTAAAATTGAACTTACTAATGTGAGATTAGATATAAAACAGCAGAAGAAAAATCCTTGTCCATCACAAACAGAAAAAACATTTCTTATCAGAAACATTCATAAAAACTAAACTGGAAACCATGTCTCCGAAAATATCACTAGGAGGAAATGGAACCATTCATCCAAATTACATTGAAGTGCACGAATTATATACATGTGCATATGATTAACAGAACAATTTGGAAAAAAAATTTTCATTTTACATTTTTAAAAATAACGACTTGTTGAGTGAACAGAGCACATGGCCCAGTGTGAGCACAGAGCATGGAACTGCAGGGTAAACAGCACACAATAGAACCAAATGATGGTTGACAACGTCTTGTCACCTGTCAATAGCTCCACTATTCCGTGTCCAAAACCAGAGCATGTGTTCCATTCTCAGGGTCGGAGTTTATTAACTTTAAGTTACAAAAGGAAAAATTTTTTCGGTTAAGTTTGGGCAAGTTGTTTTTGATGATCAAAATTCAAAATGTAATTATAAATAATACTGAGGTTTGCCATATCAGACCTCTTATTCATCGGATTTAGTTGTTTATTGATATAAACCATCTCCAAAAAGTTTCTTTTATTGTAATTATCTTCAACTGCTAAAATTGTGGGGTTGCCAAAATTAATGATATGATTCGTGTTAATATTATGTTCAGCCAAAGCACAACTATTTTTCTTAAGATTACAGTCACTCTTGTGGGACGTGATGCGTCCAGACAAGTTTCTACTGGTTTGTCCAATGTAAACTTTATCACATTCAAAACAAGGGATTTTGTAAATGACATTGGATTGTTCAAATTTGGAAAGTGGTGTTTTTGTTTTTGTGTAAAGATTGCCAATAAGTTTCAAATTCTTTTTGGCTATTCTCAAATCATCTAATTTAAAAATGTTGGAAAGTCTTGGTGTGAGTTCCTGAATGTATGGGAGGGTTCTGTACTTAAATGTTGTTGCAACTTGAGAAATATTATTATTATTATTAATGGTTTGATTATTGATTTCATTACGACTATTAGAGAAAGATGAGAGAGACATACTTGAATTAGTGTTGAATAAAAATTTATTGATGAATTTAAGAGGATAAGAATTTTCTTTCAGAATATCCCTGAGTTCATTCAAACACTCCACATGATACTCAGGATGGGACAGACCGACTACCCTGCTCTTCAAAGCTAGAACTAGATTGCTCTTCATACTATGATGATGGTATGAGTGAAAGTTCAGGAATCTGTTGGAACAGATTGGTTTCCTGTACCATTTGGTGCGTAGCACGTTGTCTGGACCTCTGTGGATTCTCATGTCAAGAAATGGGATACTATGATTCTCCTCAATTTCTGCAGTGAACTGGAGGTTCAAGTCATAACTATTAAAATAGTAGAGAGCTTCATCTACTCTGCCAAAGGGCACTGCAAGTATCAGGTCATCCACATACCTTTTCACGAAAGGAATATCAAAAGGAATCAGGGACATCACGTCCTCAACAAGTTCATCAAGCACGAAATTAACTAAAATTGGAGAAATTTTTGAACCCATTGGGGTACCAAAAATTTGTTTATAATACGTGTCATTAAAAGTGAGAAAATTGGATTCAAAAATGAACTCTAAAATGTCAATAAAAGCACTCCATGTTAGAGAACAATGGTTGCTAATCGTCTCCCATTTATTAGAAAGGCTAGATCTGACAACTTCAAAAGGTAAATTAGTAAAAAGCGAAACCACATCAAAACTTACCAACACATAATTATCAGGAAGTTTAAAATTGTTTATAAATTTACTGAACTCAAAAGAATCCTTAATATAAAAGTTATTTTCTGTATTATATGAATTTGTTAAAATATTTGTAAGAAAATTTGCCAAGTTACCATTGGGAGAATTAATTGAAGAAACTATGGGCCTCATTGCGAGGGTGGGTTTATGGATCTTTGGAAGAGCATAAAACCGAGGTGCAACTGAATTATAGATTTTGAGTTTTTTAGCAGTGGAAGGGTCTAATAATTGTTTTTTCTCTAAAGCAGAAACCAACTTATTTGCGGTTTGCTGTAGTGTACATGCCGGGTTACGAGGAATTTTTTTATAGTATTTTTCATCTTCTAAAAGTTGTTGACTTTTGTCCAAGTAATCCTGCCTGTACATCACAACAGTGACATTGCCCTTGTCACTCTTCACTATAAATATGTCAGGATTGTCTTTAAGAAATTTTTTACATTTATTGAAAATATTCTGTAAATATGTGGATTTAGAGGAGTTTTTATGCAAAAAATTAGTGATAACATTAGTACATTGTGATCTGTAGAGATCTTGATCCTGATTTGGAAAAAGAGCTATGATAGATTCAATGTCAGCAAGTAAAGAAGAAATTTTCAAATCTCTGCTGTTGGGGCAAATGCTGAATTTGGGTCCCAAAGCTAAGAGACGTTTAAAATCTATAGGAATTTCAATATCAGTTAAATTTTTAATCCATTTCTCTTGGAATTTAATATTAGTGAAAGCATCTAATTTCAAATTATTCAATTTAAATTTTTGTTTGGCTTGTATGTTATGAAAAATTTTATTGTAATGAATTTTTTGTCTCCTGTCATATTCAGAGTAAACAGCAAAGGGAAGCAAGCTACGTACTTCAAATTTAACATTTCTAAGCTCCTTCTGGAGATAGCTTATCTCACTAAACGTTGCTTTTATTTCTAAATTTAATATCGTTTTTTTCAACCTGTGGTTAAATCCTTGTATTTTATTTCCAATATGTCCTCTGCGATGGTGTAAAAGTGAGTTGATGTTACATATTCCATTCTTGATATGTTACTGAAACGATGGGCCACTTTTAACACCAAGATAGCAGCCACCACGAACAGAAAGATTTTTTTGACGAGATGTAGGAGCTTGGATCTGTTCCCGAAACATATCAAGAATGGAATATGTAACATCAACTCACTTTTACACCATCGCAGAGGACATATTGGAAATAAAATACAAGGATTTAACCACAGGTTGAAAAAAACGATATTAAATTTAGAAATAAAAGCAACGTTTAGTGAGATAAGCTATCTCCAGAAGGAGCTTAGAAATGTTAAATTTGAAGTACGTAGCTTGCTTCCCTTTGCTGTTTACTCTGAATATGACAGGAGACAAAAAATTCATTACAATAAAATTTTTCATAACATACAAGCCAAACAAAAATTTAAATTGAATAATTTGAAATTAGATGCTTTCACTAATATTAAATTCCAAGAGAAATGGATTAAAAATTTAACTGATATTGAAATTCCTATAGATTTTAAACGTCTCTTAGCTTTGGGACCCAAATTCAGCATTTGCCCCAACAGCAGAGATTTGAAAATTTCTTCTTTACTTGCTGACATTGAATCTATCATAGCTCTTTTTCCAAATCAGGATCAAGATCTCTACAGATCACAATGTACTAATGTTATCACTAATTTTTTGCATAAAAACTCCTCTAAATCCACATATTTACAGAATATTTTCAATAAATGTAAAAAATTTCTTAAAGACAATCCTGACATATTTATAGTGAAGAGTGACAAGGGCAATGTCACTGTTGTGATGTACAGGCAGGATTACTTGGACAAAAGTCAACAACTTTTAGAAGATGAAAAATACTATAAAAAAATTCCTCGTAACCCGGCATGTACACTACAGCAAACCGCAAATAAGTTGGTTTCTGCTTTGGAGAAAAAACAATTATTAGACCCTTCCACTGCTAAAAAACTCAAAATCTATAATTCAGTTGCACCTCGGTTTTATGCTCTTCCAAAGATCCATAAACCCACCCTCGCAATGAGGCCCATAGTTTCTTCAATTAATTCTCCCAATGGTAACTTGGCAAATTTTCTTACAAATATTTTAACAAATTCATATAATACAGAAAATAACTTTTATATTAAGGATTCTTTTGAGTTCAGTAAATTTATAAACAATTTTAAAATTCCTGATAATTATGTGTTGGTAAGTTTTGATGTGGTTTCGCTTTTTACTAATTTACCTTTTGAAGTTGTCAGATCTAGCCTTTCTAATAAATGGGAGACGATTAGCAACCATTGTTCTCTAACATGGAGTGCTTTTATTGACATTTTAGAGTTCATTTTTGAATCCAATTTTCTCACTTTTAATGACACGTATTATAAACAAATTTTTGGTACCCCAATGGGTTCAAAAATTTCTCCAATTTTAGTTAATTTCGTGCTTGATGAACTTGTTGAGGACGTGATGTCCCTGATTCCTTTTGATATTCCTTTCGTGAAAAGGTATGTGGATGACCTGATACTTGCAGTGCCCTTTGGCAGAGTAGATGAAGCTCTCTACTATTTTAATAGTTATGACTTGAACCTCCAGTTCACTGCAGAAATTGAGGAGAATCATAGTATCCCATTTCTTGACATGAGAATCCACAGAGGTCCAGACAACGTGCTACGCACCAAATGGTACAGGAAACCAATCTGTTCCAACAGATTCCTGAACTTTCACTCATACCATCATCATAGTATGAAGAGCAATCTAGTTCTAGCTTTGAAGAGCAGGGTAGTCGGTCTGTCCCATCCTGAGTATCATGTGGAGTGTTTGAATGAACTCAGGGATATTCTGAAAGAAAATTCTTATCCTCTTAAATTCATCAATAAATTTTTATTCAACACTAATTCAAGTATGTCTCTCTCATCTTTCTCTAATAGTCGTAATGAAATCAATAATCAAACCATTAATAATAATAATAATATTTCTCAAGTTGCAACAACATTTAAGTACAGAACCCTCCCATACATTCAGGAACTCACACCAAGACTTTCCAACATTTTTAAATTAGATGATTTGAGAATAGCCAAAAGGAATTTGAAACTTATTGGCAATCTTTACACAAAAACAAAAACACCACTTTCCAAATTTGAACAATCCAATGTCATTTACAAAATCCCTTGTTTTGAATGTGATAAAGTTTACATTGGACAAACCAGTAGAAACTTGTCTGGACGCATCACGTCCCACAAGAGTGACTGTAATCTTAAGAAAAATAGTTGTGCTTTGGTTGAACATAATATTAACACGAATCATATCATTAATTTTGGCAACCCCACAATTTTAGCAGTTGAAGATAATTACAATAAAAGAAACTTTTTGGAGATGGTTTATATCAATAAACAACTAAATCCGATGAATAAGAGGTCTGATATGGCAAACCTCAGTATTATTTATAATTACATTTTGAATTTTGATCATCAAAAACAACTTGCCCAAACTTAACCGAAAAAAATTTTTCCTTTTGTAACTTAAAGTTAATAAACTCCGACCCTGAGAATGGAACACATGCTCTGGTTTTGGACACGAAATAGTGGAGCTATTGACAGGTGACAAGACGTTGTCAACCATCTTTTGGTTCTATTGTGTGCTGTTTACCCTGCAGTTCCATGCTCTGTGCTCACACTGGGCCATGTGCTCTGTTCACTCAACAAGTCGTTATTTTTAAAAATGTAAAATGAAAAATTTTTTTCCAAATTGTTCTGTTAATCTTATGCAATCTGTTCCAACAGATTCCTGAACTTTCACTCATACCATCATCATAGTATGAAGAGCAATCTAGTTCTAGCTTTGAAGAGCAGGGTAGTCGGTCTGTCCCATCCTGAGTATCATGTGGAGTGTTTGAATGAACTCAGGGATATTCTGAAAGAAAATTCTTATCCTCTTAAATTCATCAATAAATTTTTATTCAACACTAATTCAAGTATGTCTCTCTCATCTTTCTCTAATAGTCGTAATGAAATCAATAATCAAACCATTAATAATAATAATAATATTTCTCAAGTTGCAACAACATTTAAGTACAGAACCCTCCCATACATTCAGGAACTCACACCAAGACTTTCCAACATTTTTAAATTAGATGATTTGAGAATAGCCAAAAGGAATTTGAAACTTATTGGCAATCTTTACACAAAAACAAAAACACCACTTTCCAAATTTGAACAATCCAATGTCATTTACAAAATCCCTTGTTTTGAATGTGATAAAGTTTACATTGGACAAACCAGTAGAAACTTGTCTGGACGCATCACGTCCCACAAGAGTGACTGTAATCTTAAGAAAAATAGTTGTGCTTTGGCTGAACATAATATTAACACGAATCATATCATTAATTTTGGCAACCCCACAATTTTAGCAGTTGAAGATAATTACAATAAAAGAAACTTTTTGGAGATGGTTTATATCAATAAACAACTAAATCCGATGAATAAGAGGTCTGATATGGCAAACCTCAGTATTATTTATAATTACATTTTGAATTTTGATCATCAAAAACAACTTGCCCAAACTTAACCGAAAAAAATTTTTCCTTTTGTAACTTAAAGTTAATAAACTCCGACCCTGAGAATGGAACACATGCTCTGGTTTTGGACACGAAATAGTGGAGCTATTGACAGGTGACAAGACGTTGTCAACCATCTTTTGGTTCTGTTGTGTGCTGTTTACCCTGCAGTTCCATGCTCTGTGCTCACACTGGGCCATGTGCTCTGTTCACTCAACAAGTCGTTATTTTTAAAAATGTAAAATGAAAAAATTTTTTCCAAATTGTTCTGTTAATCTTATGCACATGTATTAATTCGTGCACTTCAATGTAATGTGGATGAATGGTTCCATTTCTTCCCAGTGATATTTTCGGAGACATGGTTTCCAGTTTAGTTTTTATGAATGTTTCTGATAAGAAATGTTTTTTCTGTTTGTGATGGACAAGGATTTTTCTTCTGCTGTTTTACATCTAATCTCACATTAGTGAGTTCAATTTTAACATGTTTTAGTGCTTTATGTAACAATAAACGTTTTTCAGATGTCTTGAAAAAGAAAATAAAGATTTTCGAAAGCTCGACAATTTAATAAAGAGTTTTACTATATCAGGCCAAACTCAATTTATGACTGCAACCCCAAGGTTAATTTTCATTTCATGAGGATTTTCCAAATTTAGACGGTTTTTTCAACTAGTCCAGTCAAGAGACTACCCTTCTATATATATATATATATATATATATATTAGTTCTTATTAATTTTTTGATAGACCCAATTTGAGTTACTATCCAGAAAGAACTGTTTTTCAATAGACGCAGCAACTTTTCAGGGTAAATAAAAAATCTACTCTTGTATAGATTCCAATATTAATTCTTATTTTTCGGATTGTGGTAGGTGACCACTATGAAACAAATGATATTTCTGTTACTGATGGTTATGAATCCCAGTATCTTAGCCTTCTTTCTGGTGTACCACTAGATTGTATGCTGTTGGTAAATCGTGTTTGACTGATAGTATCCGAAAGTTTCAAATCCACTTACTCCTTCCTCCATCAAGGTTCCAGAATTCTTGCAGTCGAACGAATCAAGACCTGGAAGACTATCAAAACAGCCTCAAATCACTGCATTCACATCAATAAAAGTAAATCGAATGCAATTCTGTTTGAATCGAGCGCTAATCGTTCTTCGTTGATGGGATCTATTGATTTACTAGATTTCCGCGGTCGAACTTCCGGTTGAACCGAGCCTGGAATTGTTCTTCTGTTGACGTTTCGGTTCCCACTTTGGAGCCATTATCAAGACTTCTTCGCGACTAAGTCTCCTTGAGATGTGACTGTCTTCACTTCGACAAGATGAGAGTTGAGGGACACAAATATCTCAGGTTTCTAGGAAATCCTTAGGAGCATAAGGGAGAGTTCATCTGAGAACGATGAATTTTCGGGAAAAAATTGCAAATAAAATGAGATGAAACTCTGAGTAAAGAATATCATGGGTAATTTTTCAGTTACATACGTTATTACTTAGAATTGAAGGTTGATAAAAAACAGATGAAATATTATGTTAATTTCATCGTTTAAAAATAATTTCTCCTCATTTTGAGTGAACTTTAGTATTTTTGTCATACACTCGTACTATAATATAACACTTATATGCCCATAATCCATAATAATGTAAATGTAAACATTCCCCCCACTTCCAGATGAGTTGGACCCAAAATACCAATATAACTATAATATAACATTCTTATGAATTGTTGATTTGATGAATTATTTAACAAATTATGCAGAGAAAAACAGATTCCTGGTAAATATTACAATATTGAACTCCTATCAATAGAGTACAAAAATTCCAATATATTTCGATTTGCTCATAGATAGTTTTGAATTTAAAATAATTGGTGGAGAGCAGAAATATTGTATCGTTTGTTACAGAAATATTGATGCATAATGCATTTTGAACCATTGAACGATTAGATATTTTGCAATAAGGATATGAATTATCGAATTTGTTGAATTATGTCACAAATTATGTGGAGAAAAACAGATTTCTGGGTAATTAATTAAGTTTTCAACCTTCATATCTTGGTTATTTCCGAAGTTGTCCATAAATTGATTTCACTGGCGTACTCTAATATAAATCAATCAACATCCTTGTACAGTATGTTTACACAATTTGTTCATCTGATAAATATTACTATCGCAAAATATCCAACTTTGTGCAACTCACTTGAGTGACTAAAGGCAGTTATGATGTTGATAAAATTGCGCAAAATAAATGTCTAGGAGTAATTCAACATTTACAAACATAGCACACTAAATATAACTTTTGGATCTCAAAGTACTTTTTTAAAAATCAAAATTTATTAAATAAAATACAACTGACTTGTTCAACGGTTACAATATGAATGAATTCTTAACTAAATGTTCTCACAAAGAAGGAAAACCTGACACATCAGTTTCCAGGAACCGGCAGAGACTGCATCAGCATGGTCAGCGATTCCCATGGGAACGGCCGACATAATTCCTCCCCCTGAAGATTCAGCGTAGGAGGGTTAGCGAGGAAGCTGAACCCTGGACATCTCGAATTCCTCTGGTGGTTGGTCTGGCTTCGAAGTTTTGGAGGTTCTGCAACTCATCTTTTTGTAGGCGAAGTAAAGGCATGTTGGTATCAGAATGGCATAGATGAAAATCGTCCAAAAACTTGGAATATGTGCAACGTGTTGAAATGAAATTTTGGGTTCGTTTTCGATAATGGCTGCTTTTATGGAATGGAGTTCATCCAAGTCTATTTCTTGAAGGTGGAGTCCTATACTGGTCTCAGGTAGTTCTGAGATTTTTCCATCAAGATCTGGCAGCATGATTGGTTGGCTGTCAGTGATTTGATTTTTGTTGTTTATAATTTGATCATTGCAGGATAGTTGGCACCCGACTGGAATGTCGAAGAGATAACTCCCGGTGGCCAAATTTTCAATTTCGTTTTGGTTATGGCATCGAAGTTTGATCGTCTCTCGATGTGGTAAGAGAACAATCCATTTGTTGGAGTTGTCTAGTTGCTTGATGGTTGGTCCCGAGAGGTGAATAGGTGTTCGGCAGCAAGTGGAGGTGTTTTGGATATTCAGCAACTGGATTTCGCAAGGATTCTCCTTCGAAAGCTCTCTGATGTTGGTAGTCGGACAGATATAGCTTTGTTGGGTAATCTCCAGACAAGGAGTGCTCAGAAACGCATACGATTTTTCGTTCTTTGCCAAAAACTTATTTCGGGGTATCACTGCCTTAAACTGACCCTTAATTAAGATTGGAACAGGAAATAAATGAAGATATTCATAATTCGCTGGATATGTAATCGGTATTTGTAAAATGTACGTTATTCTCAAATTTGATATATAGCTATCTACCTTTATGATTTTCTCAAATAATAAAGTATTCTCAAAGCTTACTTCGATTGGTAATTGATCTTTGCTTATGAATTTTTCCAATTTCTGTAGTTCAATGAATAGATCTCTTGTTCTTATTATACTAGGATGAAGAACGTTCAATCTAGAAAATTGTATCGAGTTCTCAACATCTTGCAATATTGAATCTATAATCTCATATGTATTGATTATTTGATTCATGACGTCTTTGATGACCATAGCATTCTCTCTGTATGTTTGGTTTTCGACAATCGATTCGATTTGTTTGAGTTTTGATGCTAGTAGAAGCTCGTTATGCCTTACCTTTTGAACTGTGTTATTGAATTGCTCGATCAATGAAATAGATAAGGAATTTTGTTTTCTAATGCTCGAAGCCAAATTGTTTTGATTATTTTGTAATTCTGTGATCAGTTGGTCGTACCTTTCACCGTCATTGGAGTCTAAATTTCCTGTGACCGATTTGAAGATTGATCCTAATCCGTTTATCAAACCACGTTTCGTTCTCGAAGGATGAGGTAAAATTTCAGAAAGTTTGTCGGATATTCTTTCTTCAGAGAATTGAAGTATTTTTAAATAATTTGATGTTTCGATTGAGTAATCCTTATGATTTCCGACGAGCGTTCTCAGTGTTTTTGAATGGAGTTTCAATTTATTGATTTCGATGATGATTGATTTCAGATCGTAGTAATGGATCAACGAATAGGTGTATGATTCTACCTTGGCTGTCCCAAGTTTGAGAGGAATAAGTCCTGGGTTATTTTGTAAGCTTTGTTTAGAAATCTTTTCCTGGATTCCGAGAGTTCCAGATAATCTGAAAAATGATTATTTGTTTTATTTCTTAACAGGGGATGGATATTTTTTCAGGGGACGTTTCAAATTGTCCATATGAATTTTTTGTTGATGGGAAGTTGACACTGTCTTCATGTCACGGTTGACTTTTGTTATTTGCGTTGGTTTTTGGAATTTATTGGCATCTTTTTGTCTGACATGTTTTTTCAAATACGTTTTCTGTTTTGTTTTGAATATTATTGGATCGTCGCGATTTTTATTTTCTCTTTCAATAACTTTTTCTTTATGCTTGATTAAATCAGTATTAATCTTTGCATAGAGAATTTTTGACCTTTCTTTATGTTCATTGGTGTAATCATTCAATAGTTTTCTATCGATTTCTATATTGAAAGGGTCGTTAGCTGAAATATGTCCACTTATGATGTCAATTGGTTTAAATTTTGTCACAGAGTGTATTGAGTGATTGTATGCCAAAACTGCGTATAACATTTTCATTTTTGGAGAGGTTTTCAGAAACCCTCTCGTGTTAAGTAGGCGAATATGTTCTAAAATGGTGGAATGGAATCTTTCTATCATTCCATTCGACTGAGGATGATGGGGTGACACGAAATGCACTTCAATTTTATGTAACGCAAGAAGTTCTGATATGAGAAAATTGTTGAATTCTGTGCCATTGTCAACGATGATGCGATTAGGTATACCGTGATGAGAAAAGAATTGAATGAGGTTGTCAGCAATTTCCGTTCCTGTTAAAGAGTTCACGAGATACGCCTGTGCATATTTGGAGAAACTATCAATGATAGTTAGAAATTTTGTGTTTTCGATCGTAAATGTATCTAAATGAATAATTTCAAAGGGTTTTGTGGCTGTGGGAGTAATATTAAGCTTCATATTGATAGGTTTCCGCTCATATTTACTTTGTTGACAAGTTATACATTGATTTATATAAGTTTGGATCGATTCTTTGATGTTCGGCCAATAGTATTTTTCTTTTACTCTTGCGAAAGTTTCCTCAACACCACGATGGTTTGCTTTGCCTTCGTGATGGTTTTGAATAACTTCCTGAATGTCTTGTTTAGTGGTGACATCTAATAATTTTTTGGTACATCTTTTGAATTTAATAGAGGGCCATTTGAAATATTTTTGGATAACTACTGAAAATGGTTCATATAATGCAGGGTCTTCAAAGTAAACATGATATTGTACTCCGGGAGCGATATATTCTCTGATAAAATTCAGAATATCACTCTCCATGTTATTTTTGGAAATTTGTACATGAATTCGCATTTTTTTCTCAAACAATATTGTTCTTTTTGGTGTAGCTGGTGAGTGGAGCACCGAACTTATGATCAACTGATTTAAACCAAGGTTTACGGCACATTCTGCAATAGAGATTGCAACTACAGGATTTTGTTCGGCATTTGAATGAATGGTGTCATCATTTTGAATTTCGGGGTTTGGCTCGATTTGGCCTTCCGTGTGTTCGCTGTGAACATTCTGAACTTCGAGTTCAGGCTCGGTTTGGCCATCTGTACGTTCGGTATCGGGTTGCACTTGTAATGAGAGATTGTCGTTCTCTTCGTTACCGACACGGTTTATCAGGGTGTTTTCTATTTCGTTATTAGATTGATTTAGATTTTCGTTAGTGGGATTTTTTGGACTTTTGTGGGGTTCTCCGATGGTCTGAATATCAGAGGATGGTTGATACTCTGGAGTTTCCAGACTAGGATTTAGTGGAATTTGTTGGGTTCCGAAAGTAATGTTTGGGTGCGTTAAACGTGAAGCTTCATCGATGATGTCGTCGAGTTCTCTCCAGAACGTGTTTGCTTCATTACTTCTAGAAGATTCCCCGTAGGTTTGGGTGTCTTTCGTGTGGATTTCGACTCGAGATAGGGCATCAGCATTGGTGTTCAGCTTTCCCTTTTTATAGATGATATTATAATCATATTCGTCGAGTTTAATCCGCCAACGTAGGAGTTTGGAATTCGGGTCTTTCAAAGAGAATAACCACTGGAGTGGCTTGTGATCGGTTATTATGTTTATTCTCCTTCCGAAAATATAAGGGCGAAAGTATTTGGTGGCCCAAACTATCGCAAGCAACTCTTTCTCAATGACTGAGTAGTTTTGTTCCGAATCGTTTAAAGTCCTAGACGCATACGCGATAGGAAGGTCTTGACCTATTGGACCCTGGGACAAAACGGCACCCAAAGCGAATTTGGACGCATCAGTGGTGAGGTACTCAGGTACTCATAATGACCTTGTTCTGTGTTAAAAGCTGTTTTCTCGATATCGCGTTCCTCCATTTCAATCTGGTGGAAACCGCTGGCCAAGTCTAAGGTAGTGAAATATTGGCATTTTCCCAGTTTATCCAACAGATCTGTAATGTTGGGCAAGGGATATTTGTCATCTATCGTTTTCTCATTGAGCTTACGATAGTCGACAACCACCCTCCATTTTTGCTTTCCAGAGGCATCGGCCTTTTTTGGGACGACCCAAATAGGTGATGACCAAGGAGAGCTGCTTGGCCTGATTATTTTCTGCTCAAGCATTTTATTGATTTGATTTTCTACTTCCTGTTTATGAATAAATGGATACCGGTAAGATTTCGTGTAAACTGGCACCTCATCGGATGTTTTGATTTGGTGTTTAACGCGACTTGTAAAAGTTAGCGGTGTATTCTCACAGTAAAAAATATCTGAATATTCTTTGCATAGTGAAAGTATCTTAGTTCTTTCCTCGTCATTCATGTGGTCACAACGAATTTTTGAGAAATCTAGTATTTGTTTTGGGGTCTCGTCAAAATTTTGTAGATCAAATTCTTGAATTTTATCTTTTTCAAAAGTTTCAACTACAAAAGGTTCTGAAAAGTTTAACGTCACAGGTTCAGTTGTGTTATTCGAGATGGTAGTAATTGCCTTGCCTTTTTTTGCAAGTGTCAAACATTCCGGTATTTCACAATTATGAAAACGTTGGTAAGGTATTATAATTTCACCATTTTGAACGGAAGTTTTAACTTGAATAACCTGTTCTGATCTAGGAGCTATAGTTATTAGATTCAGATCACTTTTCGTCTTTTGAAATTGAAGTTTAATTTTTGCAAAAGGGGTAATAAGATATCCTTTACCAAAATCTAAATTGGCTTGTAAAAGTTTGAGATTATCGAGACCAATTAAACCTTTGAAAATGTTGTGAAATTTAAAAAGGAAGAATTTCAAATATTTTTGTTCTGGTAAATTGAATACTTTTGAGGCCGGTATAGAAGCACTAAATTTGTGTGCGGATTTCTGGAAAACAGTCGAAACAATGAATGGATCATATTTTATCAAATTTGGAAATAGTACCTGAGCGATATCTGGATCAATAAAAGATTTTGTAGAACCCGAATCGATTAAAAATTTTGCATTATACTCTGGGAAAATTATATATGACAATTCACTAGAGTTAGCACTATTAAAAGATATTATTTCAGGGCCTAAGTTACATTGTTGGTATCTGAAACGTCCTGAAAATTTTCTTCAGTATCGTTCAAATATGTATCCTGATTTTCGTCAACATTATAGTACTGTGGATTTTCATCCAAATTTTCCTCATAATAATATTCTTGCTCTGGATTGAAACTAGTTTCAGTACATGAATCGCTCACTACTGTATTAAATAATTCTTCTGAAATGAAATTTTTCTGAGGTTGTTGTTGAAATGAATTTGAAGGTCCCTGTCTATTTGCTGGGAAATTTCTGTTCGAATTGCTCATAGGGGTTGGTTTCTGAAATGTATTGCGAGTCGATACACTCATAGGCGTGGGTTTGGAGAAATTTTGAGTCTGATTGGGTCTGAAAACGTTTCTATTTTGCATTGGTTGTTTAAAAACTTGCGAGTTTGTGAAAAACCTTTGTGGTTGATTGGGAGGTCTAGGTTGTATGGGTATTGGTTGACTAGGAAATGAATTTTGCGGTCTAAAGAAATTATTGGGTGTATTAAAATTGTTTGAAAAAGGTTGAGTTTGTCTGTTTTGTATTTGTGCCCTTGGTTGCGGTAAATTTGTTCTAATCGGAGCTCTATTTGAAAAATTCTGGAAGTACTGAACATTATCTTCTTTTAAAACAAATTGCAGAGCTTCACTCAAAGACGTAGGTCGCATACATCTAATAGTGGTTCCTAGTGGTTCTTTAAGTCCCGAAAGGAAGGTTCTAAGAGCTAAGTTACTGTATAACTCTCTCTTCAGTACCTTGGAAGCATTTGTCGTTTCATGTACATCAATATAATTACATAAAAGATTCAATATATTTAAACATCTATCGTAAAATTGTTGGGGCTTTTCGTTCTGTGACTGTCTAAGCATTACTAAGTCCCTATTCAAACAAGACTCATCTCTTTGATCGGCAAAGTTATTAGTCAATGTAGTTTTCAATTCTTGCCAATTTGAAACATTTTGTATATTTGCTACTACTTTAGCGTTGCCTGATAATTTCGAAATAAGACAGTTCAATAAGTAAACGTTTTGAAAATTATTTACGTTAGTTGCATCATAAAAATTTGTTATAATAGAGTCACATACAGAAAGATATCTATTTAGGTCATTGGGATTGCCGTCAAACTCTGGCACACACTTCAAATATTCCGGCTTGAATTGATTTGCCATATTTATCGTTAAATTCTGAAAATTATTTACTAAAGCACTCACTGGGTCAGTTGAAGGGTTTTCCGCGTTCAAATTTGGATTTTTGAAAATATCTAATGGTGTTTCAAATGACATTAAATATCAAAATAACTTACAGTAAAATCGTAAAGACTTTGAGCATCCTTTTATAAGGTAGGCCACTGGTTCCTTGATTTTGAATTCCCCAGAAAGACTGCCTTGCGAGATCGGACGATTCTGTTCCAATCCCCGATGATCTGCTTGTCGAGGGTAGCTTCAGGTCCACGATGGACTGGGTTTCTTGAGTTTTGAAGAGCCGCTCCTTCGCAAACACCTCCACAGCACAAACCAACAATTTCGATACTCGATTAATTGTTGAAACAAAAATTGCTCGTTCGATACGTTCAATTTCGAGTATCCTACCGACTGCGCCAAATATAACTTTTGGATCTCAAAGTACTTTTTTAAAAATCAAAATTTATTAAATAAAATACAACTGACTTGTTCAACGGTTACAATATGAATGAATTCTTAACTAAATGTTCTCACAAAGAAGGAAAACCTGACACATCAGTTTCCAGGAACCGGCAGAGACTGCATCAGCATGGTCAGCGATTCCCATGGGAACGGCCGACATAATTCACTCCATCAAAATATCAAACAATCAGAGACGTAGATTTTCAACACAAGTTGGACCCTCGTGAGGTGATAATGTTTTAGAAGATCTTATATTATATGGAACTCCTTGCAGAAGAGGTTTAGAAACTTCAGAAATTCAAAGTGAATGTTAATTCGTATCTCCTGTACCTTGATTCACGCGGTTTCCTTTATACGTTACAGAGCTTCCCTTTCGTTTGAATCTACATATAATAAAAATTATAAAAACGAATACAAAATTATTATGGAATAGTTCCTCAATCATTCTTGAGTAATAACCAACGAATGATATAATTTTCATAAATTTTTCAAACTGTTCAGATGAAAAAATGAACATCAATCATATCTTGATACCTATACATATAACCCCTTGATTTTTTTGAATATTGCTTGAAGATTATACGAATCGACAACCATGAGTAGACACTTTTGAATTCATTGGTAGTGTGCTAACCGAAAAACAATTCGTTCAGAAGACAGCGAAATATGATTGAGAAAAATGTAAAAAAGTCGATGTTACCTTCGTTATCTTCAAAAACAATGTATTAAATTAATCGATCTGATTCCTTTGTCACCCGGTACAGTAAAAAGTAATTAGTATTCAAGTCTTGCCCCAATGACTTCAATTTACGTAGTTGGCGTCAACATGTGAATGATAAGTAAAATTCAGTCAGAGTTTTCTCCAGGTTTGACGTCACACTCTGTTAATAAAAGTTGATGAAATAGATCCATGACTAATATAAAAGTACCATTATTCCATATACTATGTTCAATTATTTCCTCTATTCTTTCCAGGTGACAATTTTGATGTTCAATTTACAGGAAATTTACAGAATAAGGGATTGCACATGAGTAATGTGGCAGACGAATAATTACACTAGTGATGGATCCATTGGCAAAATAAGGTCCCTGTTTCACTGGTCTGCTGGGCGAGGAGGAAAAGAAGTGACTTCTAAGCTGAATATTATCTCAAAACAAGTTTTTATTTTAGTTTCATTTCAGTTACCCTAATACCAAGCTTATATTACCCGATGCGCTTTCTTCATACAAGGTAAGCAGCATCTTCGGGAAGGGAATATTAAAATATTTGAATTTTCATTCTAGAAAAATCAAAAGATACAATGTAATCGTTAATTTGAAATTGACATGACAGATTCATCACGAAACAATTTTTTCAGTTATAGCCAAACATATAGAGAAAAAGCACATACTCAATGAGTTTAGAGGAGCCCTTTCTTTCACACACATATACAGATTGGCATCCAAAAATTGTTTCCATGATAATTAACGGTTTCTTACCTCCGTTTCTTCCTTGACTGAGGGTCATTAGAATTTATAATACTATAGTGAGACCGCACTGGGAATATGCTTCCCAAATCTGGATGCCTTCAGCCCAGATCCACATAGATTATATCGAAAAAGTTCAAAAGCGATTTCTGAGATACCTTTTCCCAAAACAGAACAATACATATCCATTTATGGTCTCATATAGGAGTATGTTGAATAATTTTAATATTAAAAGTCTGTCCGATCGAAGAAATCAACAAGCAATGCTGTTTATCTACCAAATCCTTAACAATATCAAATACAAAGACTGTGATTCAGTTAAGTATATAAGTATAATTGTCCCTAAAGTAAACCTAAGAATCCTAAGTTCTGATTTATTTAGTATAGATCCAGGCAACACAACATCTCCAATAAACAAAATGTTATTGATTTGTAATCAGATCCTCAAGCAAATCGACATTGATATATTTAATATGACAAAGAGTGAGTTAATTAGGAACATGAAGCAATTTGTATGATACTAGATTGTGTAGGTTAGGTTAGTTTAGTTTTAGTACCTTTTGTTGTTTTTATTCCATTACTTGTAATTACCCTAGTTGGTGTTTGTAATGAGTACATTAAATAAATAAATAAATAAATAAATAAGTGAAGCTGATACTATCTCTGTTGCAGTCCCACAATCCGGTTTCTTTTATCCATTGCGCATGCGCGATTTTTAACGTTATATGACAGAATATTGAATATATTAACAAATGTAGCAGTACGGAAAATTCAAAGTGCATTTCAGTTTTTCAGGAAGTTTGAAAAGTTTCCCTAATGATCGAATGACTATAGTAGTTTTCACAATAAATGGTATTGACTGAATGATTATAATAAAACCAATTAGACCCTTAAGTTGTAAAATCCGAGATAAACATCATAAATGTAAAAGGACCGGATTCAGGTAATTTTGTTTCTCAGAGAGGGATTGATTAAATAAATTACTTGTATATTTCCTATATTATGCAAAATTCAAATTTCTTAAGTTCGACCCTGTAGCACATTTGCATCTTTTACCAGATGATTTTTTACACAATGGGATTAAATCGGGTAGTTTATTGCAGGTAATAAGCCAATACCATTTACTGTGAAAAAAAACTATACATGAGTTCCATGTTATGGCATATTAACTGTGATGTGAAATGATGTGTTGTGTTCAACTAAAAATAATACAAAACTGAAAATCTTTCATTGATCTCGAGACCAAGTTCGAATAGGAGAATGAACAGGTGTAGGAGGATGACTGCTCATTATGGTCAGTAGTAAATATGTGTGAAATTGATTAAATATGTCTGAAATTGATAGTGTTAAAGTTTCACTGATTGAAATATTCAGTATCAAATTCATGTTACTCATTTTATATACGAACACTAACAAAACTATCAACTACTAAAGAACCTAACTATGAAAAAATACCTCTAGTATAATTGAATTGGAAGAACTAAATAAACACAAAAAACTATGAACTAATTATTATTTAATATTTAAATCCTGCGACAATACAACAAAAAATATAACTGAACAGGAAAAATAAAACACATTAACACGTTTAATCGAATGAAGAACTAACAAATGGGAAAACTGTGAAGATAATAATTAAAGAAAAAGAATTGCTTCGATGAATAATCTCAACAACTGTCAGACGCAGAAGCTAAAATTCTTCGGTTCTGTTCCGATTTCAATCATATGAAATAAGGAATTCATTCTTACTACCGGTCTTGGTCGATAGTAATGCATGTCAGAAAGAAACAGGTCAATATAAGTATGTAGGAATGAAAAGACCGCCGATGTTTTTTTTTTTTCGGATTGCAGTTGTCAGAAATTCATTTCTCATAGTACTGCCAAATTTGTGTTGGTAACTACGATATCTGAGGTCAATAGACATTGTGGTTGAAAGGCACATCGATCACACCTAGCAACGGAACACTAAGAGCAACAATAATCAGCGGGAGTTCGTTTCGGTATCTCTGGGAGCGAAACAAATAGGCAATTCGAATGTAAAAGAGGTTTTTTATCAGAAAAAACATGGTACCATTGCTCAACCATGCAAAGCTTGTTAGCGATAACCGAAAAATTAAATGTGTGTCTGGCATAAATTATATAGAATGAAAGTTTTGGGAGAGAAGGAGAGAGAAAATGTATATTTGAATATAGCACTGGAAGTATTTCAGAACTAAAGACTATGGGAGAAGGACGAATATAATTGCCGGCGTTATCTCGAATGGAAATAATGAAAAGAATCTAGGAAACAAGGCCGTTCCAAACTGATGATTGTGTACCAAGGAAAAACAGGAGGCGGCAAAATGAATCTTGTTGAGTAGGAAATAGTATCGTCAGGGATAAAATGGAAGGTTAACAATCAAGTAATGAACACGAATGTTTATAAATGTATGATTCAAGTTGAGAATCTGACTGTAATACAAGGACATTCACATCCCACATGTTTTCTCCGAACGAAAACATTGACATTTCAACTTCTATGAAAGACGTAAAATAAAAAAATAACAAAAGGGTATATCATTCAAAGACGTTTTTTTCACAAAAAGGAAGGAAGCGTCCATTGCAAACAGCTGCTCCTCTGCCTTTATGGCAACGACAGGCAATGGGTTACAGAAAAATCACTTTTTTCCTGTGACGGAAAAGAAGTTTGACATTTTATCTCTGATGACTGGTAACAAAATTTATAGGCAGGGGAGTAGCTCTTTTGGATGGATTTTTGTGAGTGATTCAAACGTGTTTGGATGATATACACGTACCTATGAAAAGAGAGTGTTTGTAATTTTTTTTCATTTCATTTCTACCATAGAAGTTGTGATTTCTATCTTCTGATTCGGAAATGGAGAAAGCCAAAAAAGAATTCATATGAGCTCCTATTCGGAACAAACCATTCTGAAGTAAATTTGTTGTCGATGAACTTGATACAGTCGGTAGTAGTACATGTAAAACTGTTTTTTGTCATCAATTCAATGAGATATTCAATAAAAACTGAACTGAAAAATAAAATTCATCTCGATCAGAAAGTTTCTAAAAAAAATGTTTGTGATCATTAGTTTTATCTATATACTTAATAATTGCCAGTCCGTAGTTTCGTTGTCTCAAATTAATTAAACTGCAATGTGTTCGTTAAAAGACTTTTAACTCCGCATGTCGCTACAAAATATTTGAGAAACTGATATTATTACTAGACCATTTCATTGTTCGAAATAAAGTCATCCACACGACTATTTGGATAAGTACGAAATATGCGATATTCTGGCAGCTGGATCACTTCTTATTTTTTAGTTGTGGTGCATGTCCTCTAATTTTCTCCAATTCTTCGTGAACAATAATCAGAATATCTTTTTTTGCTATAAACAACAAGGCTGTAGTAAAAAGTGGCATGAGACAGATCCACACAGCCAAGTGGAGTGTGTCGACGCATTGTTCTTGTTACCTTTTGAAAAAAATTCAAAATTTTCTTAAAAACACCTTGCCTGCCTACATACACATGATGCACTTAAATTTTTTCTTGCTCCAAAAGCTAAGTGGGCGCAACCCGCTTGCCCCTCAGTATAAGGATCCTTGACTAGTTATAAGTGAAATAACGAGAGACACATCTTGCAAAGATATACTTTTCCTGAGACGTTCAACCCTTACTTCTGTGTATAGTGCTTCAAGAAAAATTCTTGTATACTAGACATTAATAGATGTAATTTCTATTCGAATGTGAGAAATCGAATTGATTCCTTTCAGATCGCGAATTGCAGTGTTGACATTGAATGGAGTACTAATTAGTAGTTGCTGTTCTGACAAGCAATTAATGAGCAAGTAAACAATTAATCGTTAAATATAAATCCAGTTCTGGTTAGAATGGCCTCAGGATAATTCATACCCTATATACGCAATTTATATTAGAATTTGAAAAGATCAACGAGGAAGTTGTTGATGCCAATTAATTTTCAACTGGAACTGGTTAATTTACTGATCATTAAGTGAATTGAGTTTTATCCATTTCATTATTAGTAACAGTGGCGTATTCTCATACAGCGTGGCGGTATAACCGGCCGCCTAAGGGCCTACGATGGGTTTTGTGAGGCAAAGAAGATATATTTATTAGACCGAATCAACCTGAGAACCGTTTCATCATAGCCGAGAGCTTGTCCGTTTTTTCACGGCATCGCTGTACTTAAAAGGAAGAAAGACCAGACGCAGGAAGTATAGTCAAGTAATTGACAACTCGTTGAATATTTTATACGCTTCACATAAAAACCTCGCTTGGAGAAATATTTTCTGCGAGGCCATGGGATATGATGTCTGCTCGCTATTGAAGAATTATTTGTTAACTATGCGGTACACACCGTGGAAAGCTGGAAATGCAGTATCAATCATTTCTAGGTGGACAGATGACTGTCGACTAATTCAAAGATCAACCAGCCAGTCTGGCTGGTTGGTTGGCAGACAACCCACAGAAAACAACTACTTTTTCAGCAGGTTTGATGAAAGTATCTGGACTTATATTCCACTAGGAGTTTTTACAGGAAGCACTTCTAGATGGGTTGGGTTGAAATGGATTCTTTTTTCGATTAGCTGTTACGGTAAGCCTAGAAATTGTATTTCAAGATCGATATTCGAGTTAAATTCGTATACAACGTTGATGTTGTATTGCAGTTCAACACATCAAATCCCTATCGCTGTACCTTATTCTACCCGAATGAAAATGAATTCACATGGCTCAAGATTGAATTGGATTGGATACAGAGCCTTGCATTTTAACATGAGTGTTGTCTTCATTTTCTTGTGATATATGTCTGTAGCTGTATATTATTTGGATGTATTGAAATGAGAATTAGTGTTCAGTGGATAATCCTTGAACTTTTTCGTTTTATATTACTGGGTATATTTTCCGAAAAACTTCAAGTTATCTGACCCAATTTCTTGAATGATTCCGTATCTTTGTTTAATGTAAAATATATTGTTCTGAATATTGTTCGTCTCCGTTAACCAGCTGACGAACGTCAACCGTCAGAAGTCGAAACTTGTGCGAGCAATGGATCAACGAGGCCTTACCTTTCGACGTGCGATTACCCAGCACAGAAACAATTAAAACATCAATTCATCAAAATTGAAAAACTCGCTATAAAACATGTTGGTAGATTTCGTATAATTCACATTATTTAGCTCACTGCAAAAAGTATTACATTACCTAACTAGTAACGTAAAAAAGAACTATTCTTTCATTCTGAGACTTATTGCATATTAATAACGATACCGGTCACTCTTAAGTTGATGAAGAATGCAGTAACTCTCTTAAGCAAATGGAAATTTCGATAATTGAAATGATTGCAATGACCATTTCAATTATTCAAACCGCTATTTGATTATATTTCTTCTTTTAAAATGATTGTCAATGCCCGAATGGAATTTATTGTTTTCCCTTAATTAGTTTGTCAGGCGCTATACAGTTCATTTCTTTAATGTCCCTTCCTTTGTATTTTTTGAAAGGGTCAACTCAAAGAATTGAAACTTGGGTTGATGAAATTGATGCATGAAGCGAAATCGACTCATATAAATTTCGAGATGGCGACTGGGCGCAATCTGGAAAAAAAAATTAAATGGAATGGGGAGTCCTGTGATACATCATTTTGAAGCTCCTCACGAATACTTTGCAATAGTAGAATATGAAGTCAATATCTTCACCTACTACAAAATGGCGGAACATTTAATAATAACCTGAAAACAAACACACTAATATCGATATTTCTAGAAATATTCGTTCTCCTCTGTCATATGGCAATCCTAACAACCCGATAAGGTTTGAAAGGTTATTTTTTGTTAATAGAAAGATACAAAAAAGTCAGTACAACGAACATAATTGTTCAGTTCAAATATTATCATTTAGTTTCCGATTTTATAACTAGATAGAAACCATGAAAACTATCTCCAAAATGGTGAATTGAACAAAATTCAACAGGGGAACTGTATTTGAATATGCTAGCAACTACTCTTAACCCTCTGATCACCGAAATCGTCGAAGTGAATCCTAATGAATTCGATATAGATCTAATTATTCCAACAAGATGGAGTACTACCACATAACTCCAGACAAGTAAGGAGTTATTTGGAGAATACTTTCCGTGGTCCTTGGATTGGCCCCAGTCGCCATCTAGATTTTTTAAATGTCAATTTTACTCTAAAATATAGTATTCATGCATCAATTTTATTATCCCAAATTTCAATTTTTCGAGTTCACCCGTTCAAAAAATAAAAGGGAGGGAAGTGGCATTAAGGAAATGCACTGTATGATGTGATGATTGTGTCAAGTGCAATATAATTCAAGTACTCGAAGAGTACTTCTAGACCAAATTTCCTGTGAAATATCTACTTGAATGAGATTTATGAAAACACGACAAACATGTTCCGCTAGGAATATCCTACTTATTGCCAGTCATGGTCATAAAAATATGATCGTTACTGCTAAAGAAAAAACACATATCTCTTAACGAACTCTTTGTTCAATTACGAACATCATCCCTCGAAAGTCTAAACTTCTGCGAGCTAGGAATTAGGTCTCACATCCTGAAGTGTTACCCTTGGCACGAACTGATTCCTTCAAGTTAATAGTCAGTGGGCCAAACATCAGATTCTAACCGCGATTAGTATTGACATTGGTGACCCACTTCTCCATTTGAGCTGTTTAAATACAGTAAGGAGGTGAAAAATCCCTTTTTTTCAATTTTTGAACAGGACTAGAAAAAAAATTCCCGAAGGATGATGAATGTAGACTCTAGGTTGCAAAAAGTTAATAGGCGACATCCGCCATGAATAAGAAAAACATCGAATCTTGTCAGTGGTTTTCAGACAGAAATTAACCTTGCCCCGGTGAAGAAAACAATTGTTGGTGTAAGTAAACGGTATCCCTTTATTCAAATGTGATATGTCTCAAGTCCCTAATACAAATAAATATGCGTTTTTCTGTTTCCAGACTACGGCACGCGTAGTTAACTTTGAATGCGTGGTTTCAGTTGAAATGCTGCTTTCGGGACACCCTGTAGAAGCTCTCAAATGGCCTTTTTCTCTGTGGATTCATCCATTCTGTCTTCAAGACACGATTCTCCAGTGATGACATGATTTGCCAAATTCTGTACTTGTTTATATAGCTTCAATGTTGAAAGAACTGTTGTTGTTTCGATAGTGAATTAAATGTTAGTCAAAAATGTTGAAAAATTCAATTATGAAATGATTACCAATGAAATGAATTATTTTTCATAACGAATTGATTCTTATAAATGGAAATATGCCATAAAGTACACCGGTGCATTCGCCAAAACTAGACAAACTTCCCGGGAATGCCCTTTTTCCAAACTGTCGAAGAACCAGGGTACTCACAAGGGGTTAAGAAGAATCCAGTTACCATCCCATAAACAGTTAATTTACTATCGAGAGGTGTTACAATGAGTATAACAGCTAGCATTACATATTCAAGGAGTTACTAGTTTGATAGGGAGATAGAAACTTTCTTGTCCAACTCGATTATAATTTATGTCTAAAAATTGGGTTTCCGTCGTGAAAGACAATGAAATTACTAGCTTGCTTTTTCTACAAGAGGATTTGCCTGTAGAGTTCATTTCTAATTCGATATTCCTAGAAAATTAATCGAAGAGTATATTCGTATAACTTTCCAAAACAATTCATTTTGAAAAATAAATGTTCAACGTCATTCTTGATCATTTCACCGGAATGAATCTGCCTCATGATTTCGTCTGCCGAACTAGAAACATCCTGTCTATTATTGCTAGAAGTGAAAAAAAAAAAATATAAAAGATCAACATTCAACTACATCTGCCAGAGGATATACTGTTATTGAGTATATTTTCCAGTATTTTGATAGTTCATACTTGCTGTTGACCACGATTTCGTCCGCGTAGCAGTCGAACCGAACCGTTTATACAGCGCACGCCGTTAAGGCATCACACCTCGCTCGCTTTTCTCCGTCTTGATTTACATAAACTATTATTTTTCATTGAATTCCTTGTTCAATCATAATGAAATATAGCCTATATCACTGCTGAATAGTGTAGGAATCTTTCTGTTTGTGAAAGAATTGTCATGCTCGGATCAGTATTTCCAAAGATTAGCACCTATGAATGAAAAAAAAACAAAATAGTGAGGAACTTAGAAAGTTACCTCTTTATGATGATATTATAGATATGATTCTCGTTGATAATTATTATTCTTTGTCAATTATCGGTACGGGAGATTATCTGTGTGTTGGAGAAGGAAGTTGAAAATCACCCCAGCCTCCTTCAACTGTGATTATCGGTTGAGTGATATTTTTTGGAACTTTCGATATCTTTATAATCACTTCTATTGGATTTATTCGAAGGAGGAATTCGAAAATAGAATTCGTATGAGACAATAATGGAAATATTCAGGTGCTCAGTTATCTGAATCATGAATTCAAACAGGATACGTGGATTCAAATCAGCAGAAATGAATGAAAACCTGCCAAGAAAACGTAAATGAATTCAATATAGAAGCCACTAAAATCTGAAAAAGGATATAGGAATTATCAAAAAAAAAGTAAATAATCAGGAATAATTCAACAATGATATAACGATTGAAAGGAAACATAGAAATTTTGAGAAAAAGTGAAATCGAACAAAAGATGAAGGCAGAAACAAAACGTCCTCAGTACACTCAACTTGACACTTGTTTCCAATATTCTTTCTTATTTTTTCCCGTAGTTGTGTTCATTATAAATACTTTTTTATCTTTTTATAACATAGAATAATTTTCTTTATTTTTGTTTTTTTGATTTTTATTTTATTTTAATTCAATATTTCAAATCGATACGTTTTTAGATGATGATGATGATGATTATCATTATCATTATCATTATCACTTTTCGATCGATTTCTACCCATTCAAATAGACTTTTCCATTTGTTTTTTTTATTTTGATTATTCATCTGAATTTTCTCTGGTGGTTTCAGTTTAGTTTTTTCGAAATGATAAGCTACTTGATTGGTTTCAAAAGAATACATTATGTACAGAATGAAAGTCAGAACCATTATCAACTACTTTCAAATAAATGAAATCGATTCGCTTGACTGTGATTCTGGGGTAGTTTGTTAACCTTATTGAATGGCGAAGGCGACAGGACTAAACTATAAGGGTGGTTTCAGATGATTTGGGTTGCCAATTATTCAGATGACAGATGCTTGGATTTTTGTTGTGATTTTACTTTGTTCAGATGATTCAGTTTCCAATGAAATGTGGGAATCAAACTATCCGTAGGAACGGAAACAAGTTTTATTTTTTGTCATATTTTTGTCTAACAGCAAGAAAATTAACTCTTTTTATATCTAAATGAACGATGTGTGACCATCTGCATACACTGCGTGATCAAATTTTCATTATCCATATGGGTGTGTTCTGAAATGTAGTAAATATATGCAAAAAATACAGGTAGTAGTTTTCTATCCGTGAAGCAATGGTTCTTGTTGGATTTTAGCAGTGTATGACTGTTCTCTGTTTTCTGTGGGTGATCAGAGGTTGCTAGAATTCAATTTTTATCAGGAAAAACCCAGAAGAACTCCAAAACATTGAGTAGCTCAAATTTGATTCGAGATTATTTCTTGTCTATTCGGCCCAGCTTTCAATTTTTCCTTTCTTGAAGAAAGATATTGTAATCGATATTCATGCCTGTGATCAACCAAATCTTGAATCTTATTAGACGAATATTAGATAAACAGACTCACACCCCCAATCAGAACTATATTTAACCTTTGAAACTCAGAAACGAGCTCAGTTATCCTTACAATGAATTGATGGGCTTTGAAGTATTCAGTTTGATTCAATTTCATGAAGTATGCATATATTTCCCCTTCACCCAAATAACAACAGAAATTCTTGTTCCGACAAAAATATTCCGGCAAATGTTAAACATGCTTATCTTGAACTTCTGAATGTTTCTGATGAAGCTTACTGTCATGACTATATATTTATTCCTGATTTCGAAGAATAAAATGTTTTTTTTATTCAAACGTCAAAAGTATTTGAAGTTTTGTGAGCGATATTTCTATATGATAGTTGACGTTTTCTCAATCTCAAGTTAGATTCGCCATCATCGTGGTAGAACATAAATATTTGTTCCAAATAACAGAATATATTAAGTATATAAGTTTAATCAAGACGTTTTGATCGCTTGCATCCACTATTGTCCTCTGATGACTGACTGGTGATAAGTTTCAACATAAAAAATGCATGACTCGCCGTTATTTTATCGAATGTTGAACATTATTATCATTCTGGAAGTCACATGGTAATTTTAGAAAAGAAAACGCTATCTACTGGATTCAACCGAAAGACTCAAACATCGATTACAAGGGATGAAGATCCTCCAACGACACATCGCATAGCAAACATACACATTCGACCTGTAACATGCAAGGAGTCGTCTTCGGGAAACTTACATTCTTCACTTTGCCTCTCAAGGTTGAATGCTCAGTCATACACATTATTATCGTTGTAGAGCTACAATCCGGGATAGAATGTTAAAGATGGACTTTACCCCGCGAGGGAGGTGATATGAATTTACCTGTGAATATATAGGTATTATTACAATTATCCGGTGTCGAAGAACGAAAAAATAATTCGAACTTTTTAGTTGTCAAACTTGTTATATTTTTTTTTGTCATATCAACCATAGCGTCAAAGCTCACACTGATATAAAATTAACGTGCAAATACAGTATGTTCAAATAAAAAATATAAGAAACTTAATACATTAAACTCAAACAGGAGGTATATCAATTTATTATATTGATGAAATATACAAGGTGGCTACTTTTTCATTATCGCAATAAGGATCTCTGAAAAGGTGGGAATGGAACAGAAGTTACATATAATCATGAACACTTGAACGATGAACAAAACGCCATAATATGTTGAAGGGTTCACAAGATACAGGGGAAAAACTGAAAAATTGAATTTTCGTTTCAACGCCTTGAAGGACACATTTTTCGAAAAAGCATAAAGGCATTCAGGCATTTTGTCGCCTTTTATTATATCTAGGAAAACAATGCATGGTATTCGTAATCAGACGTTCCGTGTTTTCAGGTCCACCATGAAATAACAGATTTTGAATACGGATATATTTTTTTATCTTTGCCGTTAGCAAATTATCCTGCGAATACGATGATGTATTATGAAGTCCATAAGAGTATTTCTTTCATTTCAAACCTTCCTCAGTTTCTGCGGGCCATGCAATATGGAACGTGAGTTGGCAGTTAGTATTGAACCAGATATTTCTTGATGACTATCAAACGATGAGTTTTGGAACCTTTGGTGTAAAAGCTCAGATATCAATTACCCTAACACCAATCTGATATTTTTGCACTCGACGTGCGTTTCGCTAACAAGGTTAGCATCTTCAGGAAAATAAAATTGATACTAAATCTAAAGCTGGGGTTAGTTGTTTATATACCTATAGTTTTCGGTTCCGATATGGACTTTGTTCCAGTTAATTATTCTAATTAATTTCTCGATAATGAACCAACTACCTGCAAGTTCCGTCATCTGTTAGTATTGATTATTCTGATTACTTCCTCAACAATAAATTGAAAAGCGGGCTGAAAGGGATAGGTCCCTTGTCACCATTCATGCTGTTTTTACATTTTGCTATTTCGAGACTCTCACATGCATCGAGTAGTCTTGTGTAGAAAATGTAAATTTAGGGAAAAACTTCGTAAATATTCGACTTTGAAAAAAGATGAGAGAAACGAAAAGTTTATAGTAATCCCATATGAACCTCAATACACTAGAGGACTCCAACATATATTTGACAAATTAAATATGAAAGTTGCATATAAAACTTCTTACAAATTACAGCAGCTTCTTGGTAACCCAAAAGATAAACTGGAAAACTCAGAGAAATCGGGAATTTACGAGATCAGTTGTCAAGATTGCAACAACAAGTACATCGGCCAGAGCCGACGAGCTATTAAAACCCGTTTCAAAGAGCATTTTGCACACATAAAATACGGAAGGGGAGAAAAATCTAGTGTCGCCCAACACGCTCTAGACAATGACCACAAAATTGGTGAAAGCAATATGAAACTGATCAAGCATGTGCATGACACAAGACTACTCGATGCATGTGAGAGTCTCGAAATAGCAAAATGTAAAAACAGCATGAATGGTGACAAGGGACCTATCCCTTTCAGCCCGCTTTTCAATTTATTGTTGAGGAAGTAATCAGAATAATCAATACTAACAGATGACGGAGCTTGCAGGTAGTGAGTTCATTATCGAGAAATTAATTAGAATAATTAACAGTAACAAAGTCCATATCGGAACGGAAAACTATAGGTATATAAACAACTAACCCCAGCTTTGGATTTAGTATCAATTTTCTTCTCCTGAAGATACTAACCTTGTTAGCGAAACGCGCGTCGAGTGCAAAAATATCAGTTTGGTGTTAGGGAAATTGATCTCTAGGAAAAGTTTGATGACTATTGCTGAAAATTTTATAATTGCTGAGAAAAATAGCAGAAACAACGTTACTCAGAATCAGTAATTCCAAATATACAAATTTGAAAATCTACTGTGCCAAGTTTCATTCGAAAGAGTTGTTATGATTACAGTTGAGTATTTTCATACAATATATCACGAATGTTGGGTCATTCCACTGAATACGGTTGTATGCATTCATAGCCCAAATCATAACGTTCATCGAAAACTCCCCCGTATCCAGAGAGAAGACAACCGCAACGAACAAATCTTCTGAGTTTGTACAGGAATTTGCGAAAATATGAATCTTTTTGAAGGAAGGAAAGAGCACGAGGAGTCAATTTAGGGTAGGCAAGTGGATGTACTACCACATATTCACATGAATCCTGAAGATTCAACATGAAATATTGCCCTGGTTTCAGTGGAAATCAAGGAGAGATAGAGATTTTTGTCAAAAATATTCCAGACTGATGCATGCACGATTACCAATAACGGTATTTTCCTCTGAAAACAAGAAAAGCCTGATTAAAAATATTGTGCAATTGTTTCATATATTTTATAAGGTACAACAAGATACCTTTATGTTTTTTTTTTGAGAAATGTGGCCTCCAAGGTGTTGAAACGAATATGTAATTTTTCAGTTTTTCCTCCGTATCATATAAACCCTTCGACATATTATATCGTTTTCTTAATCGTTCAGTTGCTCATGATTATACGCAACTTTCGTTCCATTCAACCGACTTTCTACTCCCCACCGCTTCAGAGATCCTCATGGTGAGCATAAAAAGTAGCCACCCTGTATATCCAACCTCACACACTCATTAACAAGCTCAGCCTAGAAAAGTTATTTGTTACCAATGTCTGAAAATTTGCTATTTGAATATTTCGGCTTTCGATCCTTGATAAAATTTTCATTCTCCCTTGAATAACGAATGCTAATGTAGATTTATATTTACTTGGCTAGAAGGAATTGCTTCGGTTTTGAGTAATCTTTCGACATGACATTTTCATTAAGAATCTGGTTGATTTAATTTATTTATTTTATTTTTTTTTACTTTTATTCGAAGTTCAGATATCATTTACATTTATACATTAACACATTCTGATAATAAGCAATGTACAATATATATCATATTCATTGTGTATTAGCAATAGTTCTTACTAATAATAATAGCACATTCATAATTATTATGTTTCTTAATAAATCTAATACAAAATAACTTACTAAGTTATGCACCTAAGTGACTTAACACTTGTTTCGTGCATAAAATATCTATAGTACTTATAGAGTCTTCAGTCAACAGGTTTGATATTGTTCCTATACTAACTATAATATCAAACTATTTAATGATTATGACTACTAGTTGGGTGATTCAATCAATCAGTTTGATAAATGTAATAAAGTTGTCATTTATAAACATCTTACACTGTTATGATTTTTTTTGTAGTTTTTAATATTTCTAATATTCAAAAGAATCAAATTGCAAGCTTTTGATGATAGATTATAAGCAAATCTTTCATGTACATTTTTATTTGGATACGATACTTTCAGTAATTTCTTTGTCATACTACGAGTCACAATATCTTGTGAGATTTGATTTCCTGAATGTTTTTTTTGTGTATAAAGACCACCAACGTATGAAAGTACAGCGACCTTATGTTGCATATATTCCTTCCATGAAGTAGTCTGGTTGGGTATCGTCTACCTTTTCTGTAAATGATTTTCAGTATATAATTTTGAATTGTAGACAAGGTTTTTAATGAATTCTCATACAATGCTCCCCAAACCAGTATTCCATACCTTGAAAGTGACTCCACTATAGATTTGTATACCAGAATCAATAAATTTTTACTCAATATATCCCTCAGCTGATAAAATTTCTAGATTAGTTTTCTAATTCGTTTTGCTAAATATGCCACATGTTGATTCCATTTCATGTTTTTATCTATAACAATTCCTGAATATTTAGTATTCTCAACTTCCAATATCCTAAATATTAATGATGTGAAATTTTGGTCTGTTTACATCTGTGACTGTGAAAGCTATATAATTTGTCTTATTCGGATTCAGAGACAGCTGATACCCATCCAACCACATCTTTATGTGGCTCATACCTTGTTGAACATTTTCCATTGTGACTTCCCAATCATATCCACTAAATATGGCAACCGTGTCATCAGCATATGATATTACTTTGCTATCTATGTCAATTATCGTGTATTATGTCTGGATATGAAGGGTGAGTTAGTTCAGCGTAAATGTTAGGTTAGTTAGGTCAGCATAGTTTTTCAGCATCTGCTGAGTATCCAACGAAAAATGCAGCTACGTTGGAATCACTGAGAGAATTTTGCATTGATGTGCCCCGGCTGCAAATATCGTGCAAATGGAATATTTCGTCAATTGGTTACACTCTTATCGATGGGGTAAGTAGAATTTGGTCTTGATATTAAGAAGATGAAGGTATGGAGCGATTGTAAAGAGAAGTGGTTGGTATGAGTGAAATTCTATCCCTTTTACTGCAGCTGTATGGAAATACAAGAGAGCAATAAAAATTACACAAGTCTCGTTTAAGGTAGGAGTTCTATCTTTCTTGCAAATAAATCACTTGGAACGCAGGATTTCGAAACAATTTTTTTCAAGTAACTGTACTTCAGAAAATATTGGGTCAACAAAGCAGGTGTATTCGATAAATACAGAATGAATATTTTGAAGATGTACTGAAAACCTTCGTAAAACGAGTCATTCAAGGTCCAATGTGAAGAAGGTAATGAATTTCGTGTTTTTGTATATTTTTAACAATGTTGCGTTCGATTGCGTCCTCGCCGGACCACCGTGCTGGGTAATCGCACGTTAAAAGATAAGGCCTCGTTGATCCATCGCTCGCACAAGTTTCGACTTCTGAGGGTTGACGTTCGTCAGCTGGTTAACGGAACGAACAATTTTACAACAACAATGCTGGAGGTTGAAAGCTTTAATAGCATCATGAATAACATCAAACAATCATCAGACAACAAGGTAATGGATTTTTATATGAGTACGATTCTCATCGAACGAACTCGGAGAGATATAATTTTTCTCAGACAGTCATCGGAGTCAAATTCAACAAAAGTAGTGATACAGCAAAATTGGGTTATTAGATCCCTTCAATTTCCTCATTTTGTTATAATTTTTCCTGTACTTTCTCGTTGTCATTTTATTCCACTGTGTGATCTTCAGCGAGTTTTTGATAATTCAGAACCATAGACCTAACTGCTCCTGATGGCCATGGTGTTTTTCCAATAACGAAAGAAAGCATATTGGGAAACGTCAAGGCTGTCCGAAGTGCAGGCAAGTAAACACAAGATGTACATCTGTAACAAACAGTGTGATTGTATTAGCTTTAGAATAATAATATATTCTTATTGCCGATGGAGATCACAGTGAAATAGACACACGAAAAGTAGCGACATAAAATTTCAAAATATTAAATCGTTCAACGAGCAAGAAATAATAGTCATTTCCCACGAGTGGGACATTATCCTTTTTTGTCAGTTTAACACTTTACTTCTTCTACGGGTATAACAGCTAATAGCGAAATTATTCAACAGATAGTATGGACTTCAAATTTAATGTCATTCAAAATTTCCATTAAGGTAAAATTGAATGCGCTGATAAAGCTGTCATTGCTTGAAATTTGTCATTCCATGTGAGACATGATTTATTGTGTAATAATAACTACAACTGTAACACAATGTAGTCATCAAGTAGCAAATGGTTATTTGTATATTAAGGTCGCAAAATACTATTTCACATCCCGAGAGAGAGATTGTCGTCAAGGCCACTACGGCTGAGGCAAGATAATCTCGAGGTCACGAAAACATTTTGAGGCCATACACAACACAATAATTTTCGTTTACCCGTGAGAATTATATCCCCCAATATTTAAAAAGACGCGATTATAGAAGGGTAAGCTGATTGCGTCAATAGCACAGTGTTTCTAAGGAATGAAATATTCAGAAATACAAACGTTCAGTTTACAGGCAGTTACTCTGGGCAACGGCCGTAAAAACTTTTGCCGGCCGTCACCCTTGGTAACGGCCACAAAATATTATTTTGGTGCCTCTATTGCGGCTGCGAAATGCTAGTTTTGCGTCCGTTTGCACGAAAATGAAATTGAAGACATACTACAGCTGTAACACAGTGGAGTCAGGTAAGGAAATGAAATAGCAGACATGCAAAGTACCTCATTGTTCTATCAATAACAGTTAATATAAATCAGTTTTGTGTTATAGTCATAGAAAAATGACCGTAGTTCCAAATTTGAAGGATGTGTTTCTTATATTGGCCCCCGTTATCTGAATGGAATTTTACCTCTTTTACATTATAATATTCATCATTTCAAAAAAGAACTGAAATCATAGCTTCTTACTGCTCAGTGCTAAAGTAAGAACCAATGTATGGTAGGTATTGTTTGAACGTCATTTTTTTGTGGTGGATCAATATTTGTTCCGTAGTTTTTTGGGTTTTTAACCAACCACAATCTGAAAAAATAAGAAATAATATTGGAATCTTTACAAGTGTAGAAGGGCAGATTTTCACTCTACCCCGAAAAGTTGCTGCGTCTATTGAAAAACAGTTCTTTCTGGATAGAACAAGTCCAATTGGTCAAAAAAATAATAAGAACTGATATATATATATATATATATATATATATATATATATATATATATGAGAATACTTATCTGTTATGGTCGGTTCATACACCACAATTTTACTTTTACTTTATCTTTTACTTTTACCTCAAGAATGGAATTGGACCGTTCATACACCAGTGTTAAAGTAAACAGGACGCATGCGCAGTGATAAAAAACAAACGAAGAAGAAGAAGAAGTAATCGTGGGTTACGTCATTGTTTTGTTTTGCAATTTGCTATTTTGTTTATATCTGAATTCTCAGAACATCCATTTTATATCATTTCTGTAAAATATTCGGAAAAAGAACAGGGCTACGTTTTCTTATAATGTTGGTGGCACTGCTTGCTGTGATGACTTCACATGCACGTATGCACAGTCCCTAAAATTATCTCATTCTAAAGTAAAAGTTCTCATCCTTAAACTAAAAGTGCCGTGTATGAACGCCTCGATTGATTTACATTGTGACAACTTTCTTGAAGTAAAAGTAAAAGATAAAGTAAAACTTAAAGTGTGGTGTATGAACCGACCATTAACGTTTCGGAAACTAAATCTGCTTCCGTTCTCAAAACTTCTAGGCAAATTCTTTTTCAAATGCAAATACCTCGTAATGACAATTTTCGTGATTGACATTTGTCAAATAATTTCAATTTATTTTTTTCAATAGACGCAGCAACTTTTCGGGGTAGAGTGAAAATCTGCCCTTCTACACTTGTAAAGATTCCAATATTAATTCTTATTTTTTCAGATTTTGGTAGGTTACATACCCAAAAAACTACGGAACAAACAATGTATGGTATTGTAATGAAATCGTTGAATTGACCAATAGAATTTTAAGAATATCAATAGTTATTAAAATCTGTTTAATTGTATTCATATTCTTCATTGATTTTCATCTTTCCTTTATCATTGTTTTGATAGTGAATAGGTATTTTTGTATTATCATGATTATCTTACACACACTTGATTATTTTTGGGAGGGGTCGAAGATAGCCTTTGGCTAAACCCTCTTCCTTTTATGTACTTTTTATGCATAATAAACGATATTATTATTATTCTATTGGAGGAGAATGGAAGTTCCTTTAGATTTTGTAGTAGCCAGTTTGAGTAATGCATGATTCTGACTAATTTCGAGTTTTCCATTTCTTTTTGGGGTAGAATTTGTCTAACAAAAGCTGAGTCATGAGTGACACTATGGCCATAAGAATAATAGCTGAGTGACATCCCGAACAAAAATCATATTTTCAACAACTTATGTAAATGAGAAGAAATTTCACCCGATATACAAAAAAAACTTGAACTCCTTGTATCATAATATAATATTCTGGTGCTACCTTCATAATTATTGTTTTTTCTTTGGAGTTATTTTTTGTATGGTGATATTTTATTGTATATCAGAATATTCCCATTCGATAAATACTACTACTGCTACATGTCGTAATACTTTCTCACTTCCACCTCAATGAAAGCGTCCAGCTATCACCGGAACCAGCACAAGCCGAACCTAACATTATATTCCAGTCAAAAAAATGTAAATGTCACTGAAATTTTTTCGGTAACGCCTCTGTCGCGTTGACTAAGCGAGGCCAGGCAGCAGTTTAGTTGCGAAGGCGAAGTGGGATAGGTACCTACCCAAAGAAAAAGTGAAGGCGTTTAAACCTGTTGGACGGGTGTGAAGCGCGTGGGTCGACTCCTAGTGCTCGCCGGTCGGGCTATCGAGAAGACAGGTTGATAAAGTCTGCGGAAATCGGCCACCAACGGAACTCTCATGACACGCCGGCCCAAGGACGATGAACTGTATTCCTATGCTATTTTCGATAAATAAAAATCATTTAGGATTTTTTATGGTCTTTGATTTACGCCTATCGCGGACGTTTACACGCTGTTAGAAATTCCTGCGGACACTGTAATCTTCCTCGTATAGTCAAAGTAACGTAGACGATGAACAGAAGATGGTGTGAAATTTTTACGCTGGGTATCAACATCAGGAAATAAGATTCCCTGAAATTATCTAACGACAATGAGTTAACATGGATGTTTCTCAGCAATAAATTATCATCCCAGATGCCAACGTTCCTCAAATTTTTGAATAGACCATGTGTCTCATAAAAAAAGGTCTGGAGAAACGGACCAACTGCTCTCCATCATTGTCCGCTCTGCTATCACTACCTATAATACATTAAGATAGAAATTGGATGAGTGTATGAACAGCAGGAATGACAAAAATTATTCAAACTTTGAAAAATGCAAATTAAATTCAAAAGGTTTTAAATATTTCCTGGCACGAAGTATATTCCCCGAATGACGCTGAATCTGAAAAAAAAGTATTAACTCAGCTTGTGAAAATAACGATAGAGCAAAGTACTAAAATTATTGAAATCACAGGCAGAGATCGGAAGAAGAAATCATTAATCACGAGTTTCCTACTTCGATCAGTTAACAAAAAAATTCATATGTACCTTCAGCTAAAAAAAACAAAACAACATATAACTAGCCAACGAATATAAAACATATAAATAATAATGAATTGTTGAACAAATTAACTGAAAAACTAAAATCGAATACTATCCCAAGTCCCAAATAAATTCCAATCAAATCGACGCCAAAAAATTTTTGGAATATCTGATTATGGGGTGTTTTTCGGGTTTGTTTGCCGTGGTCCACAGGTTTTTACTTCTGATTTTTCGCCTGCAGCTGTGGTAGGCATTATCAAAGTCTATGAGGTAACGGACGCAATACCTCATAAACTTTGATGATACCTACCACAGCTGTAGGCGAAACGTCAGGAGTAAAAACCTGTGGTCCACGGCAAACAAACCCGAAAAACACCCTAGAATCAGTTACCTCCGGCCGTGAAAGTTCACCTTGTTTGATTTAAAATATAATTAATAATATGACTATGATAAAAATCATTAAAAATGAATCAGGCAACATAAGAAATGATCTTTACGAAATTGTTGGAATATTCAACAACACCTACCGAAATATTGGGAAAAATCTTGCTCGGTAAATAGCATAAAAAATAATTATATATTCTCAAAACATTTGATAAAATTCATTTTTTCTCAGGCCAACATCCCATGCCGAAGTAGTCAATGAATTTGTCGAATTGAAAGATCGAAAATCACCCGGATTTGACCACGTCAAAACACAAATCATCAAACAAGCATTTTCCATCATATTTCAAAACATCTGTCCAATTACGGGCTGATCTCTCTGTGAACAAACTTTATTAGAGTATTTGACAAAATCATAAAATCCAGACTCACAAGCTATCTACAGAAATACAAGCTTTCATCAGGCATGCGATTTGGATTGAGAGAGGTTGACTTTGTTGGTCACACAATTTTTCTTGATACATTACAAAAAATAGGAATGAGAGGAAAAATTCATTCCCAACATATTTGAGTGATGGACAACAATGTGTCAGGATAAAAAATGTAACAAGCGCCTTCTAAACAGTTGAGTATGGGGTTCCGCACGGCTAGTGTAAACCCCGTGTAAACTGAGGCTGGGCCTGTGGAGAGAGGCGCTCACTGCGGTACCTTGAACCCAGGTTTGTGTTTAATAAACCCCACAAAATACAAATAAACCAGAACACTGAGTCAGATGCTGCAAATGCAATACGCATACACACAGACGGCTCAAAAACCAAGGAAAGATCAGGATGTGGAGTTTTCTCCAGATCACTTAGCCTAAGGATCAAGTGGGGAATGGGAAAAAAACCAGCGTGGTTCAAACAGAACTGGCTGGTATCTCAATCGCCACAAAAGAGCTAACCAGAAAATGAATTTCTGGCAAAAACATAATAATCTGCACTGATAGTAGATAAGCCCTACTAACCTTGGATAGACAACGTATTATCTCAGGGTTAGTACAAGAGTGCCACCAAGATTTAGCTAACGCCTCGGAAGATAACAATATCGCACTGAGGGCACGACAGGAGCAAAGGTAACCGCATCGCTGACTCTTTTGCCAGGATGGCGACTGGACTGAAAATTTTGGGACCAGGTGACACCCATGGCTTGACGACTTCGACGATTGCGGAACTAGCCAAATGTTACACCCATACTCAATCCCTTAAGAGATAGGATGAAACCAAAGGATGCAGTTTTGCCAGGATCACCCTGGGCGACCCTGTGGAGCTGGATCCGAATAAATATTTGGCGATGACCAGGAAGAACCTACGTTCAACAGTGGGATTTCTGACTGGACTGTCATCTAAGGAAACACCTCCATATTATGGGGCTAGTGGACACCTCTCTATGCAGGATTGTGTGAACAGGAAGATGAAACTGTCAGGCATGTCTTATGTGAATGTCTGGAGCTATCGTCGATAAGAGAATGTGTGTTCGGTGAGTCTTGGCCTTCACCTGCCGATATTAAGGAGATGTCCCCTGGTGACCTTCCTTCTTCCTGGATAAGGCAGGATGGACAATGTCCTAGGAGGGCGACTCCTTGGGAGGATGTACAATGGGTCATATTGTGGGCCTAAGTGCTGTGGGTCTACACTCACCCTCCCTACTCTACAGATACAGATGGGGTTCCGCAGGAAACGGTTCTTGGTCCAGTCCTATTCCCGTTACACTTAAATGAACTGTTTGCCACTGGAAGTCAAGGTCTGGACTGAACTAAAAAAAAACTCAAACCTAACCCTAGTAAAGGACTGGTTTGACTATGAACTACTCTCAATCAATATCAAAAACACTTTTCTGTCCTGTTTCTCATAGTCAGTGAAAACACTCGAAGTTTGAACAATGATCAAATCATCTGAAACTAACATCTGAAAGAAACAACTACTTTCTTGGGTAATGCTACGAAGGCCGTTGACATCTGTCAGATATACGAACGAACGAAAAATTCCTTCATAAGATTTTTTTTCGCCTTGTGTCATAGTTGTCATATGATCATTTTGCACAATGCAGGCAAAGAAACAACAAATTTTTAATTATAGTAGCCGTTATTGTGATACAATCGAAGAAATGACCTAGCCGCTAGAAAAAATACCCAATGAATCTTGTTTGTCTCAAGGCACTTTTCGAGTATCTCTGAAATAGGCCCCGTTAATCTTCTACGGGAAAGCAAGGACCGTAAATAAATGATAACTAATAGGTTCATATATCTAAATTAGTTCAAAAAATAATTGGAAATGAATTTCATCGAATCTCTCCTTTAATAATAGTGACACAATTATCAGACGGGTTGAAAAAGAAATGCTCCATCCACATAATGATGATAATGATATTTTTTCCTTCGATAATTATTATAGAAAGTGAATGAAAAAAATACAATCTTAGAATTGCCTTCCATCCAATCTGTGGCAGTTCTTGAGATTCTTTAAGCTAACAAATTTTTGAAATGTCTCTTGACAGTGGGCAGGAAATTGAGTTTACGAGATGCCGTAGGATTAGATATAGAAGCAACTTTACTTTTCCCGATACAAATTGTTTTTTTGTGTACTACCGATATCATGCTTGTATCCGAAATAGATTTTCAAATGTCACATCGGTCATAATCCTTGGGCAAAGTAATGTCGAACTGTCAGAAATGTCTACAATGATTGTACCTGAAATTAACGTTTTGTGCCAAAAAATGCATAGAAATTGAATAAGAAAAAAACGGTGCTAGCCTTGATCCATATGTTTGATGGAAACAAACGGTTAAGCTAAGTACGTGGGTTGATCTAATGATAAGAGATCAGATATCAATTGATTGTTTGAAAATATATTATTTTGCACACATCCAATCAATCATTACGCATTAAATAATCTATTTGCGGTGCCTGGACCAAATGTTACAAAAGTATAACTCGTTGAAAGTTGCATACAATAAATACAGTAGCTTCCTCAAACAGTATGAAATAATTTTATTTATGCTGCTTGAGGAAACGCGACACGTATTCTGCAATACGAATCTTCCTCAAGCAGGATGGAATAAGTTTACTCATCCTGTTTTTGAAAGGTATGGATTGGAGAAACACATAACGCATTTTTGTGAACACATTGCTAGTGGGAATCGTACGGGAAATTGTGATTTTTGGTGAAACTTCTCACTGTTTTTGCTATTTGCTATTTGCTATTTTGAAAATTTTGCAATAATAACCGTTTCCTTATTGTGTTTTCCATCACCTGTCGTGTTGATTGAGCCAGAGCCACACGTAGCTCCACTTACTATTCACGCCAGTACAAATTACCAGGCTGTGAAATAATATAACTCCTCATTCATGGGAATAAAACTATAAGTGGATTAAAAAATCTCAGAGAAGCTGTCATCACATGCTTGAAAAACAAAAACTTGTTGTTGGTATACTTGATATGCTTCATTTCAATGTAACAATAATTTTATTGTAAAATATTTTCCATCTCCTGCCAGAAAAGTTGTTTTTGTTATGTATTTGAGTTATTCACCTCAATGTACCAATTCTTTTGTGAACTCCTTGTGAAGTCCCTCGTATGAAGAACTGAGTCGATATATACTGGAGTATATTGCCGGTGATACATTTTTTTTTTCGGAAACCGTTTTGAATTTTAATAATAAAGCTGATCCATTTACCCAAATATTCGTCACCCAAGATAATTAACAGACCCTTGCCCGCATAAGGTCCTTGTTGTCTGGGCGCATTCGTTTGACAAGGAAAAGTACCAAAAAAATTCGGTGAAATTCTTTCTGTGAAGAAAACCCGATAAAAGAGAGTTTCAAGGTCAATTGCAACGCCTTGCTTAAGATATCTAAGCTAGGTTTTGTTGCTATTACTTGGCCAATCAGATTCATTGTTCTTTGGCAATTAAGTCTAGATCAGTTGATTCTTCACTAAGTAGGAGTGGTGCAATTGGCCCTCATTGTAGACAATGTTCAACATTCTTCCTGAAAATGATTAAGGTTACTGAATACGAAATTCAGGTACAACCAATTTGATCAAATTGATAAAAGTCAATGATAGACATGGCTGAGCAATTTTAGAATTTTTAGGCTCCATAAAAAATCTTGTAACATCCATGCAAAATGATAACGTACAAATCATTGTACTCAAGTTCTGGGATGAGAATATTCCATATTTGAAGTTGGGTGGATTTGAGGTTATATTCTTATATTCAATTTATATCTCCTATTTATTCGGCTTTGCACATATAATGCGAAGATGAAAGAAAATTTATATGTAGTAAAAAAGTAAAAAAATATATGTATGTGTCTTTGGACCATGAGTCGAGTGTGGCAAAGACATCTATAAATAAAAATGGTCCATAGAAACTTATGTAATACTCGTTACAGCATCGACAATCATTGAAAAACAAAATTTATTAGAAATCAACAACATATTTATGCCGAATATTTCTATGTTAAAAATCCCATATGAAGCGGGACATTTTCGATCAATTACAGCGATAAATTCCCGGCGGGACATTTTCGGGCTGGTAAATACCCGGTAGGTATCGAAAAATACCCGCTCGGTCCGTGTATCTATAGTAACGATTGTTAAAATGTACATTTGTCATCTTGACAGGCATAAATACTGAATTTTAAACGTCATTGTTTTAACTCCGGAAATATTCTACCGAATTACACTCGTGCATCAAAATAAACCTGATAATTTTCCATTCAAGCATGTTGTCAGTAAAAAAAACTGCATTCGAATATTTTCATATTTTGCTAGAAGACCCCTGCTCCTCCTTCGGAGTCGGGCTCTTTCGTCAAAATATGAAAATAAACTCATGCAGTTTTTAGACAACATGTTTTCATGGAAAATTATCGGTAATTTTGAAGCACTTGTGTAATTACTCCCAAAAAAGTAGATACTATCGTTGCCGGAGCAACACTGTCAATCTCAAATTGTTGAAATACAGGAAAGTATGTCATTATAGTTCGCTGGGCCACAAAGTGAATAAATATGTAGTTGCAATAAAAACAATAATGAATTAGTGTAACATAATATTCAACACGTATGGCTTATCCAATTCATCCTGGCACAAACTCAGCTACTTTTCCAGTTGCATACTGGTAGTGTAGACCATGACTAAAGAAAAAACACCTACCAGGAATGAATTTCAACACAGTGAACACATATAATTGGTGTTTTTTTTTCTTACTATACTTCACAGAGATTGCTGGGAATATACATTATTAATTCTGTGCTAAGATGGATTGGATAAGCTGTACTTAGGCGGCAAGTGAGTCATTCATCTCGAGAGATCAATGTTACTTTTGCCGAGGGTTCTATACTATCTCACTCAAGTAGGTATTGCAAATAGACAAGCATGAAGCTCCAAATCAATCTCATTATTGTCATTATCAATATATAACTGGCCCTGAGCGAGAAAGACCAAAAGCAAAAGGGGTTAGAGGCTGTGGTCGACGAACCCTCTAATAACCGGTAACGTTTTTAAGGAAAAAACTGGGCAACTTCATATCTTCTGTCCATTCGGTTTTGAGACAATGTGTGATATCGTGTCACGGTTTGTGCAACTACGTTGGTGTGTAAATGATAGTAGAGATCTGAACACTTCGTGAATTCTGATGCGTGAAATGACGTTTTCAATAAAGTTCTTTTCCGACTTACCATTTGCTGAGTGAAAAATTGATCACTTTTCAACCTGAAAGTAGTTAGAGCGCTTCGGAAGCCAAATCAATTAGTCGACCCTTGCCGGCACAACGCTGCCTTTTGGACGCACTGGAAGAAGTATTTGACAAAGCAGAGTATAAATTGAAAATGTGAGCCACCTGCTCAAATAATTATCAATAATAATAGTTATTACTGACTCTAAATTCACTTGCACGAAATACGACATCACAATCATCTCCATTTTACAAATCATTTCATGAAAATAACGCACTGACATCTGCATGTGCCATTGCCTTTTCATTCGAAGAACTCAATTAACCTCAGTGCATTCCATGATTGGAAATTTTCGAAACATACAGAAAGTGTATCAGACCGTATTGCTCTGCAGTTTCCTATTTTCACACGAATTATTGGAATGAATGATTTAATGTATGCAAATCATCTCATAGAATATTCATCACGTTTATGATTTATCAATTTGTTCATGATGGAATAATTGCTATAGATCAGACTCATGATGAGTTCTGAACGTGAACTTTCCCAGTGACATTTTTGTGAGTGGGAGATTCTCGATGTGGAGTGAAGAGGTGGGGCTCTATATAGGCTCTTATGTAATGTTGCAGTTTCAGTTATGAATGAGGAATCAGAGGTATGACAAATTAACGTACTATCGTTTATGAGATAAAATTGTTGGTTTATATTCTTTACTAGGGCCTCAATTGATATTTTATATATATATATATTATACCATTATCCAATATGATTGCATAACCATTTCTCGCGCAAAATGAAAAGTGATTACTTAACCAGTTTGTCTTTAATCTTGGATAGTACGCACTGGAAAAAATGACACATTATGTTCTGTTGTCATAATAATAATGTAATAAATTTTCGACATATTACCATTCCTTCTTTCACCTCTCTCTACCTACCCAATTTCTGTTAAAAATGGAAAACGGCAGCTTTCCGAGTACTGAAAAATTTTATATGTTGTCATGAAAGATTTTGGGACAAAGGAAATTGTATTGATGCTGAACGTGCGTACTCTAATAAATATCGAGAGGGGCGAAAACCTGGTAAATCAATATTTAGACTTTCAGTTCTGATTTTGAAAGAATACGGATCATTTAAAATACTCGTGGTTTCCCGACAAAAACACTCTGATGAAGAAACCCAGCATGATGTGTTACAGGTCGTTCTTGAAAATCCTGAGGTATTCATAATACCGGAGTAGCCAAATCCACCGCTCACTTTATGTTGAAAAAAATAAATATCATCCATATAAATTTAGGATTTGTTATGGACTCAGATCAGGTGACGATGCAAGGCGAAGAACCTTTTGTGAATGATACACTAGAAAATGCCATGACGATGAAAAATTCCCTTTCAAAATAATTTGATCTGATGAAACTGAAATAACCAACAATGGCTTTTTCAATAGGCGAAATGTTCATTATCGGTCACAACCAATTCCGCGTTTAAAAAAAATGGACCAGACATCAACATCGTTTTGATTTTCACATGTGGGTTGGGAATCTCGGTACGAATGTAGTTGGGTCTTTTATCTACAAACTTAATTCAACAAAAGAGCGGTACATAAATTCGTTAGTAAATGATTTGGAGGACGCTCTAGATAATTTGCCTTTAGCGGTTACTCACAGCTGCTAGTTTCAACAAGATGGTGCTCCAGCACATAACGCTAGAATTGTTTGTGATTACTTGAACCGTCGCTTCCCAGGACAGTGGATTGGTACTCATCGTGATACATCCTGGCCTGCAAGGTCCTCCGTCCTGACCCCACTAGACTTTTTCCTTCGGGGATTTATCAAGAATCAAGTGGGCTCTCATAATTTTCAAAATGAAGAAGATTTGCTAAGATTGGTTACTGCATCCTTCAACAATATTGTTTCGAATATGATAACTCAAGTTTTAAATTCGATTGAGAGACGAGCGTACTTTTGCTCAAAAAATGATGGCGGGTTATTTGAACCTTTCTTGAAAGTTTCTGTTTATTTCCTGTAATACATATTAGCTCTTTCAGTATCACTACTTTTCTTCCGGTTTGAAGGCAGTCGTTCTTTGGAATTTATTCATGACGTTTCGCTAGCGCGAGTGGCTAGCTTCTTCAGAGGCTCACTCATCTTGACTATTATTCCGATGAGACCGGAGCCTCTGAAGAAGCTGGCCACTGGCGCTAGCGAAACGTCAGGATGAAATTTCAAAGAGCGACGACATTCGAACCCGAAGAAAAGTAGTGATATTGAAAACCTCGGCCGCGAAAGCCTTAACCATTTTGTCATATTAGCTCTTTGTTATTATTATATTACAATTACATTTATAGACTTATCTACTGTAGTAAACTTTTGACATTGCGACTCATTTTTGTATTCAGCAACGCAAATATCCCGGCAAGTGGCAAGTTGAATTTTATACTTGTATAAATGACATTAATCAATTTACTTCATGCAACTAGGCTGCATTTTACAGCCACGATTTTTTTTAAAAAACCCCTTCTGAACATTCAAATCCAATTGAGATATATAGGTTATACCGTAACTTGAAAATAATTAATGAAAATCGAAAATTGAGTTTAAAATAATGAGCCTATGGAATTTCAACTCATACAGCGATAACCAATCGTTTTTCAATAACTACATAAGGTCGATACAGCATGTTGAATGACAGTTGAAAGAAGTGCAATGGACATTCACACTCACAACGATGATTTGAACTCCTGAATTTTTAATCAAAATAGGTTTATCTCATGAAAACAATGCTCAGGATTCGAATAATCAGAGTCAATCATAAACATTCTAGTTTCCGAATATGCAGTGGAAGTTCTTCAAATTCCACTGAACTGTGTCTGATTATTAATGAATATAGTTGATTATATATTGATTTCATCTCTGTCCTGTGTTTTTGAAATGAATAGGCCATTCTCAGAAATTTTGGCAAGAGCTTTTGCTTCTACGTCATTCATTTCACTAATTGTTTCGACTGATATCTGGAGTTATTCTCAAGAAAAGCAGTAATTTTTTTCTGCTTTTTTTTTCAATACTAGCTCGTTCGTATATTAAGACTTCGAAAGCACTTCAGTGATGACGCATAAGCATTATCATTATTCTGTTGCCAATCCTAGAAAATGCATCATGTCATGTACATTCATAGTATGCGCGGGTGTTTTGTTTGTTGCAACTCTGGGGATTAAATAATTCATATTTTTTTTCGTTACAGAGGTGTGAAGGCAAACTCATAGAAAGAGAATATATAGCCTACCATGATTGTAATTCTGACCATGTGTTCAGTTCAAGGACAACATCGGTAAAATTTTACAACTTTCAAAGCAAATGAAATACCTAATTCATTCCACGAAAAGGACCTGCCCAAAATAGTATTCCCCAGTTACTAACAATATTGCCAACAGTGGATTATTTCATCATCAATTCTTTTGTTCTATAACATATCTCCCAAGAGTTCAAGGAAAAAGAGGAATTTTCGATATGTGGGATGTTGCTGAGTTGTTTGTCTTTGCGCAATTGCCACAATATATAAAAAAATGCTATGGGATCTATTTGAGTGTACTCTACATCGAAATATGCCGAGTTTATGAAAAATGTTTCTACTGAATGAGAAAAGTACGGATTTGGTCCAGATAATGTCGTGTTGGTTCCTTTTTGGAAACCGAGTTCACATCGAGCACGTTCCTGATTGCTCTCAAAATGAAATCAAGTGCCTTGGTTCCTTTCCCGATGATAATCAAAAATAATAAAGTAGAACCAAAATGTGATCCTATCAAACTTCATAAATCAATTGAATAATTTTTATTCCAAACTATATATGAGTTTATTCTACCCCTATTTCCTCAACAAAATGAAAACGAACAATTCATTTCATTGCCATGACATTTTATTCGATCGAAAGAGAAGAACTCAGATATCATGATGTGGAAAAAGTCTTGATATATACACCAAAGCTTCCAATTTCATCGTTCATACTTATATGTGATTTTCACTATGCATTTCACAAAACCACTACACGTGTTTCACTATAAAAGAGCTTCTCCAGGCGTGTTACACCCCGTTTCGACGATGCAATTTTGTCGCTGCGAGATATGTCATCTAGCTTTCAGTTTGCATTGCCAATATTAATAAATAGCACTGAATGTTACCAAGATGAACGTCTACATTATCACAACTGATATATAATTTCATTCATTTCTAATAATTGATATTGTGACTAAATCACCTTATTACTCAACTTGATTCCTCAAGTCTCGAAAAATAATTGAAATGTTCGAAATAAATATTCTTCACAATGATGCCACCACGTATTTGTGGTTTGCGGCAACAAATTCACCATAGAAATAACTTAGTCGCTGCAACTTATCGCACCAAAGAAGATTCATGCAACTCGAAAAACTTGCATGAACACATGCAATTTTCTGCAGTTGCAGCGACAAACTTGCATCGTCGAAACAGGCTATTATAGAACTACACTATAAGTATATAACGTGTTATTTATTTACATAGAACCGGACATCTAGAATATGTAACTTCTCTTATGTGAGTCCTTCCAGGGAAGAATTTGCATCAAATTCCCTACAATATATTGAATTTTCGAAGTGCTTTTTTTCTGGATAATAAAGAGGGAAAAAGAGTCTCGATTTTTCCGTGATATTGTTATTCGAAACCGCTAGATTTTCCCAGCAGAACTCATCACTGATTTTTGAATAGCAATGGAATGCGGAAAATACATAATAATTGCTCGAAAATGTTACTTCATGAACATTGTCAATATTGTGAAGTGTCGTTAATCATATAAGTTACATAATTTAATGTTCGATATCACAGGTATTGATTGAGTTGATTACAAAAAAGACACCAATTCACACAACATAATTATAGACTTAACTGGTTGGTACGCTCGAACGGCTATGCCAAATAATATGAGCCCTGTCTAGACAGACAGCTTTCATATCTCCTCATTACAGATTTTTCAAATCATTATAAGATATGTCGTCTTTTTGAAAAATGGGATTGCGACGAAAGTTTCAATGATCCAAAACTATTGTGGTCATAGTGAATGAATTTCGCGTATTTTTCGCAAACAAATTTTGATAATCTTCACTTATATTAGTGGCTGATCTCAATGAGAACCGTTGTCATATTCAGATTCAGCATGCCTATATGCATTGGAAAAATTAAGAACAAATCGATGGAGAAGGATTCATTTTTAAAATAATACAATACGCAGAACTTTTAAATTTTTTTCTAGATATGTTATTTTCCATTTAAAATTTGATAAATCCGATAACTCGACTTTGCTATTATTTTATAAAAATGATAATTGGGAGTACCACTTATGGAGATGAAAACTCATATCAGAATTGTGATTTTTTTTTACCATCACTACATAGTACGAAACAGTCGCTTTCCGCTGTCCGTCTATCCTTATGTATGCTTAGATCTTGAAAACTACTCAACGGATTTGATGCTTTTTTATAAATAGAGTGTTTCGAGAGAAAGGTTTATATTGTTGATTCATGCATTATATATATATATATATATATATATATATATATATTGTAGGGAAACACCGATAACTCATGGGTTTCTAAGGTGATGTTGTAAATGAACACATTTTTTGCGTTAACATTGCAAACGCTAGTTGAACTACAGAATTGTACAAGGTCCAGGTACAAGGTACCATTTTTCATCCATGTGGAGCCGGGGCGGGTTGCTGGTGAAGTATAAACTCATTCCGAGAAAATTTCGGTTTGGGAGTTATGAGTAGTTTTATATAGAAAAAAACACGAAATGTGGAGCGCCTGCCACGGTTTCAATACACCGGTTTGAACTGGCAGAATGATTTTCCAGTACTGACTATAGAAATGGATTGGGTAGTGTAGTGGGGAGCACGTCCGCCTATTGAGCGGAAGACTGAGGTTCAATTCCCTTCCGGACTACCGTGCTGGGATTCACACGTTCAAAGGTAAGGCCTCGACTTCTGAGCGTTGTCGTTGGATGGCTGTGTAATGGTTATAACCATTTCAAATAATTTTTTTGAACCATTGATCCTAGTCTATGAAAATTTTTAAACGCTAAGTGAGTCAGGAACCGAACCGTCTCTTATGAAACATGAAAGTATATACTGCCGAAGCCTGTTCTTCTGGAACTGGTGAGAGAATCGAATCCCGTCCGTTTGAAACATATGTTCAATGGGAAGTGTGACAAGAATAGGAAATAGTTCGGCTACGTCCTATTGATACCCGTTCCTCTGAAACAAATGAGCAACGAAAGGCATGAAAATGGTCAAGTCAAATGAGCAACAAGAAGTGACACAGGAATAGGAAACCATCCACGTACAAACTGTTGGAGAGGGGTCTTGACGGCAATAGAAATATTAAAATCGTGATTAACTATCACAACCTATAGTTGATATTTTGATTCTAACTGTCCTCACACAGTATCTGGTATATTATTATTGGTAATGCAATATGTATTAAGAGTTATTACTGAAAAAATGACATCAAAAAATTATATATAATAATGTGAATTCACCTTAACAGAATATACTGATCCTTACAAGATTTTGAGATTTCTCCATGACCAAACTGTGAACTAGCGATTCGCTTAGAATGTGACTTCGAAAACCCTTACAAATGAAGAGTGGGAAACAAGTTGGAGTTTTTTTATTTGATCGTGGATGTAGAAGTTCATGTTTTTGTAGAAGGCATTTTTCTATATCTCGTCTAAGCTTCACTAATACGATGTATATGGTGACATCCATGTTCCATAGAATTTTTGATGATGAAATAATTTTCAAATATATCAACGTTCTCTTTGAAACTAGTGATTGCGAAACTTGGAGTTCCTATTCAAAAAGACATCTTTTTACCCAGCTTTATCACATTTTCAGTGGTTTTCGTATCATTCATATACAAACTGTATAACCTCTAGATGCGCCCCCAAAAACTCGATAAGATGTACCCAGTGAACAGCATATATTATCTCTCTCCATATTTTTCCATACTGAATGAATGGAACTGATTCTTTGTAACCACAATTACCCCTACACCAAAGTGATATTATTATCACACGTCGCGCGTTTCGCTAACAAGGTTAGCATGTTGAGAAGACTAATTCTATATACTAGGGTTAGCTACAATTCCAGATAGTGCAAAGTTTTTGGTGGGTACGTCCTCTGTTACTACTAATTATTCAGATTCCTCAACAATAAACCAAGAAGCGAGCTAAAAGAGATAGTTTCTTTGATATTTGATAAGGTGAATTAGAAAATTTCAATTCAGGGAAACAAAGATAAGGGTGGTTAAGAGTTTTTACTAATCCCATATGAACCCCATATAAACCTCGATATAAAACTCCATATCAATCACAACAGCTCCGTGGTAATCCAAAAGATAAATTAGAAAACATAGAAAAATCTGGAATTTACGAAATCAGTTATCAAGATTGCAACAATAAATACATCGGCCCGAGTCAACGAGGTATATGAACACATTTCAGAGAGAATTTTGCCCACATGGTAAACGGAAGGGTATGAAAGTCCAGTGTAGCCCAACATGCATTAGACAATGACCACAGAATTGGCGAATGTAATTTGAAACTGATTCAGTATGTGCATGACACGAAGGTACTCGATGCACGTGAGACACTAGAAATATCAAAATGTACAAATAACATTCTTCTAGCCAATCGTTATCGCTTCGCTTAGATATGGGACAATGGGAAATATGCATAAGAATCAATTCTTTTCGCTCAAATCTTTATTATCGTCAAATTATAATCAAAAGGTATATTTTTATTTGGTTATTTTTCAAACCCAAAAAAAATTATTTGGAAGTGAAAAATAAGGGAAATTAAAACTCACAAAAAACGTCACCACTGGTCGAAAATAAATGACACGTCTGAGTACACAAAATGACAGCATATTTGTGCAGAGGTCGAAGAGGTAAAAGCTGCAAAGTAATTATTATTTTACATGATACATTTCAGTCCTCAAGATAGGTTTGTATCATAAATGTACATAGCAGTTTATAATATACCAACACAAAGGTCATTCATACATAAGTTGTCATTGAACTTGCTCCAAAACTACTATTTTACGTCATTCCATAATAATGTATACATAATATTACATTACTTCACTCAGGAATGATGAGTTTATTTACTTCTTGTTTACTTTGTTGTACAATCTGATAAATGTGAACTGACTTGATGTATATTATAAATCGATATGGGTTACGCTAGTTACTACTCAAAAATCCACACTCAGCTGTACATAAATATAGCCCACCTACAGTATATACGAAAATTTCTCACCAGTGATTTCAAACGTTCGCATTGCTTGGAGTACGAAAAAACAATTTTTCCTACGACCACATAGGAAATTGACACATATTGCACTCTCTTCTTCCATGGAAAGTGACCTTTATTCTCACTTGTGCGGAAAGCTCCTTTCCTCATTAGTATGGAAAGTACTTTCCGCATGGCTATCAATGAGCCGTCAAACCTGTGAATCCTGTAAGAATTACAGATGAAACTGATAGGTAACTAATTATCCATAAAAAATAAAGAAAAGGAAAAGAAGTGTTGTATTATACTTAAGTACTTATTTATTGCCACATTTTCAAATAAACGTCAATTATCGTTATTTCCTGATTTCACTATAAAAGTTCTCGCAAACGCATTTTTATAGAAATAATATTCAAACATAGACTGACACAAAAAAACTTTAGAAAAGTCAGGCAACTCAATATACTAATTGTCTATTCACACTTCACACAACATTAAGATCCTTTCAAGATTTATATTATGAATTATGAGTATTTATTACAAAAATCATTACATTACATTAAATTTATATTCATCAAAAGTCAAGTACCCCTCTAGGGTCTGCCAGCTGTCAGTTTGCTGTCAAGGTGAATTCATATTGTAGCGTATATTACAGATAAGCGATCTGATATTCACATATTGTTTAATGAAATAGGCGGTCGTATGAAAAATTGTGTTCATTACTTGTGCGAAAGTGATTGTTCACACTCGTGAGCCTGTCGCACTAGGCTTATGCCTCGTGCTATAATATTTCTCACTCTAGTGTAAAATACTATATCGGGGGTATTACTACTAGTGTTCTTGCACTTCGGTATAAAACAATACTTGTGAGAAGGTTGGTTGGCTATCTATATAGCAATTTAAAATGAAAATATGTATGTTTGAGTAAATGACACGCTTGGAGCAAACAAACACGGGACAAGTCCTCCGATGACTTCCAAAGCGCGCGGTAGTGGGTGACTTTTGAACGGCTCGAATTGAGCTGGTGTTTTATATTTCACTTTGAACAATAATTCCATAGTATATTACATTACTAGTGCAAAAAATCACTTTCACACAAGTAATTGAATCTTTTTTTTCTACAGCCACCTATTTTATGTAATATACGCTACAATATAAATTCACCTTAGCAGCAAATTGACAACTGACAGCCCCTAGAGGGGTACCTGCAATTGACAATTGATGAATATATTTTTAATTGCGTCGACTTCAAAGAAATGATTTTTGTAATCAATACATATGATTTATGATATAACTGTTGAATGGACATTATTGTTGTGTGAACTGTGAATACAAAATTATCATATTGTTTTTTTCGTCTCAGTCCATACAGGGTGTAACTGAATAAGTGTAAAACATTGAAGGAGGTTATTCCTCATCGGAAAAAAGATAGGATCTTTCATACAAAGAAACTTCATTGGAGCATCCCTTGTTAAGATACAGCCCCTAAAAGGGGGTACATTAAATTTGTATAACAATTTTTTTCACAAGCACTGAAAAAGTTACAATATTGAAATTAACCTGACGTTTTGTACTACCAAAAAGACACTTAGCTAGTAATTTATTTGGTTTACCCCATGGTTGTAAGGGGTGGAAAACGCAACCCGTAAAATTTATTTCCAATGTAACTATTTTTTTATTATTTATTTACCATTTGAAAATCTATTTCCGATAACCTGTTTCATTCTAAACAAAAAATGTCTCTTGGGTTATTTGCCGAAAATAAACCAGTTCGCAGCAAAAAAATTATTTTAGGAACAGCTACAGGGATACATCGTCATAAATGCGAAAATACGAAACTGATCTATTTAGTAGATCGCTATTAGCGATAGTAATAATTAAATTGGTATGACGCTGTCAGTTTGTGAATTTTCGAAATTGAATTGATACTAATTGTGTGTTCATGTTCTGTTCTTAATTTGTCACTTTAAATTTTATGTACCCCCTTCAAGGGGGTATATTAACAAGGGATGCTCCAATGAAGTTTCTTTATGTGAAAGATCCTATCTTCTTTTCGATGAGGAATCACCTCCTTAAATATTTTATACTTATTCAGTTACACCCTGAATTCAAATATTGTTTCATCAAAAGTGCACATTAATTTGCAATAATTTTCATAGTGAAATGAAGAAATGACGTTTATTTGAGAATGTTTCAACAAGTGAGTACTTATGATACAACAGTTCTTTCCTTTATTTTATTAGTTACCCATCAGTCAGTATATAAATAATAACAATAGGGGGGAGCAAATGATGTTTGCATCTGTAAATCTTACATTAATTAATTGGTTTTAACGGGTTCGACGGCTTATTGACAGCCGTGTGGAAAGTACTTTCCTCACTAATGCGGAAAATAACTCACCGCACTATTGAGTATGAGGGTCACTTTCTATGGGAGTAGAGAATGCGATATGTGTCACTTTCCTATGTGGTCATTCATTCAAGACATTCGAAAAATCATGCACATTCCTTATTGGCGGCTAACTGCGACAGTCGATTCCCACACAGAACGTACGATCGCCGCCGTCGCGTACGCATCAAGCAGCCGCGCTCTCCAGATCCCAGCTCACGTGCACCCCATTAGGGCATCCGCTGCGAGTAGCGTCATCAGCGGCGACGCTGGCCGCCTCTCTCCGAAGCGGATTCGAAAATTCAAATTCCGAACGCGTACACAACGTCGCTGCTACCGACTGCCGACCGGCTACCGTGCACCCCGCCCACTCTGATCCGATAAATGCAGTGCTCGGTTTGTTTCGTCGTTTTGGATATCCCGCGACCGGTCATTAGACGCACCGGCTACTGATATCACTTATTACCACCGGTGATGCTGGTTTCTGACCGCCGATGCTGCTCCGCTGCTCGCTCTGGACGAGGTACGTGTGTCGTAGGCCGCTGCGATTAGACGAAAAAGCAGATCAACGTATACTTTATTGTCTGAAGATGTTATAACCCCGTTGGCAAAGTCACCTGAAAGTCTATACGTGAATACAAATTGGTTAACAGTAATATCACAGTTTCCTGTACAATTCTCATCTACAATGTGTCTCAAAACCGAGAATTGTTTCGTTATACAATAGCTTCCTCAAACAGAAAACAGGGTCAGTGAGAATCGTGAAGGAAACTGTGATATTTTTGTTTTTGTATAGATTTTCATCAAGTATCGGCCAGTTCGATTCAACATATTGGTAAATACAGTCACCGATTGAAAGAATACATGGGTACAGATATTCATTCCCAGATAGCACAATCACGTCTCAATGACGTTTTTGAAACGTCCCACTATGAAATGCAGGACATCCTCAAAACGTCCATTTTACGGACGTGAACGTCTTATGGACGTCTTTGTAACGTCCATTGTTAATAATCAGGATGTCTTTAAGACGTCCATAATAGAACATATCAGGTCTTCGAATGGACATTTTAGGATGTCTTCAGGACGTCCATTCGAGAACAATTCATGGACATAATCAGGATAATATATTTCCGTCCTGTGTTTTTGTATACTGCAAATTATTAATTATTCATTGATTATGTCGAGAAACTCAAAAAAATATTTGACATTCTACAATCTTTTATTTGGAAGGAATATGTGTTTTGTTTTGTTGGGAATAAGAACAAGGAACACTCTCACTGGAGGGTGGAGAACCAGAGTAAAATAGAGCAGGATTTTCCTTCACTCCTTCTTCTTCTTCTTGAGAACTGGAAGCCTCATTACATGGTGAATCTGCGGATGGCAGGAATGTATAGGGAACAGATTTAGATTGCTATTTAGCACGTATATAATGTTTAAGTCATCACCCTGGTCTACGAGAGTCGGAGATGAAAGACAGTCGAATAACGAATAAAACGAATGACAATAACAGCTAGGAGTTACTCGTTATGCAACAACACAGAACAACAGGTACACAGAACCAACTGCTCAAAAGGAACTGCAGCTTTCTTTTTTTGGCAATGATTTCAGAAAATGCTGCCAATTTGTGAGAAAATTCCAACCAAAGTTATCATTGATGATTTAACGCCGATATCTTGCTGGATTAGACTTTTTGTATCAAAAATAATATAGTTGAAAATGTGAAAATATGAATGGAATGTTATTGATAAGTTGAAATCATAGTCACGGAACGTATATCAGAATGACTTTCCTTACTAGAATGTCATAGTAAAACATAAGCCATCTTTTATAATCATTCCGTCGATATTTAGGTAATGCTGTTTAAGTAATGGAATAATACAATGCAAATGTGATTTCAAAGGAAATATAGTAAAATACCTGTTATGGACGTTCTACGGATATACATTTCTGGACGTCCCGAGGATGGAGTGAGCCAGAATTAGTCTAAGACGTACAGACGATAAATGGACATATAATGGACCTTTTCAAAACGTCCTGTGCTTTCTGAGTATAGGCTAGTTAAGATGGTAGTTCCGATAAACACCTTCATTGCGACTTTACGGTCTCATTCTGTCATATTGTTCTCATGTCCCAACTGGATGAATGATTTGAAATCTGTTATACCTATAAATGAAATATTCATTCATGCTATCAGACCAATTGAAATGTTCAGGACATCGTATATATCTCAATTCCTATATCGTTTTGAAATTGAGCAAATTTAAGGAGGAGTTCAAATCCCTGAAAAAATCAGACGAAGAACTGTAAAATATTCAATGGCTTGAACAATTGGAAGTAGAATGTATCGGAACGAAGAAAAGTAGTACAAAGCGTATGGTTTCATGATTATGTGAATAGCAACGGTTTCATCTAGAAATATGCAAAACGTACCTTGAGTTGATAAGCGTTTCAGCAGGACCTTTTTTGTGTGTTGGTCTAGCTTTCATTCACTAGATGAATACCATATTATGCTTGAATTGTACAATGAATGCAATTCGACAATCAAATAGTCACTGAACGATAGCAATCTTGAATTGGTGTGACAAGACAAGAGTGGAGGAACTCTCTTCAATTCATATCTGGAAAAGGGGAAATGTAAGAGAAGTCGTTTGAAGGTGATTTCAAGCAGAATTGGCTTGAACCGAATATATTTGAGAAAATGTTAATAGAATTATCAGTACCTAAACTGAAGAAAATCACTTGAAATGGTCTCCGAAGTTGTAGTTAACTGAGAAATGTCATAACTCTTTTTTCAATGCGATAATGGTATGTGAATAGATGAATATATCCATACCAAATACAAAAAAGTATATCACATACCAAGCCGGTCAAAGGCCGAGGTGAGAAATTTTCCGGTAGGAAGAAGATTGATTTCGCCAGGGTTTGTGTACTATTTTATTCACAACCATTCGAAATAACGTTATGGAATGAACAAGAAATCAATATCTGCAAAGATAACTTTGATTAATTTCCTGAATGTTCCTGGTAGGCGTTGAATGAAGCTTGTCATTTAAAGAAATTACTGCTAGCAAACTTATTGATTGGATTCGAAAAGCAACTGCACTTCCTGGGACGGAAAGTATTTGGAGAATGAGCAAGGCTCACAGCCTACAGCCTCCACCTTGGGAATCCACCATCTTCACCGTTTCAAAGTAGCTGACATCCATCTCGTATCGATTAGGTCAAGAATATATTCGGCGAACATGGATCTTCTCTTGATGAGACTAGAGATCACCCGCATATAACATGCTTCTAACTTCCTGTCGAAAATACCTTCAAAGAGCAGAGTCAGTTACTCCTATACTTATTCGTAGCCGGCAGTGGATTGCCAGAATACCCATTGTTATTCGAATGTTTTTTGGGGATGGTATATTATCTGCTTGTTTTTGTATTGGGATAGCTAATTAGGTCTATGGCTCTTCTATCGAGGGATTGCAGATAGTGGTTTCATCCCTATGCCTCTTGAATTTGCGATGGTCATGTTTTTCAATGAGCGCCATAGTTGCCTATGTCGGCATGCCAATAGAAGGATCAGGCCCCCATTCAGACAGGCAAACATCTTGGCTAGAGAATCAGAAACGCAATTTCTTGATGTAGCAACCTTCCCGAGTATTCATCATGCAGCTATTGCTATTCCAGAGAATAGACTCAATAATTCCCAGAATTTGTTCGATATTCATGTTCAAAGACCTTGACTTTTCTTAATCCTCCATTCGTTTTAGATCTATCCGTTTGAATGTCATAAACATACGACTATTTTACGTTTGATTCCGCTCTGCTTCAAGATGATGCAAAACATACTGTGTTCAGAATCTCGTATAAGTAGTTCTCAAATCATTGTCACTTGATAAGTCTCAGACGCCCATGACTTTATTCTCGATTGCAACTAGTATTTCGATGACATAGCTGAATTGCATCAATGAAAGGAGGATGGCAACGTGATCAGGAATTTCTGTATGAGAAAATGTGCTGCTCTAGTGTGAGAGTGTACAGGCACTGCTTCATACACCTCGTATTGCTTTGTTTACATTGGGTCACTTGGTAGCTCGCCTTGTGATGAGATCTCTTGGCGGTAGATGTAAATGACGTCTGAAAATACATTCAGTTAATGTGTTCCATTGTGTGGAAATATGTTTCTACTAAATGTTTTTGCTTTCGGTGTGATCTGTACAACCACTGCGCAACTGGAAAAGGAGTGAACCCTGGTTCATATTAACATAGGGTGAAGTAACGCAGAAAAGTGGTCAAGAGAAGGCAGAGGAGAGGAAAGGAAGCATACATGAACGTTCGAGATGGAAAGTGAGGCAAAGTAAGGGAGGTAACCCAAGAGATGGCCAATATTAAACCTCATACCCTACTTCCTTACCTCTGGCCAATCAAAATGAACCTATTTTTCGAGTTCTACTGATAATTAACGACTGATGTTACAGATCTCTACTAGATTTTTGTTTCTCTACTCGCAAGAGAATAGAAGAAAAGGTTAAAATTGCAATTAGTGGTATCGCGATTTCAACGTCTATAAATTAAAGAAAAAAAATTAAAAATGTCAATTGATATCGCAAATTAAAAAAAATAAGGACGATTCCACTGACTGTTGGTGTTGAAAATGTGAGACAAAACTCCTAAGAAAAATATACATATTTTAGGTTTACATGAATTAGGTTTCTCTGATACATTGCCTCACTGAAATGCATCACCTCACGTTCACGTGAACCAGGCTTCAAGCTTTTGCCAGCATGGATTGGATGAGCTATACCTAGTTGCCTGCTTGAGCACGTGCAAATTTCAATTTTTGTTAGTAAATTTTTGAAGCTTTCTAGTCTGTGGCTTCAAAAAAGTATTGAAACTGATTTTGTCATTATTTCAAATCGGTGCGGCTTTGTGTTCTATTTTGGGTGGACTAAGAGTACATAGTGGTTCGTTCGTTCGGCTTGTTATTGCTACCTACGTACCCCTTAATCTAGATACAACTCTCTCTCTGTCCACTTTAAATTAAAATGTGTGCCGTAATGCTAATGGGCGGCGTCAACTGATGCCATGTTCGAATTATTTTTTACTTTCGATCGATGGAATGTCTATTGACCGAAAATACCGCCGATTGTTTCCCGAAGGGTTCGAATATCAGGTACCTTCACTGTTATTAACTCCTCTGTATGTCTATTTTTTATGGATTATAGCATGCTGAAGTAAGAGAAAATTCACATTTTTTTCGAGACATTGTGTCAATTCCAGCAAACAAGTATTGAACGGAGTGTAGTTTCCATCAGAAATTACTTCAGAATTAAAAAAAAAATATCGAGTATTCTAATGAATCGAAAATACAGTAACAGTCAGAACTGTTTTAAATACGTAAACTCTTCCTTTGTATATATTTTTGATGATAATGTATTTTTTATTCAAGATTCGTTCGGAAAATAGGAAGAAAACTTCACCTTATAATTGAAGACCTATTGAATTGCTTTCTATCATATCCAAAATTTCAGAAAAGCCATAAACATGAAGCTTATTATATATCTGAAGGAATCAAGAATAATTGATGATAGACAATACGGCTTTTTCCATGAAAGATCTTTCAATGATTTAATGGCGTATGTTGCACATATTTCGCAGCATTCCATCGAAAAATTCGAGAAAAAAGTTACCTGTTGCACTCGACATTTTGTGCTTTGTTGTATAGTTTCTGGTCCGATAGGTCTCTATGGAGTTTTTTGATGGAGTACCGTGTGATATTCTCCCAATAAATGCAGGTGTTCCACAGGGTTCAGTTATGGTGCCTATTTTGTTTCTGCTTCATATCAATGATTTTCTGGGGAACCATTTCGTTCAGTGTATAGTTTTGCGGATGACAGCACCATTCATATTATATTCTCTTCCAGAGCTCCATATCAGCACGAGAAACAAGAATTCAGTGAGGCATAATCGTCAATAGTATTGACGATTACTTGGCGAAAATAATAAAAAGGGGGTAACATCAACTGGTGGAATTTGATGCTGGAAAATCCAGGCATGTCTCTTCTCAAAAACTCCATAATAAAAGCCAAGCTTTCACTAATCGGCAGCTGATCTGCAAGGTCATGTATCGAGCTCTGCACCAAAACCTCCATTGAAACTTTTTGATTCTATTCAGAGGCAGTCCATCTTGTTGGTGATTCCTCACTTTCGAGACCACTCATTTCGTCGGAGCTTCGTAAAAGGATCGGAGACTTGTATGTCTTCTAAAAACAATCAGTGTGAATTGTCATCAATCGTTCCACCCTTGAAAGTATCAACACGGAGGACCCGACGAGTCCGAAAATCACACCCCTTTGTTGTGAGCTTGGAGACTTGTCGAAATCCTCTTGTCCAGGGGTCTTCCTTCAATAGAACAGCTGATCTTTGGATCTCCTTACCAAAAAAGTCATTCCTGAGGCTAGCGAACTTCAAAAATTTCAAGTGAATGTGAATTCGTATACCCTCTCCCTTGATTCACGCAGTGAATCTGTATACAAAAAAATCTCATTAATATATAATATTTTTCCTGTAAGTGGGTGGAAACCTGTTGAGGGTAAAGTATTATTATTATCCATCAAAATTCGATGTTAATTTTTCTCATCCCTTCATCATTAATCCTATGGTCTATATTTTCAGATAACGCCACATGGAATTGTCCAAAAACACGATAAATGAAAAATACTGATGGCGAGATTAATTATCAAAGGGTGAATTCGGAATAATTTGTACAGAACTCTATTGGCTATTATTTCGTGATTTCAGGCGTATTTATGAATGTTTTTTTTTTGTTTGGTATGAATTTTCCCAGCATGGGGATTTGAATGAGATTTCATTATTAACCAAGAATTCAACCGACTTTCCAAAATGGTAGTGAACTCTCATTCTATCAACAAGAGAATAAACTGCTAAAAGCGTTTCAGTGATTTTAGAGTCGTGAACACCACAGGGGGTCCTGAGAGATGGATAGCAGCAACAACGTATTCGTTCGTTCAGTGAACTAGTAATTCCAGAATAGGACCCCTGCTCTCAGCTACTTTTTGATAATACCCTGATATTCGAGGATAAATGATTCAGCTATCTTTCTATCAGAGATAATTAAATTCGGACTTACATATCAAAATCACCATCATTTAGTAGATTATTTTGCATTAGGGTCATTCCAAATGATAATTATTAAATCAGTAGCATATAAGTTGTTGCAAATAAAATTATATACTCCGGTAGCAATTTATGCCATAAATATATTCAAAATTCTGAAGTTACGCATACATTTACAATAAAATCACTTTAACGCATTCATTATTTATCTCTGCATATAAAGCAGCCAGCTGATAGAATACCGTTTACAGTCGCCGTATTTGGATCGAGCTGAAAAAACGAACAGGCGGTGATAGATTTTCATTATCAGTTTCAAAATGATTATACAGTGCGTCTCGAAAGTGGCTCCCTTCCTTCTATCAAAATCTTGGACAAGTACAAAAACGTCAGCTTATTTGGCAACCATCCAGAGGCGGAGCTTGAATTTTGAATGTTAGTATTAAGGGTTGTCCTAAATTCCCCTAATTACAAAAATTCATAAATCGTTTCAATATATTTTTTCTGAAGTCTATCTAAACTTCACCACGTGACCTTTTTTCCCAATTGAATTTTTCATCTCCATAATTAAATGTAAATTCAGCTGATGATGAACCTATGTAGGTTCGAAACATTACTGAATCACCGTCCTGACATCCTTTAAATATTAAATTGTGGAGACGACTTAGAGTTTTTCTGCACCGTAAAAATAATATAATAATAGGTTTTTTCCATACCTTTTCAAAGAGGTGTCGCTTGCCGTAGGGTTCCATATAAAATTATTGGTCACAATGGCCTTGTGACTTCATCTTAGCCGATTTCATCATCTATCATCACTAGTAGGGAAGTTTACAACCTTTAATATTTCGTTTCCAAATTTCACTTGCTTATGTATAATCGTTCCAAAGATACGAGGGGGGAAGGGGAATTTTGAGAAGCACTGTATATACTTCATAATAGATACAAATTTACTAAGTTTTTCAAAGAAGTGAGGGAATATGATTATCCAATGAAGATCTCCTCGTATTACAAGAAAGCATAGATATGAAAAATAGTTCATATTTACTGCATGTGACGGATATGCAGGGAAATGACCATTATCGCATGAGATCCATTTCTAGTATTCAACTCGAAGAAACTTCCTCGCCACTTTTCATTGTGAAGATGGCAAAAAAATTAGAACGACATTCAAAAGACTTGAATACGTGCACCTTTGATATCGTGGAGAAAGACGATACAATTCACGAAATGTGATATCGAACAAACTCCAAACACGTACAGCAACTAGGTCTGTAGCTATGGAGACAGGCCTCTATGCATCTCGTAATAGGGAGGGGAGCAATAATTAACCAATATATCGATCCAATCGAACCAATTTATCGATTGGAGATCGCAAAGAATGAGAAAATGCCAATTATCCTGAGAGACTTAACCATATTGAAAAATGAGCCGAGAGTATAAGGTAAGGGGCTGGAGTATCCATTCGCAAATATACATATACATAGATATCTGTATATCAACAAGACAATAATTCAGTGAACAACCGACAGATTGACACATATGAATAACTCCAGAGAGATATACAGACTGTGGAAATACTGTGAAGAACTGAAATCGCGGGGGCACGGCACAGCTCTTCAGGTAAACTGACAGTCATTTGACATCTGAAGTTGAGCATCGCCGAGCGCGGTTAGTACTTGGATGGGTGACCTCATACAGGGTAAGACCGCGTCGAAAGCCCATACAACTGCAGCAAAATAGCATATCATAGCTCGCAATGAGCACAAGATATATTGAGGATATGCCGTCTTTCGAAGAGGACGTAGAGCCGGCGGTCACGAGTCCATGGATGTTGGGCTCGTAAAAGATCCATACCTCTGGGTGGAATACCGCGAAAACCGGCAAAATTTTCGGTTGGGAGAAGTGTGCTCACCGGCGTCGTTAATTGGCCTTGGTAGCGAAAATAGGGCGACGTTAAATGAAGACTTGAATTGAACTGAAATATTCAGCAGACATGAAAAAGCTGACGAATTGGTTGAACTCTTTCAGGAGCAGTTAGATGTATTCCTATCTAATAGCCCAATTTGGACATAAAGTGATTTTCCAAAAAGAAACTTTATTATTTTTCATTATTTATTTGAATGAAACTACCAAAAAATAATTCTGATGAATATTTAAAAAAAACAACATAACAAAATGTAATGAAGAATGATATAACTGGGAATTACCTTTTTTATTCCTCATAGAAAGTGCACAGAACATGTCGAACAGCAAATTTGTACCTATCGGTGAGTTTTTTGTACTGCCAAATGCACATTTTCTCTTCGTGCTATACGGGGGCTGTCTTCTATCTACAGGTTTCAGTTTCTCTATAGCGATGAGAATGTGCGGATTTCTGATTCCTGGACAACGTTTCCTTTAGTATCATGTTATGAGCATTTCAATAAAAGCTAAAGTAAAATATTCCATGGTTACCTTTTTGAGATTGAACCACAAAAGATTTCGTATCAGATTAAATACTTTCGTTGTCAATATCCTCATTTTTTTGTTTTAGTTGCCAATCCGGAGAACTAATCACTATGGGAGATGTAATTGTAACAAATTAAAGAATGTGAGCGGTGGTAGGTACATATTTTGGATCAAGTTCCAAGTAATATTCGTGAAAACTGAGTGTGAAATTTTATCAACAAAATTTTCACTTATTCTCATAAATAAATATATCGATAAAAATATTCCTACCAATATAGTATACTGTTTTTCATGTAGGAAAAGCCTTAACATTTCTGGACGACTGTGAAGATCGTTAAGTCGAGGCGCAAGCCGAGACTTAGCAACACAGAGTTTCCTACGAGGTAAAAATACTATTTTTCCGCCTTTCGTTCAGATATCAATAAATTTCGGAAAATCCCGAATAATTTCATTTACAAATGAATGGTGCTTCGAAATTCGTAATGAAGTTACTTGGGATGTTATGGAAACTGTTTTCAATCATGTATGTAGAACACTAACAACGGTAAGGAAATTTCAATCACTTGCAATAAAGAAATCTTGACTTTTCTTCGAGAAATTTTGTCTGTGACGTTAAAATTCCCTAGCGACTTGCGAACGAACAACTCTTTTTTGACTGAAATAAATAATTTGAAGTGCTGCGACAAGAGATACATTGCACGAATTTGTTCTAACTTGTCCAACCCAAAAATACCGCCATCCAAAGAGAGGCACATCATGTTTCAGTGAGTTGACATGATAGAAAGTCATCAGTAAGGTGGTTCACAAATTCAACCGCTGCTTTGTTGATAAACATTTGTTATACTTCTGGTACATTTTATGAAACAATGCCCACAAAGGGTTTGTTTCCTAATAGTTCATTTCTGAAACCATGGCGTCGGAAAGATTGAAGCAGACCATAGTGTAACTGGAGACCGCAGTAGGAATACCCAATGTGATAGACAGAGGAGACATGTGAGGAATTGAGTCAGAGAAGTACATAAATATCGATAAAAATAAAAAAATAGACTCAGTAGCACTTCGCACAAGGACTAATGAGAAAAAAATCCTCTGAAATGGTTGAACTCACCTGTGTACTATGAAAGGGCACAGAAGAATGTGAGATATGATGCAACAGGATATGAGATTTCTGAGTGCAATGAAATATATGGGATTGAAGCGCAATTAGTCTGAGAGTTACGATTTCCGAAGACTTAGGAAAAAGATCAATTCAAGAGACTTCCACGAAGATCAGTAATGAATGAAAAACATTGGGTTAACTACTTCTACGAGATATTTCACTAATAGGGAATTCTCACTAATTATATTGTTCTGTTAATTCATGCAAAAATTATTACCGAAACGCTAGCTTTCAACAACTTCCAGTCAAGATAGAAATTCACAAAATATTCTTAAAATATAGCAGAAGTCACTAAGTTGTGTTGTTCTTATAAACATATTCTATACATACTAACTATAACATATACTTGAAATGTTTTTTTTCTAAATAGTTTTCTGATACTCTACACAATACAGAATTCACGATGCAGAAAAACTCAAAGTCGTCTACACAATTTAATATTTGAAAGATGTCAGTACGGTGATTCAGTACTTTCAAATATTAAATTGTGGAGACGACTTTGAGTTTTTCTGCATCGTAAATCTACTACACTCCACTTTGAGATACAATGGACTTCTACCACAATACAGAATACAGTTTTTTAATATGAATTCAAACAACTTTCTGTATGATTTTCTGTCTTATAGCTCTAAAAAAGTTAAAACGCAGAACTAGTTTCCATCTGTCAATTATAAACCTTTAATACTAGAGATAATTCATTGACGTCATGATATTCCCTATCAGATCTCATTGTTATATTAATTTGAATACGGAAAAGACGAACAATTCATTTTGGTATTTCATGATACCAACCCGGACGTGATTTTTCAAATTCAATGATAACAGTCAATTCCTATGGCACAACAATGTGAAAAGAAATCTCCACTCCAGACTAATTAACCAATATACCAATGACTTATGGTGGATGAAGTCTCGATTGCATTTTATTGTCCATCGTGTTCGGTGATGATCAAATCCTATTAACCAATATCATTCATAGTGTTTGATGTTGCGAAAGATATTTTTCATTTCGAATACCATCCAGACCATTAGTTTTTTCATGTCGAGTTCCTTCATTGCCCGAGAATTCAAAAAAAAGTCTCCTCTCCAAACTAGAATATACAGCTATTACTTTTCGTTTTGTGTATCCCCGATCGAATTTCTTTTCTAATATCGGATACATTGATGTCAGTTCGAATAAAAAAAAAGCTATAGCACCATTCAAACGTTCGATCGAACTCTTTTGTTTCGAGCACAGAACAAAGATTCATTATTTTTTTGTGCGCGGAGCGTCAATTTATCTTATAAAGATGGTATAAGATGTATTCTAGATGGGCTATAAATATCGAACGGTAGCATTCCTGAATGGACAACGGGGCTGTTCCTGCATGTCGCACGTCAAGCGCTCATAATGGATGAGGACCTGAAACCGAAACATAACAACCGCCAAAAGAAACCTGAGAGGTACCACAGTAGCTCTTTGAATCGTTTAGATGCGTACGGACTATCGGTAATGAAATTCGTTTTGTAATGCATACCATTAAGGACGATCACGATATATTATTTATACCTTTGTATTGAGCGCTAGTCGATTTCTACTGATTTAAATCTGGCGTTCCGTTATGTTTATCAGATTTATCTTTCGGAGGGTACACCATCGAGGAAAATCCTGCTGTTTTATATAAAATGTTTCTGAGGTTTTGTGATCCTATAAGTACACAGATCAGGATCGTTAGATACGTGGATCAGTCGAAACTACTGAATTATTCAGACTAGTTGATTTCTTGCTTCGTTATTCTCCAAGAAGACATTTACATTATAACTAATTAGATAGTGGCCACAATAAGCTTCAAACTTAACCTAACTTGGTATCAAGGTAAAGATTTTGCAAGTATATGGAAAGCTCAACACAAAAATCATTTCATGAATTGAAATCTTTGATTGTATTAGAAAACAGTATTTCATTTCTGTAGGCAAGTTATTGATCATATTAAATCTGTTCCAGTTCTCATTGGAGGACGGTTTCACCAGTCAAAAAAGAGTCGTCTATCTAACTATTGGAAATAGAATCGCGTGAAACTTGTGCCCAATTTCTTTGAATATATCCTGAACCAGGTTCCAAAAGAAGGCGGACAGACCTGACAAAACCACTGTTATCTTGAGATATACACATATCACATATCATCAGATAGTGTTTGATATAAACATTCGATGTTACTTTTGTTTTGTATTCGACTTGCACTGACTTGGAGAAGAAAAATCTAAAAATTATCCCCTCAAAACTTGCTTTTCCCCACAAAAATTATCATGTTTCTGAACATCATTACCTGAAGCTCGGTTCAATGTATGTGTCTAAATGCCCATTTATTCAGAGCAGAGTAGATCAAAATATACTACCCCGGTATGAGCCTCATGAAATGAATATAAAATAATAATGAACATCTAACAATTTTAAATTTTCACTTTGAATTACCATATCAGAAAAGAAAAAATGAATTTGTCAGTCAAAACACTACCTTGTAAAAACCAATTTCATGGCCTTTTCCAGCCTAGTTGCTGATAGAGCAGTAGAAATCCGAAATCTGACTTCATTGTAAAACATACTTGCCTCTGCAATTAATTTGCAGAATGCAACTGATTGCTCGTTCAATATTATTAATAATGAATTTGTTGATTTGTATTCAATAATATAATGTTTCTTCATGTTAACTTTCGGGTTTTTTCCGCAAGCTAGTAAAAAAATTGATGTACCTCACATGTGCGTTAGGTAACTTTTCCGAGTCGTTCCGGTTTCTGTAAAGGTGTGCGGCAAAGTATCACTCTCCGCACTTGTTAGGTAAACTACTATTTCGTGAATGTTTGGTGTATCTAGTGAGAAAGTTTTATGATTTTTCCAAATGATGAGTTCAAGAGAAAATTTTCTTTGAGCTAAACAAGCTTGTAAGGGTTTGAGACTGGAATGTTATCCCTATGAATGGATTTCTTTTGCGAACCTCCTTCTAGTCGTGTAATATCGTATAAATGGTATCTGCTCAATTTGAGTTTCGAGTGTTTGATATATGAATTGAACAAGAAAAAGAGACTTCTATGTGGTTCTATGTGGTTGTCTCAGATAGATTTTTATGAATGATTTACACATATCAACAAATAGTTTTTTCTGAATATTTGCTCTTACTTCTTTTATAAAAGTATTGTATCCGTTTTGCAATTTCTAAAAACCGAGTTTTCTTACTAAACAACTATATCACCAGCATATATTTTTGAAAGGAATTGCGGGTTTTATATTCTGTTCTTGTGATTAATATAAAAATTTGAGGATCTCATGGTAGAGATTTTTCTTTCAGAAATGTCTCTCTGTCACATTGAGGAATGACCCAGCCACGTTTCATGGCGCTGCTCCTAAAAAATTGCGTAGGGAGTTAGTAACAAGGCCCAATCGCTGAAGACCTTTGATCGGTGTCGATAGCGTTTTAAATAAAATACTGTGGTGTGGATGTCATTCGAAACTTGCCACCTTCATTCCAAAACTGTGAATGTGTTCAGTTCATCTCAATATGATAAATGCGGTTTGAGATTTTCAGGGATTCATAATATTAGAGTATTCCCAACAACTAGATATTTTCTGTTAGAGAGATACCAAAGTATTTATTATTCTACTCTAGATGTATGTCAAACATATCATTGTAGTAGATGTGACAAACTGAACGAGATGAAACATGTTTTTATTAAAGAGTAGTATGTAAGTATGGATTTTTCTATGCTAAACCTCAATTTCATGTACATTACGAAAGTAGGTGGCTACGAAAACTGTACCTACAGACGAAATAAATAAATAAAGACGAAAAGTGTGCCGTACATTCGGCAGATGGTACGAGCATGTGCTGGCTATTTCGATCTACCACATTGATTTTCTGAAATTTATCTCTCGAAGCCAAAGGTCATACCTCCTTTTTAATCATTAAATCAAAGGTATAGGAGACCTGATGGTTCCAGCGTTGAGTTCAGAGTAACGTACCGGTTCGTGACCTTCTTAAACACTTCTCTATGTATTTGTGGGTATCCGATGAGTAATTTTTCAATTTCGATGAAAGTTTGATTATGAAGTAGGTAATATTGGAATGTCATATTCGGTCCTGATCCAATGGAAACCACAACTTCCTCCTGACCGTCAGGTTGACTAAAATTCGAAACTACTCATAATCAGAATTAAATTATTAAATATAACGAGTTCAAGTGGCGTGAATCCATCATGACAAAACCAATTATTCGTGAGTAACAAATTCATGAGATTATAGAGCCATTTCAAACAAAATCCATCTCTTTTCATACTTTTCATCATCTTCCAGCGTGGCCGATACGAGTTCGATTGATACTCTCATAATATTATAATCTTATAAGCTAAGAAATACATTCCAATTTTGTTTTGAACGAATCGATTAAAATACTGAAAATGTCTATGGTAGAGTATTCACTGTTGTAAGTTCCAATAATTCTATTGATTGGGGAATTTTTCCTTAGGTTACTTCTATGGATTGTTTGTTCAAAAGTGAGATTGTTTCTCAAGTGACGAGCAGATACAAGTATATAATAAGGGTGAATCGATACGGTTGCTCAGTATTTTATGTAAAAATATAATATCGTTGTGCTGTCTGCAAATTACTAGAGTACGGATATCAAATTGTTCTCTTAATCTGTAGGAGCTTCCGGTTTACTCGTATATTTCATTCATTTTATAATTGAGAAAACTTAAGTTATTTCGAATCACCTTCAGTCTGTGTTTATAAACTGGGTATTGAGGGCACCATACAACGGATGCATAGTTGACTCTACTGAAACCGTAAGCGTAGTACAGTGCTTTGAAGGCTTTAATTATTGATGTGAATTTTTTACTAGCTCCAAGAACCAAATACAACATTCGGTTCTTTTTGGCAGGTATATTATCGATGTGTGACGTAAATGTCATCCTATTATCAAAAATAACCCCAAGATCCTTGATTTCATGGCATTGTTAAATTTTGTTATTAAAATTGTAATCGTAGGAGAAAATATCTAATTTACAGCTGAAAGATATGAAAAAAACATTTATCCATGTTCAGACATAGTTTTTTCTTGAGACAGTTATCATGAAATCTGTCTGGGTCTTGTTGTAAATTATTACAGTCAGCGACATTAGTGATTCGAGAAAAAATTTTGACATCGTCTACATAAGGCAGGAAATCACAAAATCTAAAACACAAGCTCACATAATTGAAAAAGAGTATGAACAAAAGGGGACCCAAGTGGGAACCTTATGGTACACCTGATGTTTCTGAGTAAGGAGTTGATCTGAAGCCATCCACTATCATAATTTGGGTCCTATTATTGAGGTAAGAGGCAATCCATCGAAGTATATCTCCGTCATATGTTTATCGCGATATAGACGTGGACATATACATAAACAAAGTCATCAATTGATTTGTTTGATCGAAGATGAATTCCAAACTGTTCTGCGCTGAATTTCTTCTATCTTCGACGAAGTGAAGTAATACAGAGCTGAACCTACAATAACTAAGAAGACAGTTGGTTCTCAACGAGTTTATTTGATATGAATCACACCCAGGTACTCCTCTTGAATGACCGAATACTATGTCAATCTCAGATTTTTGAGAGGTTTTCCAGAAACGTACATATATCAGAAGTATTTGTGAATGAGTTTCGAAACCGGAAACAGATTTGGTTTTGAGACTTCAACAGAGATCAATATTTCCAGGTATATCAGTTCTTGTTTGTCATGGAAAATTACTGAAGAAGCTTAAAGCATGCGAAATGAGGGGAAAACACATATAATCTGTTAAAAAGTTACCTTTCTGACCGAAAACAACAGGTAAGCAAAGATGCTGTCGTCGGCGAAACTCGAATTATAACATACGGGGTACCACAGGGAACAGTTCTGGGTCCTCTCCTCTTTACCATCTATTTAAATGACTTATTGACACTCAAAAGTGAAGGAACAATTATCAGTTTCGCCGATGACACTGCTATACTGTATAAAACCAAAAAGTGGCATGAATTAAAAATCAAAGCTGAAAAAAAAATTTGCATATAATAAAGAAATAGTTTCAATATAATAAACTCACTATGAATATAGAGAAAACTAAATACTTACCTTTTGATGAAGTATTCGAGATTCCCGAAGTTGAGTCCATAAAATACCTTGGAATAGTAGTAGATAGACACTTCCAATGGGACCTACAGATAAAACATAATGTAAGTAAAATAAGGGGACTTCTATCAAGATTTAGGTATCTAAGGAAATTCTTGGACATTAGTCACCTAAAAACAGTGTACTACTCCTTGGTCCAGTCCATCCTTTCTTACGGTATTATGAGTTGGGGCGGAGTTAGTGACATACACTTAGAAAATCTCAATGTAGTACAGAGGTGGATACTGAAAATCATTTTGGAGAAACCTAAAGACTATTTCACCGATAGGTTGTGTGATGAAGCCAATGTATGTGACATTAGACAGCTTTATAGTCTAAAAATTTTAAATAACGTTTTCAAGAAAAAAATAGTTCTCTGCCCACCCTCTCACAGCTATGAGACAAGGCGAAAAGAAAACACATATTGTCCTATATTATGTGGTAAAACTATAGGCCAACGTAGTTGTGCTTACCTCGGAAGCAAACTCTTCAATATGCTACCTATAAATATAAAAACATGTAAAACTTTCACCAGATTCAAGATGAGAACAAAACACTGGATTTAAAAAAAAAATTCGATATTTTTCATAACATCGTTAATAACGGAGTATAAATCAATTTAATCGACTGGTTCCCTTGGTGAAGAATTTAAAATTAATATTTCATGAACTTATTTGAAAATTTTTAACAAATAGACTCGAATGTTTTCTCTATGTTCGATATTGAATATCATTTGTGATTTTATCCAAAGGTAGATGTAAGAGTTTTCACTAAAATATTTTTATTGATTCACCAATCAGTCACAAACTCCATTCGTCATACCACGCACAAGCTGAAATGAATCAGTTTCTGTGGTTCCTACCTGTTTATTCACATCCCCCTTTTGTTCACATGTATATTTCTGAGAGAAAAGTTATATGCTTATGAATAAACATTATTATTATTATATTATTATTATTATTTTTTTTTTTGGTTTCGATGGCATCGACTGCTAAGGTCATTAGCCATAGTTAACAATTATATAAAAATGTAGGTCTATGTTGATTCGAGTACAACACCGAGTACATATCTATATTTTTTTGAATATTCCTATTTGTTTGGTAAAGTTTATTATTGCATCTATGTCTTTTCTCTGCCCACTCAGTTGTTTATCGAAATTGTCTGTAATGCCAAGCCTGTTTCTAATTTCTGTATATCCAGGGCACTCAGATAGTATATGTCTAACAGTCAATCTTCTCCTGCAGAGTTCACACCGTGGTTGCCTGTCTCCCCTCATCATAAAAATATTCGTAAGATTAGTATGACCTATTCTCAGTCGGGTTATTACGGTCTGTTCTCTTCTTGATTGGACTGGAGGGCAAAAACTGTTTTTCACAGAAAGTTTCAGTGATTTGAGTTTTGAGTCTGATCTTTCCCATTCATTTTGCCAAAACTTGAGAGATACGTTCTTTAGATAGAGTTTGGTATCCTGGTATCTGATGGGGATGTTCTCGTTTATTCTCGATAGGGAAGCTGCCTTTGCAGCTTGATCTGCCTGTTCATTTCCGTAAATACCACAATGGCTTGGTATCCACATGAATTTAATCATTCTCAATTGACTTTTGACCGATTCTATTGCTGATAAGATTGTTTGTACCAAGGGATCCTTGTTGAACTTATTACTCAGTGCTTGTAGGCTACTTAACGAATCAGTACAAATTAAGAAGTTATCATATGTTTCAAACTCAGAATATCGGATGGCTTGGACAATGGCATATAATTCAGCAGTGAATATGCTATTTTCACGAGGGAGAGTCCAAGAGTGAGACATATTATTACTGGTGAAGGCGGAGCCAGTTCCCTCGTCGGTTTTTGATCCATCTGTATATGATATGTGATAGTTGGAGTATTCAGAGATGAGTCGAAGAAATTCAGCCCGTGTAACGGTTCTATTTAGATCTGCTTTCTTGAGTTAATTCAGCTGCAAATTTATATCTATAGGACTGAGAAGCCAAGGTGGGATTTCGCATGTTTTGATGTTATACATATCTCGAAAATGATACTCAGAGACATCTAGGAGCTCTTTCAACCGGACATTTGCTGGGCGAGTTATTGTAGGTCTTCTTTCATATATGTCATATTCTTCCTCGTTTGGTATTGGAGGGAAATTAGGATGGTCAGATTGAGCTTCTATTTCAGTTCCGTAGCTTGTGAGGAATTGATTCCTTCTATATTTCAGAGGGAGAACTCCTGCTTCAGCACACAGGGATAAGTAAGGGGTAGTTCGGAATGCTCTCAATGCCAGCCTCAAGGCGGCAGCTTGAATTGAGTCAAGGACTTTCAGTTTGGATTTTCGAGCTGATCCGTAAATCGAACATCCGTAATCCATTTTGGACAAGATGAAAGATTTGTACAATTTGATCAGTATTTCTTTTTCAGCACCCCAATGTATACTAGCAACAGATTTCATTGCATTCAGTGATTTTTTGCATTTTATAGCCAGATCGTCAATATGTGCTAGCCAGTTTAGTTTTTTGTCAAATGTTAGACCTAGATATTTAGTTGAATCTTTAAATTCCAGTTCAACCTCGTACAATTTAAGCTTGGGATCTTGGTGACAACTTCGCAGGCGACAAAAATGGACACAGTGTGTCTTGTTCGTGGAGAACTTGAGACCAAGTTCATTCGCTTGTTGAGACAACTGATCTATGGCTGTTTGCAACCTTAATTCCATATTTTCTATAGATGGGTCCGTACAAAATATTGTGAGATCATCCACGTATAAACTTCTTCCGATATCAGGATCGAGATTGTCTACAATTCGGTTAATGGCCACAGCGAAGAGGAGTACACTAAGTGTTGATCCTTGTGGAACTCCGTTTTCCAGATGATGGAGATTCGAATGTTGGTCTTTATTGCGGACACGGAAGCTTCTGCGTTCAAGGAAACTCTGGATGAGTTTTGGCATGTTTCCCCTCATATCCCACTTTTTTAGCTGATCCAGAATACTGAAGCGCCAGGTTGAATCAAAGGCTTTCTCGATGTCGAAGAAAATAGCTACTAGGTGTTTTCTGTTTGCAAAACTATTTTGAATATTTCGCTCCAGTATGGATAACTGGTCAAGAGTTGATCTGTGGCATCTAAAACCCGCTTGTACGGGAGTTAGGAGATTTTTGGTTTCCAGGAACCATCTCAGTCTGACACTCATCATTTTTTCCATAATTTTGCTGATACAGCTGGTTAGGAAAATAGGACGGTAGCTATTTGTCAATTTTGGATCTTTCCCTGACTTTAGAATTGGTATGATATTTGCCTCTCGCCATATGTCTGGATAAGTTCCACTCTTCCAGATTTCATAATACATGTCCAAAACTACTTGTTTGGATCTGGAGCTCAGTTCCATAATGAATTCATAAAAGATTTCGTCACTTCCTGGAGCAGAGTGTTTAACTTCAGCTAAAGCATTTTGTAGTTCTTCCATTGAGAAGGGACGATTATAGGGTAGGGAAGAGTCGTTTTCAAAGAGAATATTCCTTTCTGTCATCATTCTCATTTGTAGCAGATGTGGATCAAGGTTTTCGGTTTTACTAGCTGATTCAAATTGTTCTGCTATCTTTTCAGCGATTTCCTTTGGATCCGTGATGAGCTGACCATTTACTCCGATTACTCGAGATGTATCCACGAATTTCTTTCCCAGAATCGCTCTAATTTTGCTCCATACTTCTGAGGTGGGCGTGGTAGCGGTCATGGTAGAGACATACTTCTCCCATGATTTCTTTTTGTTTTCCCGGATATATCGCCTTGCTTTTGCCAGTGCTTGTTTGAAAAGAATCAATGAATCTGAATTAGGAAATCTTTTGAAATTATTCAGTGCTCTTTTCTTCTCTGCTATAGCCGAAGCGATCTGTTCGTTCCACCATGGAACAGCCTTATTACCTTTTTTTACCACTAGATTGTGGTATCGACCGCTTAGCGGCATTTATGATACAGTTTGTGATGTTTTCAACTGAACGATTGATGTTATTCGTAGGGCGATGCATGTTATGTGTTAATTCTCTGTATCGTGTCCAATTTCCATTGTCCAAGATCCAGCGTTTGGGTAGGGCTCGTGGTAACATTTTTCCAGCGAATTTTAAGGATATGGGAAAATGGTCATTTAGATGTGAATCAAGGAGTTTCCATTCAAGAAGTGGTGTTAGGGTTGGAAAACATAAAGCCAGGTCAATTGCTGACAAGGAGCAGGATCTTTGATTGAGATAAGTGCTTTTACCAGAATTCAGGAGAGTGAGGTCGCATTCATCCATGAAAGTTTCCACTTTTCTTCCTCTCGAATCCAGCCTCTGCGAGCCCCACAGTGGGTTATGAGAGTTGAAATCGCCGACGATCAGAAGCGGAGATGGTAACTGATAAAAAATATCTTTGAGGTCATCTCCATTCCAGTTATCATTGGGTAGGTAGATATTACATATGGTGAAGTTGACCGGAAAGCTGATACGAATAGCAGCAACTTCCAACCTAGAGTTGATTTGTATCTGACTGTACGAAATGTTTTCGTCAATCAATATGGCGACTCCGCCCCTGGCCCTGATGTTGAAAGTACCGTCTTTTCTGATACAGGAATAGCCTTTCACTTGGAAGTCATCTTCTGGTTTGAGATGTGTTTCCTGTAGGCAAATACAAAAAGGAGTATTTTCAGCAATAATTTGCTTCAGCTCGAAATAGTGACTTTTACATCCATTGCAGTTCCAGAATATGAGATTTTCTAGTTTAGCCATTGATATATGAATGAGGGTATCATTCAGATTTATACATTGAGTACTGATCTGAGATGAAGTAATTTTGGATGTAAAAAACACTGTAGTCAAATAGATCATTGTGACAGGTCCATAACTTTACGAGTTTTGCCTAGGGGCCAGCCTCTCTTCTTTTTCTTGCTCCTAGAGGAGTGAGTTGATGTTGAAGCCCCACTGGCTTCGGAGTCCTCTTCGGAGGTTTGTGTAATCTGTTCATCCAACCGCTTCTTTTTTGGGATGTGAAGCGGTGGTATTTTGGGAGGTGGGAGGGATGTGGATGAAGTTGATTGGCGGGAGGGTATAGAAGGAGGGGAGAAGGGTTGATTTTGGAGGGTTGAATTAACTACCTCCTTGACAATATTTTTCAAAATTGGAGTTAATTGATTAATTAGTGTATTAGTATTCAAATCTGTTGATTGTACTGCTTGGGCATACGAGACATTCTGCCTGGGAGTTCTAATGGTGAGTCTTTTCTTTGCTTCATAATAGGTCAGGTGTTCAGTGACCTTCAATTTTTGGATTTCTTTTTCATGTTTCAAGATGGGGCATTCTTTAGAGTTGGATAAGTGTGTTCCTTTGCAGTTGATACATGTGACTGGCTCTTCACAGTCTCCCTCATGAACAGTTTTTCCACAAATACATATATTATTTCTTCACATCGTGAAGATATATGTCCAAACTTCTGGCAATTGAAGCATCGCATAGGGGGAGGAATATATGGGCGGACCCTGAGTTTATAAAATGCAGCGTGAATAGATGTTGGTAATTTCGGTACATTGAATGTGAGAATATGATTTGGGGAGTCAACTGATTCTGTTCCATTATTCTGTTTCATTCGTTTAACGTTGGTAACTCCTTGATCTCGAAGCCCCTCTGTAATTTCTTCTATAGACGAATTGAGGAAATCTCGGCAGAAAACAACGCCCTTACAATAATTCAGTGTTTTATGGGCTTTCACTTTGACCTCAAACTCTGAGAAACGCGTCACATTTAGTAATCGTTCCGATTGAGCTCTCGATTTAGTCTCAATCAAGAGACCGTCTTTGATTTTCTTAATTTCTTTTGTTGATCCTATTAATCCGTACATCACTTTCTGTATCAAAAATGGGCTAACTTTAGCAAAGTTTCCTTCTTGTTTTTTCATGATCAGGAACCGAGGTACTGGTACCGTCGTCTCAAGATTCATGGTTGTATTTGATTCTTCTAGATCATCATTAGTTCCTATGTTTATGGAGATAGGAGGCTCCGGAGGATTTGAAGAATTATTTTCCATATAATTCCCACGAGTAGGGATGATATTATTTCAACCACGGCAGTGCACCCTTACCGCAGAGGGAGATCGTACTTCCGGAGGATCTCAGGTATCCGGAGTTGACCGTTAAGAACACATTCACGTCGGTGCCATTCATCTCCTGGACACGGTCTACGCCATCGAGATTACGGATTATTTTTCAAAGGTTTACTCCTTTCCTTCGAGCTGTCCTTGGCTTCATCCCTCACCTGTGACCTTACCGGCATGGGTGGCCCTACCAGGAGTTAGAAACTCCCGCCGGCATTGCTCCCAGGATCACAGGGGCTACTGAGCTCCCCCACCAATGCCAAGGTCTCACAGCTCCCTGGGGGAGTATTATTATTATTATTGTATTGATTTAATAGTTAAATTTGAGTTACTTATAAGATACAATGTTTCATTTAGAAGTGCATATGCCAGCAATTTTTCGAGGTTTATGAAAAATCTGCCCATTTACACTTACACTATTAATTCTTAATGGTTTCAGATTGTGGTAGGTTAATCTAAGGAACTATAAAAAAAATAGTTTCTTCATATAGTGGAGTAGTTGTAACAAGTATTCTCTTGGAACCAAATCAAACAATATCTCTATTATTTTTTTGGAATTCTGTATACTTTGTATATTTATCATTCTATTCGAATACTCTTCATCACTTGTTGCATAGAGAATACGGAGAAATGAATGCGCTAGAAGCTCCATTCATCCAGAAATATCTGATGGTTTGCTTCAATGAACAGAATCAAACCTATTTTTCTACTGTATTGAACGGCGATTCCATCAAAACAATTCGTTGTCGATGAAATCGAATTCTTACCCAAAATCTATAATGACATAGATGTTGCACTTTTTAATAATCACTGTAAATAGCACTTTGTCATAAAAAATCTGCTGCTCTTTTTTTGAATTAACTTCTAATACTGCACAAACTCTCACTTATTTCAATAAAAGTAGCATATTTTTGGCTTTATTCGTCTTGATGTGGATCTGCTCTGAAGTGTTTGTGGAGAAATGTGTGTAATTATTTTGAAATGTATTCATTCATGAATAATTGCTCAGTTAACAATCATGTTTGCGACATTTGATATCATAGCCAAGTTTTGCTTCACCATCCTCTGTTCACCAGATCGCAACGCATTTGTTTTTACCGCTGTTACTGTACTAGTTATCTCTTCAGCAATAAATTCTTGTCAGTCGCGAACGCCTCCCCAAATTCTGACTATGTATTCCCGAGAGTAATCAATTTACCAGCAGAAATACTCACTGCCATTATGTAAAAATATAACAGGTATTATATCATTATTTGCAATAAAAATGAACGCTTATTACTGGAACGTGTTTCAAGCAGGATACATGCTGGCGTAATAGGAGTTATAGACCTGCAGCTTTAAAAAAACATGTGTCTCCAAGGTATTCAAAGTAAAAAATTGTCTCGGTATGGTTATAATTTTCCCAGTTATAACTAAACGATTGGTAACAAGCTATAAAGAAAAAAAGAAGTGTAATTGCAGCGTGAATAATTATCGGTATATTATGGCGTTGACTCGATGAAAATTATTTCCTGGGTCTAACGAACGTTCAGAAGTTGTTGGCAGCCCCCATATGCATTGTCTTCACAGAGCCTGATTCAATATTGGAAGTGTAAAAACTGTGGAAGTTCTGAGATTAGAGTTAAGATTTAGGGCAGATCTCAGATCTGTTTTCGATTTTCTGGGATTTGATTCAATTGAAGTTCTTGAATCAGAAACAGTTTTTTTCCAAAACATCAAATTTGAAAGAAATGACAAGGTGCTGACTAATTTGGTGTATGCATTCTTCACGAGAGATTTTTCGTAAACAACGCAGCTTTTTAGAGTGGGCTGGAAGTGTTCCTTTCTTCATTTGTTTGAATTCCATATTAACTTCATACTTTTTCATATTTATTCCTAGGGATTTTCAAAATGAATAATTCCATTTTCTCCACATCCAGGATGTAATTGAAGTACGTGGCCAAACTCCAAAGGTTGATATCCCAAGTGATTCTAAGAAAAAAACTTCGTTCAAACATATGTCCGTTAATGCTTCGATTTCAAGATACAGGGTGTCAAATTTGTGAAAAAAAATAACTTTTTCTCCTGAATATTGCAATAATCCTTTAGCAGATTTTCACAAAATTTGGCAGTGGTATTCAGGGTATTGGGGGACTGATTTGGCCATAACTATATTGGAATCATTATGTCCAGTGACGTCCCGGAAGGTACGCCAATATTTTTGACCAAAAAAATATGCGCTACTGATTGTTTGCAAGTTTTGTTTTTTTTTTGAAATTGAGCTACTAGAACTTTTCATAAAAAACGTCACCTTATTGCATGTTCTTGGAACGACAAAATTAAGATGGTTTTTCACAGGATGTTAATGTTAAAAATCCTAAAAAACAAGAAGATGAAACTAACTAAAGTTATTGTTTGAATAAATGGTTTTCCTTTCATGGCAGCCTAACTCTACTTCCAAAACACTGTAGTAGTAAATAACGTCGTGTTTCATCTGAAACAGTAAATATAAAAATTCGATGAATGACTTTCGTGTTTTGTTATTTGTTCAAAGATGAATAAAAAGCTCGTTATGGCATTTCTATGCAAGTACAACTAGGTCGTTGATGGTTTGCTACTTTTATTTTGGAGAAGGAAATGCAATAAAGTTATTTTTATTGTTTTTTTCTCAAAGACAGAACACGCTATAAAAAAGAAGGTGGAGATGAAAAAGTTGTGGTTTCAGTAGACCGATGCGAAAAAATTAAAAATTGCAAAATATCAGTAGCGCGTATTTTTTCGGTCAAAAATATTGGATGAGGTACCTACTGGGAAGCCACTGGACATGGTGAATTCAATCTAGCTATGTTTAAATCAGCTCCTTGATACCATAAACACCACTTTCAGTGTGGCCACGTACTTGAATAACACCCTTTATATCTAGGAACTCAATCGAGTGGTGTTGATCGCGATTGTCTTAAAGAAATAAAACAATCCTTTCTGTACCCTTTTTTATGCTTGAAAAACTGTGTGAACAAAGTCCTCTCGTATCATGCATCTGATTCATTTGCTGTTTCAATGGATCATGATGAACTGTTTGCAACAAAATGGTTTTCAAGATATCTAGAAGAGAAACCGAATTTTGTAGGATCAATGTTTTCCACAAAAACTGAATCTGATTCAAGGGGAGACACAGTGAGACAGGCCAATGAGATCTTTGATGGAAAATAACTGAAAAAACACAGAAGAGAAGGTTCACATAAAGAAGAAATAGCTACAGGCTCAAGAGATTCTGAAAAGCATTCGTCAATAGGTTTTTCAATTTGAGAAGTGATTCAATACTGGACAAAATATTTCTATCAATGTACCAATTTCTTCTCGTCTTTGTATCGATGAAAAAGAAATGCTTCAAAATTTCATGCGGCTGCCCATGTTTCTCCCCGATGTGACCGAATACCCGACGTGATATTAGCCTGGATAGTTAATCGTTTATGGCAAATAAATAGTGACGTACGTTATTTCGAAACTAAGGTACTGATCCGATACCTGTATCAATACTGGACGAGGATTTTTCAATGTATTCATTTGGTTTTGTCTAAAATCCTGCTAAAAATCAACTCACATCGAAATATTTTCCCATTTTGAGCAATTATCGATGAATCAATCATCGACTTCAGTCGATTGAGGTCAACTAATAGAATTCCTTCGGTTCAACCGCATTTTTGTACCATTCGTTTTTTTCAAACCATCAACTTTCATTACATTAAGATAAGGAACATCTCGAACGGATCGAAAGCCGTCGCACAAATCACAGTCGATCGCTCATTTTCTAATACGTTATTTTGTCAGTGGTCAATTAAACTCTGAACTCTGAATGCGAGATGTGGCAACTTTAGTAGATATTTATCGCATCCTAATCTGTTGACCGTAAGAAATTCTTGAATGGCGTAACTCTACCTTCTCCTCGCAGCATTTGTGAAATTTCGAAAAGTCGTTTGATCTACACAAAAAACCAGTTTGAATCAACATCGTTTCTAGAGTTGAGTATTTCGAAGATCTGGGTTGAAAACGTTTATTCACTTGTGTCGTGTATGCATAACCGTTACGCTAGAAACGGAGGACCGATAACAGATATTTGTGTCCAGGTAGAACGTGATGGCACTTTGGTACTCAGAGATCGGATATAGAGAATGGTTGAACGGAGAAAAATTGATCTACTGAATTCTATAGAATTCCTTTGTGCAATTTTCAGTTAGAGTACACGATTCTTAATATATTGACTTCAAAATAGCAAAAAAGAATTCAGTCTAGTATCAATCCAAATGACTTCAACCTGCGTAAAAAGTAAATAATGTCAATATCGACCTCGACAATGAAAAAAACCAGTAACGGTAATTTTTAATATAACTCAGTTAATACGCAATTCGAATAAAAAAAATTGTCACTTGTTGAAAAAGGTTAAGTACGGAATGAGAGATATAACCGTATTGACATGGTTATTTCAATATACCCATGTTCATCGGCTACAAAATTAATATTTTCAGCCTAAAAATCACTTCTTCCTAGTTTTCGTATTCCCGAACTGTCCCAGAGAAGTACTATAACATTCATTACAGTATTTTGGAACATTGTAGTTCAAGGTGAACGTATTCTCAGGTGAAGATAGTTTCAGAGTAGTTTCCAGAAAGTATAATAGACCTCTAGTAGTGAGAAAGAACACTCGTCTTCAAATAATCGAAATGGCTATCCTTCCAATGGCCATATGTGCCTCGATAGGTATATCTATGCCTGCAGATTTTCAAACTGCAGCAACAACAAAATGAATCAGTCAAAAAGTTCATTTATTCTTTTGTAGTTCTATTATCTTTCAATGTCTTTTGGACCTGTCACACAAATTTCAAATTTCAATAAGAATGAAGATTAACAATACTGCAAACAATATTTCTACATAAAATAAACGAAGAATGCAAGAAAGTATTAGTTTGGTTTGTTCCGTAGTTTTCTGGGTTTGTAACCTACCACATTTGAAATATTTGACAAATATCAATTACGTAGATTGCCTACAAGGGAAATTTGCATTTGAACAGGAATTTGCGTATAAGTTTTGAGAACAGAAACGGATTTAGTTTCCGAAACGTTTACGATAAGTATGTATATATATACAGTGTGTCCCTAGACCAGTGGGACAGTTGAATATCTCCTGAACCAATAGGAATTTTCAAAATATTATAAGTTCACATTATATCGCATTATGAGAGCTAACTTCAGGAATTACTATTTTTTATACGAGGGGCGCAAGAAAGGCTCACAAAATCGAACATCAATTTTTTCAAATGGAACACCCCATATATTTCAATATATCTGAACTCTCATTCCTTTAGGCAAATTATTGGTTTTTTATTTATGAAAATCCGACAAGGCGTTGCCAAGTTATACCAGTGGTTCATGAAATGCAGACATTTTATTCATCATACGAAGAATTTCTGGAATCATTCAAGACTGTTGGTAGTCGGTAGCATATTCTATAATATGGAATACTCATCTTCTTCGAGAGTTATACAGGGTGGTCAGAAATATTATGTGATTTTCACGAAATTCAAACTTTCTTCACATCAATTTTTCAAATAGTGCACCCTACAATATGAATTATTTTATAGCCCATTGGTGATTTGATTGCTTATAGTCAATGGTTGTGAAAGAGACATGTGAATTTCATCATCAGAAATGCAAAAAAATCATCAAACTAGGTATTCTAGTGTAATTAACTACATAAGAGTCCCTAGCGGATAGATTTCATCATTGAGATGATGGTATGAATCCATGATGATGGTGATTTTTTGTCAAAAATTGGTCTGATGAATGCCGCTTCCACAATAATGGAGATGTTAATCGTCATAATCTACATCACTGGGCTGCAGAAAATCCGCACTGGGTTCGAGAAACCAATTTTCAGGAGGTTTGGGGAGTGAATGTTTGGTGTGGAATTTACAAGATTAATTTGATTGGATCATATTTTTATCAAGATACTCTGAATAGTGAGATATACCTTTGTTTTCTTCGAAATGAGTTCAGTAATCATCTTGATGAGGTTCCCCTTGGATACCTCAGAGAAATGTTCTTCCAGCAGGAGAGAGCGCCGCCTCATAAAGCTGGGATCGTGACAGACCAATTGAACGTTCTTTTTTCTCAACGATGGCTCGGAACAATGGGACCAATATAATGGCCGGCTCGTTCGCCAGACTTGACCCCCTTGGACTTTTTTTGTGGGGGTATCTAAAATCAGAGGTGTATACTACTCAACCATTGAATCTGGAGGACTTGCAAAATCGAATTGTAAATGTTTGTCAAAGTATAACACCGCAAATGTTTGAGAACGTCACAAGAAATCATGTAATGACAAATTTCGAAATGTGCCTTGCAGCAAACGGAAGACAATTCGAACATTTATATTAATATTATCGTCCCTTATTATCTGTCAACACAGTTTTTTTCTTGTTGAGACATTGTTAAGGACAGTTGAATGAATAAATAGTTCACTGCATTTTTTTATTTGCATTTGCTGATGATGAAATTCATATTTCTCTTTCACAACCATTGGCCATAATTAAAGCAATCAAATCACCAATGGGATATAAAATCATTCATATTGTAGGGTGAAATATTTGAAAAATTTATGTGAAGAAAGTTTGAATTTCGTGAAAATCATATAATATTTCCGACCACCCTGTATAACTTTCGAAAAAGATGAGTATTCCATATGATAGAATATGCTACCGACTATCAACAGTTTTGAATGATTCCAGAAATTTTTCGTAGGATGAATAATGGGTTTGTCTGAAAAAATGTCTGCATCTCAAGAACCACTGGTATAACTTGGCAACGCCTTGTCGGATTTTCAAAAATAAAAAACTAATAATTTGCCTAAAGGAATGAGAGTTCAGATATATTGAAATATATGGGGTGTTCCATTTGAAAAAATTGATGTTCGATTTTGTGAGCCTTTCATGCGCCCCTCGTATAAAAAACAGTAATTCCTGAAGTTAGCTCTCATAATGCGATATAATGTGAACTTGAAATATTTTGAAAATTCCTATTGGTTCAAGAGATATTCAACTGTCCCACTGGTCTAGGGACACACTGTATATATATACACATCGGAAAAGTCTAGGGATATTGTTAAAAGTGGCATATTAAATGGTCAAAAATACTGAGTGCGCATATAAGCAAAACAAAAAAAAATGGCTCTTCTTTGGCACCCCGAAAAAAAATTATAAAACAAAAAAAATTGGAATCAGTATGGCCTCCACGCTGGTTTATTACGGCCCTACATCTATCGTGCATCGACAAAATGAGATTGTCAATGTCTTCTTGAGGTAGATTTGCCCATTCAGCGATTAAAAGCTCTCTCAATTGAAACGTTGTGTGAATGTTCCCCATATGCGGAGTAATTCTTCGTTGAAGCATGTCCCACACATGCTCGATGGGATTCAGGTCCGGTGATTGTGCTGGCCATGGCAATACATCAACTCCTTCGTTGGTGAGCCAGTCAGTCACTAGACGCGCGACATGTGGACGAGCATTATCGTGCATTAGGTGGAAGTTTTCACCAACAGCACCAGCAAATGGACGGACGATAGGTAGAAGAATGGTGTTGAGGTACTGTCGAGCTGTGAGGGAGCGATTTGGAAAAACGAGATCGGTTCTGCCGCCGATCATGATTCCGCCATTCCGCCCCATAGCATTACTGTACCACCTCTGTATGTGTGAACTTCCTGGACGTGTCTCAAACGTTCATTACTTCCAGGTCGTCTCCACAGTCGTACTCGACGAGAATCTGGATGAAATCCAAATCTGGATTCGTCTGTGAACAAAACTGTGGCCCAATCATTTGCATCCCAGTTTTGATGTTCTTGACACCACTCTAATCTTCTACCGCGATTGCCTCTCGACGAAGGTGGACATCTGAGTGGCCTTCTGTTGTGGAGATCTGCTTCATGCAGTCGATTTCTGACAGTATCACGACCAATAGTTACCTGGTGCGTCTTCTGCAACACGTTAACCAACTCAGGTGCTGTGATTGTGGGTTGTCTTCTTGCGGTTAAGACCAAAAATCGGTCTTGAACTGCAGTTGTAGCGCGTCCTCGCCCAGGATGTTGTTCGGCTGGACTGCCAGTTTCACGGAAACGCCGCCACAATCGACTGATAACACTTTGGGAGACCCCCAAACGAAGAGCTACATCATTTTGTCGCATGCCACCTTGAAGAATTCATCTCAGCCAATGTTAAGTGATGGCGTTCCATGTTAAAGCACAATATTTCCAGTTTAATTGCTGAGCAAGCACTGCATAGACTGTACAAACTCGACACTTTCAGATTATTCATTTTAGCCGAAAACCTACAGTTTGTAACAAACTTGATGAAATATTAGTTACCGTTTTTGCAGGCTTTCTTCAACCCATAGATATCTACAGGGTGCTCGAGTGTACCAATTTAATCGAAATCAAACGACCTCATGCATTTATTTTTATGATATGTAGTATGTTATATGAATATCCCTAGACTTTTCCGATGTGTGTTTATCAGTTCTTATTATTTTTTAGTCAGAATTTGAGTTAAACGAGAAGTTGCTGACTAATTGGACTCGTTCTATCCAAAAAGAACTTTTATTACTAGACGCAGCAACTTTTTGGGGTAGATTGAAAATCTGCCCTTCTACACTTGTATAGATTTCAATATTTATTCTTATTTATTAACAAATATTAATCCACCACAAAATAATGACGTTCAAACAGAAATCGGTTTGGTGTTAATGCAATTGATCTCTAGGAAAAGTTTTCAATATTCATGCAATCAGTTAAATATGAAAACAAATACAAATGAACATCAACAAATTCAAATATGATCTGGAGAGATTTTTTTATCCATGCGAGAATCACACCGATATCATAACAGATCTGATGACACTAAAATGAAAGCAAAGTAAATGCTGTCTGAGAAAAATGCATCTATATGATATCGGCTGAAATAAAATGGCAACGGGCTACCTCCCTTTTGAGACGAAATGTAATGACACATTGAACAAATTGATTTCCGAAACGTTAACAAAGTAGACTTCATAAATAACAGTTCTTTTTCGATAGGAGTCAATCAATCCAACGGACTAGACTCATTACTTTTTCCTGTTGATTCCAAGACATATAGTTTTTGTTTTGTTACACTCACCATTTCATTTTTTATAATTCACTCTCCCGAACGAATTGACCCGAACTCAATATGACAATAACAATTTCGTCGTAGGTGTCATAATTTCAGGTGAGCTCGCTCAACACATCATCATCGTAGGCGGTTTGTCTGTTGTCGTTTGTCGAATCGGTTATATATTTTTATTACTTCCTTTGTGGTAGTCTGTGGACAAAGGATCTTTTGTGTAGTACCAGCGATTGGTGATGGTGGTAAATCATTCAATGAATGAATTTTTTGAAGGTATGGGCATTTAGTGCCTGTGCTGTTGGTTCCGAAGTTTTGCTAACGTTTTGTTAGACACGATAAAGTTGATAACTATCCGTAATATATACGATTTTTTCCATATTTCTAAATATCCACCGGAGAGAACATCTTCAATGAAAAATTTGAAAGGGATTGCTTCGCAAGTCTCTATGAATTTCCATAATATACAGGAAAATGATCATGTTTATGGATGGTGGGTGTATTGCCTTCTCATTATGAAATGACGGGTGGGTAAAAACTATATTTCAACGAGAGAATGGAAATGTAAAAACGTTCTGTTGTATTTTTGGTATTTTATGTTACTCCTGAGGTCGAGAAAAGTTGATGGCCTTCAAAACAGTTACTATAACGGTTTCCGGCAAGGGTCCTGATATCGAGCACAATGCTCTCATGATGATATTATCTTGTATTACCAAGGATTTTAATTTTTTGAATTCGACTTGAGGTCGATTGCAGCAATCCAATTCCATATTCGGAAATATGTCGTGTTCATATAGATATAATCCGCCCAGATAAATTATCCGTGAACAAACTCGTCTGAAATTAATTTCAAAGATGGAGGATTGCGAAAGCACTTCAACACACGGTCAACGCTTTATCACCAAAACAAAATACTCGTTATATAACCAACTGCCATAAAAGAAGAGGTTTTCTTATGGGTAGATATGGCGGCTTGTAGCGTCATCGAGATCAGATATCGCGATCTAGATCTGAAATAAGTCATCAAGAACTGGAAAAACAATGTTCTCTTCTTTATTACTTTCGATTTCGATTGATATATTGAAATTATTTCAGTTTATGGGTGATATATCAGTAAGGTGACCGGAGATCACTGTTGACGCAGATTCTGATCAGGAAAACTAGTTAACATTTTGCATTTGAGGTACAAGTTGTTTCAGATCTAGATCCAGTTCGTTGTGACAGAATCAATACACTAAGATTCACGTGAGATTTACGAGTAGGAGAACATACCAACATTTTGGGGGGTCAGAAGCAGTGGCGTATCCAGAAAGTTTCTTCAGAGAGAGATTTGGGCAGAAGTGAATTAATATTTCTCTGAATATACCATCGACTTCCATCATTATATTGCAAGGGTGGATGAAAGGGCAGATCCCATTCAGATACTGATAGTGGAATTTCTGAAAGTGCAACCTTGCCAGAAAAAAAGATAGTTTCTGCTTTCCTCTTGGGGTGATAGCTGGATAACCAGGATGAAATCAATTGGTACGAACACAAGAATACAAACTTTATCGAATATCAGATTCACTCATTCATTCAGAAATGCGACCTGATTGGAATTATTTTTTGTTGAGTTCTTTCATATAACACTATCAGAAAATTAGCTACGGCACAGTTGTTAATACAAGAACAGGAGAAAGAACTTGATTCTGACATAGAAGAAACCTACCAAAGTTATATTAAAATGTATATATCTTAGATAATTATCATTTGCCTACAAATGGTAACTTTCAGGAGTCGAAACTTTTTCCAGCTGATAGTTTTGATGAGATAGAAGGGAGCTGAAAATGACTAGCGGGTAAGTCTAATTCTTCTGCATATTTGAGGTCAAGCACCATTCATCGTGGATTATAGCCACTGAAAAGATAACCTATCGCATGTGAATCTGTGAGTAGGTATTTTGGGGGTGTTAAAAAACAATTCACTTCAACCCATTCTAACTTCCAACATGCGATTCCATCACATTTGATCTATCTTTGTATCACATACTTGGTAGGAACAGGACACAAACGTGTTCAAACAATAATCACAAAGTGTTATTCAGAGAAAATATCGAAATCCCTTTTTCTTTGTGGTAAGAGGTTAGCAGTCTTGGGCATCGATTGATAGGTAAATTAAGGAAGCAGTTTATTCTTCTGAAAGGTATGATGAACAAATTGTTTGTCCAAAGAGTTCGGGTTGGTATATTAAAACGGACTTTCGAAAGTAGTTCTGTCAAACTGACAGTTTGCTTATCAAACGGTAGTTGATACCATTAAACTCCTCGAAGATGTTGACATAAATATGATTTCACGGCGACAGATGAAAAATACCTGTCATGCAAATTATGAAAAGCACATTTGATATTTCAATTCCTAATTGAAGTCAGTAAATTATTCGATTCCACTCACTGCAATCTTCAGTTAGTTACTGGTTTTTGGTAAACCGATTGAATAAATTGTATCCTGCTTCAGTTAATGATAACTTCAATCTCATGTAAACCACTTATCTTTCCGATATCTTCACACGCATGACTGGTCATCTGCAGTACAATCCAAAACCTAGTTTTCCAGTGACATTACAACTCCATTCTGTCTAGTTTTTCCAAGTGAGAATATCGAAACAACTCGAATGATGAACGTTTATAATGAAGTCATTCAAGTTTTGCGTTCATGTCATGAACGATATGTACGTTACAAGAAAATAGAGTTATTCATGCAAGATCGTTTTGGAATTGTACTTCAATTTCACCATTCAGCTATACGATTGGAAACATTATTTGTTTGATGTTTAACTGCAAACTATTGTGAGCGCCGGTCAAAGTTAACGTTATTGCCTTATTTATAACGCCATAACGAACAAATGAAGCTAGAGAGCGTAGGTTGAAGATCTCCATAAACAATTTTTATTAACAGGAATCCCCGCTGATTTCCGAGCTTCACTAGACCATAAAAACATTGACATTGCCCATTTAGTCAAAACATAGATTTGACATATACGTACATTGAAACGTGAATTATATTCTTTCTCTTCTTCATTCACCATTCGGTTGGATAGGAACTTTGATATTGATTTCTGTAATCACCAGAAGATGGATTACTTTTCGATATTGTTCTAAAATTGTTCGTTCTGTTAACCAGCTGACGAACGTCAACCCTCAAAAGTCGAAACTTGTGCGAGCAATGGATCAACGAGGCCTTACCTTTTAACGTGCGATAACCCAGCACGGTGGCCCGGCGAGGATTCGAACCCCGGCCTTCCGCTTGATAGGCAGATATCCTAACCACTACACCACCGAGACCATATATGAGATATGATTGAGTTGATATTTTAGAGCATGAAAATGAATGAAATATATTAGGAGCTGGTTATTGATGATGGTAGGTAAAAATTTCTCCAAACATTGTTTAAAGTCAAGTTTGTATTCAGTGAGGAATCAGGTACAATGAAAGATATTGGAAAACATGGGTTTAAATGTGGTTGATAACATATCGAAGATTACCAATTATGATAACACCAATTATGATAACACTTACCCACTTCTACACCAAGTAGGGAAGACTTCTTTGAATTATTGGGAGTTTGTGTCTTCGGTCGTCATCCAGCAGATGGCGCTTCGTCCCAGAGGTTCACACCATTTGCACAAAATTCATACTTTTGTTTTATATGGAACACCCAACTTGAAATGTTTTGTGTTACATTTTATTTTATGTGATATAACCTTGAGGCAACAGTAATATTACAATGTGACTTGTACGTATGTTACATTGTCATAATATGTAACCTTAAAATGCATGTAAAAAAGAGGTTATAGTAATATATCCGTGTGTATCTGCAACGTATCAGATTCATGATTTATATATTATATGATGTATGATTGTTGAGCTGTAAATTATCGAAACTTTCACCAACAATGTATATGAAACCATAGTATACAATATTTCTATGTAAAATGACAATATTTTCGGAAGAAAAAGGTAGGTATTGGAGGATGTGGAAAAAAGACCTGACTACCGAAAGCATGGGTTTTCCGATCGTTGTTGGTGCAAACAAGGTGGAATGTACTGGCCGTATGCGTATTGATCAGTCTTTAACTTTCAAAAAAGAGGAGAGCGCCGCTTATCGACTTTGGATTCGTATTCTAGCAAAAAATCTCCTGAGAATCTAATAACTAATCTTTTTTCAGAACTCGTCGGTGTGGGGATATCGAACCTTTATCAAGACCTCTTTTGATATCTAAATAAGAACCAAATCTCTCTCGATCACCTTATGATTAGCTTCACCAGTCATATAAGCACTTGTTTATCACTCACGCGTAGTAACGATACTGCAAATAAAACTTTGAATAGCGGCCCATGGCAAAACTAAGGAATGAAGAACTACTATTTAGCAGCGAAAGAGTATTTATTCAGCTAGTAGTTGAAAGTTCATATTCTAAGGAAAGCTTAGAAATATTTCAAGCATTCGTGAAGCATAGTACTCCAGTCAGTAGAGAGCAGAAAAGGCCTTAGCCGTGCAAAAGGTGGAGTAATCTGATTTTGGGACCTGTTATTGAGCTAGGGACGCTAATGATAAATCCAAGTTTTCGACCTTGGAAGGGGTCCGCGCGATCCGCCATCTTGGATTGAAGGTACAAAAAATAGGTTTTTCCAATTTTACTCCTCAACGGTTGACCCCAAGACAAAAATTTTTGATTCAAATTTGAAGAGAACAAAATTTTCTACAATGTTTGTAACATTTTTTTTTCGTGAGTCTGACGGGTGGAGAGTTACATCTAACGAAACATGTACGTTCTTTCGAAGAATCATCCAACTAAATCTTTCTAAGGTGAATTTTGTTGAAATGAATTACATATGTTATTGGGGTTAGCAATTTATATAATGTGCAACTACCTGCAAAGTATTTTGGTATCATCTGGACTCAGTCTGTTACTACTACTTATTCTTTTTAGTTTATTTTAGCAGACAATGTCTATATACGAGTTTGGGGGTGAAAGAAGCAGCCGGAAACATATTGTCTCTATATGCATTCAGTGGCTGTGACACGACATCATTCCTCTTCAACCAATAGAAAACCAAATTTCTCCAGCTTGCAGTAGTACTACTATGATGCGGGTTTGAAGGCCGTCGTGTTTTGAAATTTCTTCCTGACGTTTCGCTGGCGCGAGTGGCTAGCTTCTTCAGAGGCTCATACATCTTGAGTTAGACTCCGATTACGAAGAAAAGTGTAGATACACACATTGTAGGTACATAACAAAATATTTTTTTCATGGGATAAACGGTTGGGGAGTTAAATTGGAAAAACCAATTTTTCGTACCTTCAGTCCAAGATGATGAATTGCGCGCACCCCTCCCCCAAGGTCAAAAACGTGGATTTTCATTTGGGTTCCTGAACTGATAACATAGGTATCCCAAAATCAGAATTACTCCACTCTTTGACAAAAACCCCCATTGACTGGAGTATAGGCCCCTCAACTTACATTATGTACAATATCTCATACATAATATGCATGAATTTATTTTCTAATATGTACATATCTGATATAACATGCCAGTATTTCTATGAATGGTTATGGGTATGAAAGAAGATAAGATGCAGAGAGAAAATTATTGTAGTGATCATTTGTTACTGATGAGAGTTGAAGTGCAATTCAAAAAAAGAAGTTTGTTTCGTGAGGAATATCAAAATTGACTTGATTTTGGTACCGATTTCATGAAAAGTCTGCGAATTTTTCAATTTTTCAATATTTTCCGGTAATGTAGTTATCGATTTGTTATTACGCCACCTTGTGATTACAACACCGAACTTTTCTGTCCTGGCTTTCATAAACAGTCATGAAAATTGTTCATGTATCATGGTTATAAGAGAAACTTTGCTCAAGACAGAAACTCAAAGAGTACTATACTGGACGAGTGAAAACAAATGAGGTTGCAATTTCGAAAAAGATGTTGGGAGTGCTCTTTTTGGAGGCGGGATTGAAATTAATTTTGAAAGCGATCCTAGAAAGAGTCTGCGACATTTTTGTCATATTTTCTCTGTTCAACATTTGAAATCATTCGACCAAGCAATATTCTCTTGGTCACAGGATTCCACGCCACATTGTGAGAACGACCTTGACTATTTTTCGTTCGAGCTTCCACAGACAGCCATGAAAACCGTTCCGTGTCACGGTAATGGAGGAAAGCTACGATTACTGTGTGTGAGAACGATTAGAATGGTAACACAGTAGCATTGGCCAATGATCGGCTCACTAATTAACGTGCGCACCTATCTATGCCGGGTTCGCTTCTTATCTGCGCTGATATCGGCTTGATGAATGAACATGCACGCTGACTGGCCTCATTAAGACGCCAAGGAAGACGACACGATCTCGCGACAGGACACCGCATGTGCCACAACACGCCTGGCCCGATGGAAAATAATTAGAGGCAACGTGAGTGGAAAAGAAGACATGACTCTTGAGTGATTCCATGAAAACGCGAAAATCAATTTGGAATCGTGATCATATGTACAGGGCCGGCTTTGGCGAAGAGCTTTGACGGACACAAAACAAGCATTTTGCTGCCACAACAGAGGCCGCAAAGTAATATTTGCGTGGCGACCGGTAATTGACCAGAGTTACTGCTGGAAAACTGGACCGTAACTACAGCATTTGACATTTCTGAAATTTGACAGTAGGAATGTATTTTGAATTTCGGTTTGTATTGCTAATATTTTATTTCCATTGAAACACTGTGATATCGAGAGCATCAGTTTACTTTTCTTCATATGCGTTGAAACGCTCTCTTTTCGAAACGACATGTTTATTGGAATCATATAATTTTCTAGGTTGCACATCAAATGTTTTTTATAATATGGCCGCGAAATGTTTTCGTGACATAGAGAACGCGAAGAGGCATTTTACGGACTTATTATACAAATAAATAACAACATTGAATAGAACCGATACTATCAAAGTTCATATTTAATACAGAACACTATTGACTCCTGTAAGATTCTCTTAGAATGTTACGAAACCACGACACATGCTTTGCTATACAATATCTTTCTCAAGCAGATGAATGCACCACTATCGCATAATAATATATTTATAACTATACTACTAGCCACTAAATTCGAGTAATGATGAAAATAGAAAGAATATTTAACAGAATATATTCCTCAACCAGAAGCCAGACAGCTGTTTCGACCCGACAAAGCCCTCCTCAGTGACACTCGGCTGAAATTGCGAAAGATAATCGTCTTCGGTCTACTTGCAAAGAAAACTGCAACCCTCCACAGAAATCAATGTTCGACATGATTGCCTTCACCAATCCGAGGCCAGAGAACTTTTTCGATGCGCCATAGGGCTCCTCAGTGACACTCAGATGGACTTTGAACATGAAAATTCTGATTTTTATGGAGGGTTGCAACTTTCCCTGCAAGTAGATCGAAGACGATTCATGTTCGCGACGGGTCATTTGTTACGTCTTTCAGTACGACTTGCCCACTGTGAGAGGTCTCCTCGACTTGGTGTAGTAGGAGTTTGAGTCTTTGGTCGTCATCCAGCAGGTGGAGTTTCGCCTTGGAAGGTTTTCACCATTTGCACCAGTAGCGTATTTGTATCAACACTGTCAGCCGCAAGAAATCGTTTCAAGCGTATCAGTTCACTTTTTCATCTCCAAATTTTTCCGGTTCCGATCCGATCTCTCAGAACCCCTGTCCATTCCAAAATAGCATTGATCTCGCAAGTCTCTCATCGCACTCAAAAAACCGGGTACTCATTCTGGTACGATATTGAATTCAATGTCCTCACTGGCTCTTGAATATGAAAGACGTTTAGACTGATCTGAGCACTTTTAAAAGTTCTGACTATTAGTTCTCCATCCCAGCTTGGGAATTGAAAAGTCCAATAAAAAAATCATCACTTTTACGAATTGAATATTCTCAATTATTTGGATTACAAATCGAAGTAATATAAAATCAATTCCTGATTGAATTTTGTCCCAAGATTTGGAAAATTATCAAACGCCTCGAACTCGACGCGATTTTGTCATTCGATTACTACACATATGTATGAAGCAAGCAATCTGCTAAATTGATTGATTGTATTCGAACTCATACTTTTATTCTGCCTGATGTTCTCAAGGATTTTCTTTCCATATTAACCAAGAGCTTTACATTGGCACGTTTGCATGCCTTATTAATTTTTTGCGTTTATCGCAGCTTATGTCTCTGTTGTACAATTCTCTCTCGTTCAAGTTTTCTTCAAATGATTATTGGCTAGTCAAAACCTCTGAATCATCTATAACCGATTTCTGCTATTTGGTAACGGCTCTTCGTTCTTTGGAAGTTTTTTTCGGTAATCCTTTGATTAGCATCGCATATTGGGGCAGTTGACCTCTTTAGCTGGTTAAAAATTTGTTTCATATTTTTTTAAGTGCTGAATCTAGTAAAACTACTGAAAAGCATATTGACCAGAAAATAACATTTTCAAAGAGGAAGTTCTCCAATTGTATTCCTATGGACTTAGCAGGATTGTAGACAACCTACACTCCTTGAGAAGTGGCAGTTAACAAAACTGTTTATCGGTTGAACTTGAATATGAAAAAGGGGCAAGTTTTTACTTCGATGCTTCGTTCTAGGATATCTAGTTTATATCGGAACCACAAAAAGAGGCTTAAAAACACGGTTAACGTTACACAAAAGGAGTTGTTGATATGGCCAAATACTAAAATTGGTGTTGACCGAATATGCTCTGTTTGGAGGTCATGATATCGACTTTGACAGAACGCAAGTACTGGATAAAATTAGAAGCTATTGCCCATAAATTCATAAACACAAGAACAACTTCAATCACAAATCTCAACATCCACAGAACATGGATGCCAGTCATTCAAAATACACGGGCCCTTCCAATGAGAGAGGAGACGGCTCCGAGAAATCGATTAGGGATAATTAACGATCCCATTCTACGTCTGATAGTTGAAGACTCATAATCTGAACCACATTTGATCAAAGCTTCGCAGCAAAGAAGAATACTTCGACCATTGCCACATCGCCTTCGAAAATGTCTGACGCCGCAGATGCAGACGGAACGTTAGGCCTAAAAATCTACAGACCACGGCTCAGGAACACTCAACACTTCCCTTCTCCCACTTTGTTAATACATTACTTGTCAGTATTCATGGCAGTTTCTCAAAGAAATCTGGCGTTTGTTCAAGCATATATTTAGGGATAGCATGAAGTAAACAATTCGTGAGAATTCCGACTTGTTTTTGTCATAATGTTTCCAAGCCTTGAGATGCTCTGACCAGTGTGCGTCGTAACGTGAGGGTTACTAGGTAATGTTCATATTTGTTATTGACACAATTCCTAATGTGTGAGCCAAAAATTGATGTCCATATAATGGTAAATCACAGATTTCGTTTCATCCTAATCGATGCTAATTCTCCATCAGTTATTATGATAGTTTTAATGATGATATAATTATTTATTGGCCAGTCGGTATCATGGGGAGTTGTCTGGTCATTTTTTAAAATTATTTTTGGAATTGAAAGGACTACATTTCAGAAGAGATGTTTCCGTAATTGAGATTAGACTATTCACGAGTAGGGTTCGTCTGATCATCAAATGTTTTGGATAGGTAATTCAGTAATTTTATATTTGAATAGTGCGAGATTTCATGCATATCATCATTTTTGGAAAGGGATCCAGCTATTCGCTTCGGGATTTGTTGAGCAACCTCCTCAGGAGCTACCGATATCTTCAACGTTCTATAAAGTCATCGATTTTCTTCTGGAATCATTATCTGCGAGCTTGATAGTGGATCTTCCTACAAATATTGATTCATGATCCTCTAATCGCTAAAATCATATTAGACATTGAGGTATAATCATGTTCCATTCTTCTGAACTTGCACCCAGCCGTTTCCACTAGGATATCATGTTTATCGACCATTAGCCCATCATAGTTTCGATTCCCAGGTAGGTACTATTACGATCCGTGGGTCGTAGCAACAAATTATACGAATCACGGTACCGTCGACCTGGCGATTTGTGCAATATTTGTTCGGGCTCTATTCAATTGTTCGCTAACTGTTTATTAATTCATCTCGATTTTCTGAAGCACCGGAATGAAATAGTCCAAGCATATGAGATCCAAACTAGACGTTACTTGAAATAAATTCTGAAAGTGTTTTTTTCGCCGGTATTGTTGTTCGTATTTTTCTCTTAGCTGAAACTGATTCTGAAGTGAGTGAGACGTGAGCTAACTTCAATGATCGGGACAAATTCCAAAATTTTGCTTTCATCTCAATTTTCTGGTTATAACTCACGAACAATTCATTTTTGAAAATGATCATTCCAACCAAAATTAAACAAAATAATATTATATTTACATCAACACGAATGTAAAACGCAGAAAATGCATTTTGATACTGCAATTGACCCTTGATACAATTTTTCTAGATCAGAAATATTTCGGTGGTAATTGTGATCTTTTCGTTTACAGTGATTGATTAGGACTAAGAAATATGCTAAAGTAATCTGAATGGACCGGACGGCAGTAACATACGAATTTTTTACAGTCTGCCTTTTGAATCTGAAATATTTGAAACTGAAACATATCCTGATCTATAAAAAATAACGTGCTGCGTAGTACGTCATGCCAAACTCAGAATTTTCTACTAATGGAACACACAGTATACTTCCAAAAATTTTTGTAAATATCACGATGAAATATACCACGTCGTAATGAGCATAATGTTAAAAGTTGGTTTTCATTATATTTCTTCGCAATACATTCGGGCAAGTTGTAACCATAAATATTCATGATTTTCAATCTTTGAGCAATGTTAGCATTTCAAAAAATGTATGGCAGCCTGTGAAGAGGCTTCTATCCAAATTCTTGTTGAACTTAAGAACGCAAATTCGTGGTTTTACAAAGAAGTACCAAACAGCCCATGAATTTTTTTGCAGATTACGATTTGTTTTACCCCCAATTGCTTTTCATTTCGAAGACAGACTGTGAAAAGTTGGTTCAGAAAATGCCATCTGGTTTGAAAGTCAACTCATTGTAGCACATATTGGAAACAAACAAGAAATGAAAGATGCAGGCACCATGTTTAGTGAAACTGGCCAAATCATGTATGTCTTCACAAAATGAAGGAGTAATACTCGTTGGCAGGGATTCAACCTTCTGGTTATTTCGATTCGATCCAAAGTATCAGCAGATGTATTTTCTGGAATCACAATATATTCTGACATCTCACCCTACATTTGTCAATTTTTCAGTTCCAGAGCGATGCCAGAAATGAGCACTCAGCCAAGGGGTATTTTTTTGTAGGTTTCGTATAGTGGTACACAGTGCACCATCAATCTAAATCGGCTGCTATATTATATAAATATAGAAATATGAGGTTATTCTCTCAAAATTTCGTTTGTCTCATTAGAGAAATGTCTCTCCCAAATTTCATGGTCGACGGGATCGCGATAACCATGATAACCATGATGCTGATGTTATGGTGGAGAGAGTTAGTGGGAACTATAGACCCTGGCTCGCAAAAGTCTCTCTGATTCTCATATGAACTAGGTGATTGACAAAAAACATGTGCTAACTGGTATTATAGTACCTATATCTTTTCCCCTAGGGTCGTTTTACCACGTTCAACAATGTTTCACGAGAAGATATAGCAGAAAACTCTTTCGGTGAGTTTTTATCACAACCTTCCAGAACCCAGTCTGGCAGAAACCCTCGTAATACTGCTGGAATGCTCATGCTAGAAGGGCTTCGCCCATTCTCTTCTGTTTCAAACTACGTACCAAGAACGACGTTGACCGAAATTCCTTAGATGACGAAGTTTACAGAGAAATGAAATAAGTTGTTTCGAAAAATTAATGTTACTTGCAAATAATTATATTTCTCAATATAAATATATATTATATAAATATAGAAATATGAGGTTATTCTCTCAAAATTTCGTTTGTCTCATTAGAGAAATGTCTCTCCCAAATTTCATGGTCGACGGGATCGCGATAACCATGATAACCATGATGCTGATGTTATGGTGGAGAGAGTTAGTGGGAACTATAGACCCTGGCTCGCAAAAGTCTCTCTGATTCTCATATGAACTAGGTGATTGACAAAAAACATGTGCTAACTGGTATTATAGTACCTATATCTTTTCCCCTAGGGTCGTTTTACCACGTTCAACAATGTTTCACGAGAAGATATAGCAGAAAACTCTTTCGGTGAGTTTTTATCACAACCTTCCAGAACCCAGTCTGGCAGAAACCCTCGTAATACTGCTGGAATGCTCATGCTAGAAGGGCTTCGCCCATTCTCTTCTGTTTCAAACTACGTACCAAGAACGACGTTGACCGAAATTCCTTAGATGACGAAGTTTACAGAGAAATGAAATAAGTTGTTTCGAAAAATTAATGTTACTTGCAAATAATTATATTTCTCAAGTACTTTCCTCGTTTGCAGTAGTGGAAACAAACGGCAGTATCCACAAACAGATCTCAGGACCTGTCGGAGAAAATTCATCAGAGTTGCAGCTGGGTACATTTAAGGAATTCTAGCCTGGTCTATCTGACATCTCGGAGAGAAAACTGACGATTGTCAAGGAAGGAAAAAAGAGAAAAAATATCGCGAATTGAGAGTTCCAACTTAGGTTAGGTTCTTCATTCTTCAGTGAATGGCTGATAGTATCCATTTCTGAGCGCGCTCTGGCGAAAGTCTGGGATATCGTAGGAAATGAGTCAGAAACTCTAATTAGTGAGACATAGTGACTCATATAGGTGTTCACTTGAAGCAATATCGCAGCTATTATTATCAATACCATATCGAGCAATCTCAAACGGAATCATCGTTGTGAGTCACAAAAGATAAAGAACAAAAAGAATGTTCACTTTCAGTAGCTGAAACATGAAACTTTTTGTGAAAATCATATTCATTGATGACGAATGAACTGGGTTCAATCGACCAACTATCAATGAAGTCTCTTCCCAAGTAGCACAAATTACTTTTTAAAAACTTCAACAATAGTTATACAGCAATCTAATATAACTTAATACTGTATAAATTAGAGTTGACAACACTGTTTCAGCATCAAAGAAGTATCTATACATCCAAAATAGGCACAAGTTATACAGCCTCGACAATATTTGTAAGGGGTATATTGATGCTTATGTAGTAGTATGAAAACCTCTCCGCTTTGTTCTATCAGTTCTTATAAATCACATTACAAAACTTCTTAGCAGCTGCCGTATACCGCCTGTTAGTAAGCATTTATAAAGTTGTTTTATGAATGGGTTAGGAGTTGCAGTTGTGAAGCAACCGTATTTAGGTGTTCGCAATTGACTCAATATAGTATCTTTTCAGTTGATTGAAAACAGAGGTATATTTGAGTTTGAAAGGCTATATAGACATTTAAAGAGTTAGACATTTTTGTGACAGATGAAAATTACTGGATGATAGTTTCCAACAATTACATTTATGAATACTTTTTGCGCTATTATGGTGTTGTTAGATGTGTTGTGAAGAGAGATTGAATTATCAAACGATCGGGAATGATATTGTTATGGCGTACATATAAAACTCACTGGAAGTTATTTGCTAACTTATTATGTACTTGCTGCCGTCCATGTTGAACCAAATTCACCATGGGAAGAAAATTTTTCTGTTGAAACATGCTCTTCTACTTCGAAATAATTCAACGCGCTTTCAAAATATCTACATTTCCTTAATTGAAAAATAATTTTTTCGAAAAATTATTATTATTTTTTTTATAAAATGGGCTCGAAATATCCATGCTATGCTATTACAATGCCCCATGAGTGATGTTTCAACAAAATATCTTTTTTTATTCAGAAAAAGTTATCAAATACACCCCAAACATTTGAAATGGTAACAATGGCCGCTCTATCACGATTTTTTTTGAGTTTCCAACATGGTGGCCCGAATGAATTCACAGAAGTTGTCCACGAAAGCTCTCAAACAGCGTTTCGGCTGTATTGAAGTGATTTCGGCTGTATTACAGTGTTACCTAGACATTTCTCGATTAAGCTCAGTTATAAAACGAGCATAAAGTATCAAAACAGCAATCTTTGAAAAGGGTACAAATGACTGACCTCTAACGGGCCTTTCTGGCATCTCAAATCGAATTCACTTCGCCACCACATTTTTACACATATTTTTGCCGCTTGCCTATTCCTATGTAGAAGAAAGCTGTAGTTGAAATTATTAGATCGACTGATTCGCATATTCGCCGTCTGAGTCGCCATTCGAACGTTAATGAATTCGACAAATAGAACCTCTCTCTATCTCTGCGACTCTTTCGTTGCTGTATTAGTGCTGTATAAGTAGCTATTTGACAAGAGTTGTTCCAGTTGTTTGATGTTAGCCCAGTTGCCTGGCCATCAGATAGAACAACAGTTTCAAATTAACTTTCCTTCTGAAATTCCCACTTCGCTTCACTTTCTTCCAGTTCGTATCCATATTTTAGAGTAAAACAATTTGCACAATGAATATTAATATGTACAAATTCACTAGTACAATTTTAGAGAGGTTATGGAACTCTGACGTTTAGTGTCCTTCAACCACAAGAAAGTTCTATTGAGGCAGAAGGCTCCTGCCTTTATATAGCTTCAAAATATAACTTTTGTTGTATTAATGCTGTATGAATGATGCCTCATTCACAAGCATAAAACCTTAATACGCTTACTATATAAGGTCTGGCTTGGATGGTATTGGGCCTAAAATTGCAAAAAGCTGTGGAATTTTGCTTTTAAAGTAGTTAAAACTCAATATTTCATAGCCTCTATAGAGAATTACCGATATTGTGAAACAGTTGGGTAATGGTTATATGAATGCTTAAACAATACTTATGAAGGTACATAATTTGTTTCTGTGTGAATTTTGCTTATAAAGTAGTTAAAACTCAATATTTTATAGCCTCTATAGACAATTATCGATGTTGTGAAACAGTTGCGTGATGGTTATATGAAAGCTTAAACAACACTTATGAAGGTGCATAATTTGTTTCTGTGCAATGCATCTCACTGAACCTTTTATAAAGTAATGAACAAGATATATAAGATGCTTTAATAAAGCATAGTCATATTCAAGCGCTAAGAACGTTCAATCAGCCATTTTATTCCACCAAATATCTTTATTAGCAATTTAGTGTCGAACAAAGCATCAATGTAGTCATTTAGCTTGATAAGTTGCAAGAATATATCGTTTATGAAGCTTTAGGCGAAATTAGAGCTCCCCGTGTGTTACTTGGGTTATTTGTCTTCTCAACAAATATCCCTGGTTTTTGGAGAACTCTTCGGTAGATGATATGAGATCTTGTGTGAACAAGAATTACTCGGGACCAACAGTTTATGTAATCGAATACACACCAATGTGGCTTTGTAACTAGACGGCATTTGACCTGGGTCATCCGGCTGATAACGCGCGCTCTTACAGCTTGACCACTGCACAACTTGCTGAAAGCTCCCCTGATTCAAGATTGAAGCATATTTCTGAGGTGATTAGCTTAAAAGAAAAGAAACCAATATCATAAAAAACAATAATTCTGATGTAATCCACAGTGTATGATGATAATTTAGGTGAAGGTAAAATCAGCATGAACGGTCGAATGAGCTTAGTCATATATGTTCCATCCAATTGGATGGACATCTAGAAGAGGAGACGGATCATGTCCAATTTCCAGAGTGATCTCAGAGCATGAAACTCGAACCCGACGTAAAATAGGTGCCAAAATTATTCGTTGTATCGCGATTCCCAAATTCAGCTCACTTCTGGTAGGGTCATGTGTTGAAATGTAAGTTCCAGGAATTTTTCTTGGGAAAACCTCATATTCTTGGACTAAAAGTATTTTTCATGATCCACGGCAACCCAGATCGGCCGTGCTATTAAATTAAGATCGCTGATTGCCGATATCGATGTCGTGTCTGCACGGAGCTGCTGTGTAATGTGTGGGAACTGTAATTCAAACATACCAAATAAAAAATCGCCGATGTTATCGTTAACATGTATAAGTCTACTAATAATGGTGCCTTAAGATGTCCGATCTAAGGATACTTGATTTGCAGTTAAAGTAATAAGTGAGCGTTGCTCCGGGGTGCGTATTATAAGTTGTTCTACCACGATCGGCCGTTGTGTTATTTCGATCTTGGTTTGATAACGAGTAATAATGGTCCCATTAAGGCTATTGTTCTAACTGTCTCGGCATGAATTATTGTCATTACTTGTAATAGCTGGAATGAGTGTCGGAAAAACTCTACTACTGTTATCATTGTCAAGCTGTTAATAAATCTTTTTTAAATCGCCTAGCGCGATTCTGTACAAACAAATCTCTCTTCTTCACAGTTCATCAGTATTCTCCCTCTGGCAACTGCGTTGACCAAAGTGTCCCCTTAACCCGAAGATGAAACTATGGGTATACACAAGATTAGTAGTACCAAACTGGCATATGATTCTGCAACCTGGTGGAGGAATACAAAAGATATATCAGCTAGTTATACGAAGCAGAAGATCTCGAACTGTACAACGAGCTTACGGTGAATGCCTCTTGGGAACGAAGGTCCACAGAACGATTTTTACAATTTCACCAAAAAGGCTAATAAAATGGACAAAGAATGGGGCTCAGACGACTCAACGACCACGCACGTACAAAGATTGGAATCCCATGCAACTTCGGATAATATACAAAAGTGTTCCAGGTGGGAGAAGCTGTTTCGGAGGATAAGTCAGGTTAACAAAACCATTGTTATATTTTTGATAGTCAAGCTGCAATAGTGACGTGTAGAAATTGGAGTGGATTGATCAAAAGGAAACGGTCGGCGCACAATTAGCGTGTGATGATCAATAGCAACAGATCCACGCGAAAAGTTAACTTTCTTCATATGAAGCATTTTGCGTGGAGGAGTTTTGGAACTAACATCCACGTTAGCGGCTATAGTTATAACAGTTTGTGGTATTATATCTCCCTTCCTTGACGACATTGAATAATTATCATCCATGGTTTTGAAAGAATGTATTGAGGAACAAACCATTCGAACGAACAGGAACATTGAAAAACAGTGAATATCATTTCAAACCCAAATATTTCCTCTTCTGGTGTATCTTGGATTACTTTCAGTGCTCAGAAAGAAATGTATTCGATTTCAATTGCCTTCCCCTCCTAAATTGAAAATATTAGGCATGTAACATTTTGTGTGTATTTTTGTAAATGACAATGTAGAATTATATATGACTGGCTAACCCGAACCCTAACCATAACATCATGTCGAAGACGGGGATAGAACGTAAGGTGTATACCATGTAGAAAGATCTGAAGAAGAAGAGAAAGTATTAGCAAGATTTTTATAGATCAGATTGAAATGAGATTCATCGATTGATAGGAAAGTTATTGACTACATACTGAAAGATTGGGTACTCCATTTAATTTATGACTTTTCGAAATAAAAATAGAATGCAATTTCATAGGTTTGTTTGTTTTGATAGATGAGATGGATGGTTGTATCCAACATGAAATTTCTGACCCGTTTTTTTTCTGTAAAAGTGAAAATCATTCGAATTTAATCTCTGTTGACAGGTAATGAAATACCTCTTTTTATTGAATTACTTTTTTCCCGGATATACATATACACACACATAAGTAAGGTGCATCAGAGAAAACTGGAAAAAAAATGATTTTCAGTTCATATTCATCAAAATAACTACTGATAAACCACTGCGTTGACAATATCTAAATGAAATCACAGAACAAACAGATATTTGTTTACTTCGAAAGTGTAATTGTCGCTATAAGTTACCAGTTTGAAAAAATTGTAAACTATACAAAATAATCTTATCCTTTTTTCCCCTTGTATTATAAATAACCATTTCTTTTTCCCGAGAGATATGTCAATAACAAAAATGTCGGTGACTGAGTTTCGAGAAAACGAAATGATTGCCGTCTTTTGTCTTAGTTCATGACTCAGTCGTAACAGTGCTCGCTCTCCATGAATGGAATGAAATCCGAGGTGAAATTCCCCTTTGTTAACGATTATAAACAAACTGGCAATTCGTTTCGAAAACTACAGGACTCTTCACTGTTCGCGAAAACCATCAATCAAAACACTGAATAGAGTTGGAACAACGCATCGGGCACAAACAATTAGACATCCATGAAAATTTTTCTTGACATTTTTATACCGTAAAAGAGGTGTGTAAGTATTGTTGGCAAATGTAATTACCGTAAAAGCGATATCCTCACGTACTTACCATGTCGACTACTGGGCCGAGTACCGTTTTGTATCGGCCAGTGAAATCAGCCCAGTGGGTTGTTTTCTCAATGGTAGAGAGCTGAGTCTTCGGAGAGTTTCGAGGTCTTCTCATGGAAAAATCTGATATTTGTGGAAATAATTCGTGAAAAACTATTCAGATTCCTGTCTTCCTATTGTCCTCTTTTTCTTTTGTGAAATATTCATGTGATTTTCGTGGAGATAACCTTCTGCATATTCGTTTTTTTAACAGAGAGATCCAGGGGCTACTCTCCATATTCATTGAAACTATAACGTTTATCTCAAACAATTGATCTTGATGTATCTCAGTTGAAATTCATATCCGAAAGTTGTGAATATTCTTATTTCTTCTGATCTAATAAACAGAACATTTGAGAAGTCAATCTCAAAAACTCGCTTTCGTCAAACATTTTGCTCTCGATGAATTTTTTCAATACACCAATCAGTGATGGAATAATTATTGATTTCAAACAACGTCCTAATGAAATTGTACACCCTTTGATTGATATGACTTCAAAATAATTGAAATTTTGAATATCAGAAGTATTTAATGGTAGAAAGAAATAAAAGTTGTACATGATCAAATTGCACCCGGAGAAATTGCCACATAATAGCAACAGGAAATGGAAAGCTGTCAACAATTTGATTGATTATATCATATTTCAGAATCAATTAACCAATACAATGAGCTCAAAGTAATATGTAGGTCAAAAGGTGTTTCAACATTCTTTCCCAAAATGAAGTAATTAGTATAAGTGCCGTTGCCGTGATAGTAATCCGTCATCCAAATATAGAAGATCTTCGATTTCCAATTCCCAGAAATATTCTGGGAAACTAACCATAGATTGTACTATTATCAGTTTCATTTTCTTTCTTGTCGATTCTCTCCTTCAGAATAATGAATTAATTTTTCTAATATCTAATTTAAATGTCAAGTCTGTTGGAGGAATGCGTTGCTAGGATTTTTTATGATATATATATATATATATATATATATATATATATATTAAACTGACAGTTTAAGTGAGGCAGTAACTATGCGAGCATGGGTAGTTTGATTCAGCTTTCCAAGGCAATGAACACACCAGGAATATTAATTCTATGATTCTTTTCTCCTGATGAAGCTAATAAACATTAGCGAAATATTGAGATCAAGAACAAATGAGTTTTATTAGTAAACAGACCGCATACCTGAGAACTTCCAAATCTAGTTTATATATATATATATATATATATATATATATATATATATATATATATATATATATATATATATATATATCTTATATATATATATATATATATATATATATATATATATATATATATATCGTTAAACTAGGTCTTCAATATCCACGCATTTTTATTTCTATATCTTGATCCTATATAGATTTTCAGTTGGACAATGATTCGAAAATATGGATATGAAATGAATAGAAATTAAAGGAGTACTGAAGGAGGGAGTGAGAACATCGCTTCCAATATACACAGAGCATATCGTACACGTCATTCGAAACAGATATTAGTACAAAGGTTGAGAACATTGAAGACGAAGTGGAAGAAAATAATTAATGAACACTTATTGCATGCTGTGATAGGCATGTTCGACTCCCAAAAGGAACTGAATCAAAAATAGTTCAAAGCAGTGGGACATTAGTATTTTGGACAAGTCCATCTTCAATACACAGATAGAAGATTGGTTCGAATCGATCCAGAACAAGCAGAATCCCGAAGAAACAAACCCGAATTTTACGGTAACGGCAAATCAGTTTAGCATCGTACTTCTCATTTTGTGCTGCATTACTTATCACTAGTGTCCACTGCACCTGACAATTCTGAGAACCCTGAATAAGAACCAGCAACGTCGTTACATATTCATGGTATTTTTGAGGAACACTCTGCAAACAAATCAAATGAGGTTCGATATTCTTGAGTTTTGGGGTATTCCAAGTATTCTCGGACATTTATTCATAATTCAAAATTCTCAGTTTATAGCACACGACTATTTGTAACTGAGCTATTCTAATAAAGGTTTCATTCCGAACCGAATGTTCCAACCATATTCTCAATTCAGTTTCCTTTCATCGAAGAATATTCCAACATTGAAATTTTCAGTTGCGTTTCATTATGAGCTGGAACTATGTAACATAAAAATAATTTGGAAAGTATCCATTTTTTACATGTAATTTACGACTGATACTCAAAACTTTGTTAACATTGTCTGCGAAATTATATCGCACTACCAAAAAGGACACATATTTTCATTTAATTTTTCCTATGGTGATCCTGGGGGATGAAATCGTGACAAGATTTTAACGGCGAGGCGTTCCAAATATCCTTCCTGTACCAAACCTCTCTGTTGATATAAACAAAAATGGCAGAAAAATGCGTTACGTTTAGGTTGAAGAACCATTTTTACGTGTTGGAAATTAATTCACTCCGAATTAGATGTTTTTCGATAAACCGAAACACTCAACCCGTTCTATTCCATGTATGGTAAGATCGGATAAGTGTGAAGCCGTTTTTCACAAGTGAAACTTTTGAGCAATTTTTTGTCATTTCTAGCTGTTTCAGAAATTTCAAAATAAAGTAATCGTCATACGCTCTTGTCTGCTTAGAAAGTTAAATATCATTATTTTGATGTGACAAATAGAATTCTTTGCAATTTTTTCGCTGCCTTAGTCTGCTAAAATATATGAGTTTTCGACTTCTGGCCATGGGAATAGATTTTTTCCAAATTTCGGAATTATTCTCTTCATCATTTGCTCAGTAAACGCTCATCGTACCTCTTTTCATTTATTCTACTGCATTGTTGAGGTACGATTGATAGTAATCTGTGGCCCTCCGGATTTTTGGCGATAATTTCAAACCTGCACCTGGGTCTATAAAACATTTTGAGTGTGAAGGTACACGCGATATCGAGTTCATACTTACCCCTATCATTGCGGTCACACTTACCTCAGAATGCCTTTTTATGGTATGATAAGTGTGATTGATCTGTGACATGAAATTGTTTTGAATGAAATAGTCGTTGAATATAAAGAATCCAAACCAAATTGGAATCGAAATAACACATATACAAGTAGTAGATATCAAAACTAGCCGTCAATTCCACACAGATTTTGATTTTCAAAAAAATACTAGTTCACTCATCGGGCGTCAAGTCGGAACAAAACTTTCCTGAATGAATCTGTTGCATTCCAATATGCAGGGTATTCGATTTTTCACACCCGCTCCGAATTCACACCTACTTGAGCTGACAGGATTTCAGAAGAAATTATTTCTTAGAACCGAATCCCATATCGTTGAAATTTGTTCGTGACATTTGTTTTGGGAATATCATTTCTCCCAATTGCGTCTCATTGTAGAGTCTGGTGGAACTCTGATTTACGTTCATCTTACTCCGAGCTGTCCGTCAAAACACGAAAAACCACTAACAAGTTCATTCGTTATCGAGCAACTCGGAGGACTGGCCCATTTACGGGCTCCGGTATTTATTCAGATAATTAGTGAGGCTATGCAATTTATTCAACGTAGAAGCTAGAGGTAGCAGGCATATGCCACTTTGCTAATTAATACGAGCCACCAGAAACAACACCAGAAACAAGTATGATATATTCAGGTGCGATCAGAAACCCCCATGAAAGTAGCAAACTATTGAATTGAACACCGTAGATTGCGAATAATAACCTGTAAATTATATGGACAGCGTGCCGGTACGTAACGCCTAGATAAAACTGTAACAAAAATGGAAATGAAGCAGCTTTTTTACATAATTTCAGGTGGACGATGCAGGATCGGAGCGGCTTTTTGAATCATTAGTTTGGAAACCGGTGCGTGTCACCTGTCGGTTCAATGGTCGAGAACTCGAGTATTCTTATTTTCTATCTTATAAGATTTTTTTACGATGAGAGAATATAATACGTTCATTGTTCGATCACAGTTATAGAAAAATTAATATACTTCGTCTATTTATATACTGCAGTTACTTATCGGGGCAAATATTCCAGTTAGACCTTTGAACCGGCTATTCTAAGAGAAGTGAAAAACTAACATTGAAGACTATTTTTGGATCTCATTTTATAGATATTTGGCGCTGTCTGTTCAACTTTCTGTCCGTAAGATGAAGCTGAGATATAAGCCCCATTTGAGTTAGAAATACCCACAACCTATCAACATGTTTGTCTCTTGCACGGTAGACGGCAGGCAAAACAAGTGCACCCCGAAGTTTGATATCGAGATTATGTTAGTATCCTTGAATATTCATATCCATAGATTTGTTCATTAGACGGCAATAAGCGATTTTTCAAATCAATTTCCTATAAGTTCAGTGAAGTGAAGTTAATCTCAAATAAACCTACTGCAAATACTATATATTATTATTATTATTATATATTATCGCTGTCAAAAACTCGTTATAGAGGACCAGGAACAACCATCGAAGGTTGCAAAGTGTGGTTGGATTAGGCATTCCAGATACTTGTAAAATTAACCAATATGGCGACATCTGCCACCCAAAGACTTTCGTTTGTGTTTTTCAGAAGACTTCAATAGTAAAACTAGTGCTCTCTCGGTATTTTTTTATCCTTCATGGAGCATTTGAATAATGGAAGATGAAGGTACATGAATATCACAATATTATGAAAACTAATTGGTTTAATTATTGCTCCTTCCCCCAGACATCACGTGATGTGGAATCCCCAATAGAGCCACCCAACTTGAGCTTAGAGGACAAGTTTTCAAATTAATTAGTCAACCAATTATTCTGATCTACTCCTACTTTCGAAATATACTTTGGTGTCCATTGGTTGGAGTGATCCAACCAAAATGTTCCGATGTATTCTAAAACTTCCCATTTACTGAATCATCAGTTTCCTTTGAATATGTTTTTCCAGTAAACTGAACTTAGGCCATTCCAAGAATCAATTTTCCTATGTATTTGCTCAGTGTCATTTACTTGTGACGTGCACCTGATTTAATTGTTTTTATATAACTGATTTGATTTATACCTTTTCATGTTTTTGGAAATGTTGAAATCTCGTTCAGTCTTCATCTTGAATTTTTTACTCTACTCAAATGTTAGACATGAGACAGAATAGTATAATGTGTCATAAAAAAACGTGATGTTTGGTGTAGTGTACCCAACAATAGAAGCTCAAATTTCATGTGGAAATCAATTTGAATAAGGAAAACAAGCGTGATACACATTTCTGAATTGCAGAAATAACTGTAATTTATTCTCATTTTGGAATGGAGCATCAGCTGGTGCTTTCGGAAAATGCGTTTTGGCCATAACACGAACATGTGCATCGTAGCCAAAAAAGAATACTTTTTTGACAGATACTGAAATGATGAATTCATTATACTCAGTTCAATCAAGATTAACGGAGCTTTTTCGGATCGAAGTGCACGTGAATGGCTTTTTCGAAAAATTTGAATTAACTCTGTGGTAATCGATCCTTCATGAAAATTATTGATATTCAGTTCTGTAGACCATAAAATTGTCTATAACTTCTGTTCGAAACTTTTTGCGTACAACCTAATGCGTGAAAGTTATAAGTTGTGGAACATCGTGATCAACCTTATATCAATTCGAAATCATTATTATGAGATATACGAAGGTAGTAGTCCATACTCAAAGTGGAAGACCAGTTTTATTGAAAAAGGAAACACGAAGTCATCTCCACAACAAATTTAATTCCTAAAGGAATTATGTCCTAGTTAATAACACATGTTTCGAACATATATATGTTCATCTTCAGTTAGGTACAAAAAGGCTGAAATAGAGTTAACAATGAGAAAACAGTAGAAGTGATTTTTTTACATGATTCTTACGAAAGTTGGGAGATCAAAATTGACAAACTACATATTAACTATCCTTAAACTACTTTCGAGAACCAAAGCGGTTCAAGAAGTTGAATTATATGTTATTATCATTCTGGGGTTCCACCCCCATCTTATAACATATAATTCAACTTCTTGAACCACTTTGGTTCTCGAAAGTAGTTTAAGGATAGTTAATATGTAGTTTGTCAATTTTGATCTCCCAATTTTCGTAAGTATCATGTAAAAAAATCACTTCTACTGTTTTCTCATTGTTAACTCTATTTCAGCCTTTTTGTACCTAACTGAAGATGAACATATATATGTTCGAAACATGTCTTATTAACTAGGACATAGTTCCTTCAGGAATTAAATTTGTTGTGGAGATGACTTCGTGTTTCCTTTTTCAATATTTTTATAAGAGTCACTCATCCAATATTTATGTTTGAAGTACCTGAACATGACATGACGTTCTGTTTAGTCGCCACAAAAAATGTTTGAGAAAAACGTTGTAGGGATCTTCAAGGTCTACAAATTTTTATAGCAGGATTTCTCATGTAGGCATAAAGAAATTAATTAATATTATCATTGATTCGAAAATTGTACTATTTGCCAAGAAGAATCCTTCAAATTTCAAACTATGCATTGTTTGTGACACATTGAATAAAATACATTCTCCAAGATCAGGAGACAACCTCTAATCGTTCTCAGAAGAGCACAAACTCTTGTAACTTCTCGCAAATCCTACTCCTTTTTTCGGCTCTATCCCATGAGGTATAGGTTGACTGAATATTATGTACCTCCTTTTGGCTTTTGTTAGGTATTGCCCTATAGCAGACGAAAAACCCGTAGTCGTTCTAGCCCGGCCCTGAGCGAAAGGCAGGTAAGTACAATTTCGCAGGTGTATACTATTCGCCAATTATGAAGTGAAATTTTTCAAATAACCGTCAACCATAAGGGCTGGCAATTGAATTAAAATAACCCAGATATGCGTGATTATCAGGAAATGAAGCATGCCGGTCTTTTTTTTTATAATTACCGCGAACGCTTGCAATTACACGGAACAATATTATATGGGAGATTACATATTGGTATTGCATGGTGTCTGCTACGAATTGAAATATCGTTAATTAGACTCTACTGACAAATTATTGTCAGGAAGTATGCAGGACTCTGAGGCGGGTATTTTTTCTGAATTCGGTCTGTTAATATGCTTACCACCAGAACATCTTTCAGGAAAAGCTGATAATGTGCTTGAAGAAACATCGAATGCAGTTTATATATGCGGGAGATTGAAGCTACGAAAGGCCCTTCGTTTTTTTCCTTCGTATTTGTTTTATTTAATTGTTTGGTAGAGAACGAGCTAGATGACATTTGAAACTATTTTATTGATTTTGAAGTTTTTGTTTCTCACTGAATCAAAAAGGTTAGTGACTCAACTGTCTGGCCACACAACATTTTTGAATATCAATCAAATCCGAAGTTGTCATTGATTTAATTGGGAAATTACAGGAAAAAACAATTTTCTTCCTTTACTATCAACCTCACTTTCAAAAAGCAGGACCCATTACAGTTACCGCTATTCTCTCCTCTCTCTCTCTCTCTCTCTCTCTGAATACTCACGTTGATAGTAAACATGAACATCATTGTCGAAAAAGCCGTTTGTTGATTCAGAATCCTCATCAAATCTTAACATTCTGTATGAACGATTGAGTCAACTTTTGTTCTTTATTTTATACAAATAACTATTTTCGTCTCGTCGTCTTGGTGAACAATTGGCATATCTCGAAAAGAGCTGGAATTCGATATGTTTTCGACTACTCGCTAATGAAAATAATAATATTGAGAGCATTTATCGTGAGCTTTCTAGGTTTGCAAAGATTTCAACAAAATTTGGGAAGTGTGCGAGAAATCTCTGAATCATTTGCTTGCGATAATAAAATCAATAGTATATAATAATAATAATAATAAATGGTCTTTATTCAATTAAGAAAAGGCGGGGTGTCAGCAGATGCTGTTTTTCAACCCAACCCTATCACGTAACGACGAGGATAAATAGCCTTTTACGAATGAGAGAAAATTGTGAGCACGAGGCGTTAGCCGAGTTGCGAGTTGCGTACTGTACTTTTTCCATTTCCACCATGCTTGTGCAGTAATTTCTGCTAGTGTAGCACAAATTTTTTCGTTATCCCTCATTTTCAATGATCATCGAGACAATGTATGACAGCAAGTAGGTAAAACAATTGCTTGCTTCATAGATATAACTAAATACAGTACTAATCCACAAACTGTTAAACAATAAACTTCCTATAAAGAATCGGGAACGAAAATTTGCTGAATTTGGTTTTTGGGATTGAATGTAGCCATGAGGTCGAATTCATGAGGTCAAATGTTACAATGTTTAAAAAAAGCAATTCCGTAAGCGCCTGTCATAAATTTAGAACAGACGTGTATTCTGAATAAGCCATTACCTAATACCTGTCAAATACGTAACGAACGGTTCAAAATATGAGAGTAAGAAAGTACATTTTGACATGCACCAGTTGAATTATACTCTACTAATTTGCTATACATCTGAAATGAATTGAGGTGCTCGTTTTCTCCAACCATCATACTTAAAGCATTGGGATTTCATGATAAGTGATACGTCCTCAGGTGAAAAGTTCCAAACAATATCAAAGTATTGTTAAAGAAGTGATTATTAGTTGAAACCTTGGTCAGAATGGCGCTGCGATATTATTTTGGAATTTTGGAATATGAAATATATGAAAACGGTAATAGTCGCTCACAAAATTTTATTGTTTGGGATTTTCAAACAATGTCAAAGTCTTGAATTTAAATAGCAGTAGTTGTCAAAGTGGTGATTATTAATTGGAGTATGGCGCTGTGACTTCTTAATCCCAATAACCCAGCTTCCTTTCAGTGGGTTGAACTAGTCATTTCTTCACATTAGAGAAGTGAACAAAATAAGGATTCAGTGGGGTAATTCTCTCTTCGGAAAAGTGTGTTTTGTTGTCGATCATGGATGAGATTGTAAAAATAGAGATGGAGCATTTGTCTTCTCCCAGCTTGTACGACTACCACGAAGATTCCTATGAAAAAACACAAATGTTTTCTTAATAATTCATCGTCTACCTCATGTTCCGAGTGAATTTATTTGAGTCATTCCTGAAACTGAGAGAGAATTCGTGGGTGAAATGTGAATATATATTGCCGCAATTCCACTGGGTATTACGGTCTTTTCAGATATGAATCGTATCTGATGGTAATTATTAAATATGAACCAGCAATTAATATTATAATAAACAGTTACATAACGTTCCGGGCAATGCTCCTTGTAATTGTTCATTATACCAACACAACATATCAGTAAATGGAACGAAAAATACAGCAACTATCTACAATGAAAAAAGTTTGTGTTACTTGTGGGGGCAGAAGAAATGATCTACGATATCGAAAAAAAACTTTGAAACTGGAAACAATATGATTCCAAGTAGTTCCTGCTATGGTTAGTATTTTCCATGCTTTTAACCGGATTTTCAGTGATATCTCATCTCTTTCAAATCAGGCGCCAAGTTTTCATCAGCTATCTGTGTAACTGAACAAAAAACAGATTTTTTCTCGCAGAAGGAATGGGCGAATTCGGTTTGTTTTTGGAATACCTCTTCCATGGGTAGATGGCGTAATGACTTCGTGTTTTTCGCATCAACTTTGGTTGGAGCTTGATACTATGAAAGTTATTGAATTCAGATTATGGGAAGTCATCGACTTTATGTTGATGATGGCACTGCCTTGTACTGACGAGTGGCCAAATAGCCCGTAACCGGTCCCTACAATTGAAAATCAATTCCTGCATTTGTATCGCCAAAAGCAAATGCAGGATATTATTCTGTGAAGAAACCTGCACTGGCACCGGTCGGATATAATGCAATGCCCTTCGAGGTATTAGCCAGGGTACCTGTTTTCTGACAGGTGCCAACCAACACCTACTGTGTAGGTAGATTTGAGACTGGCCTGAACAAATTGTTCGAAAGATGATTTGAAAAAACAAAATTGTTCATTTCCAAAAATAGGATAATCTAATTTTTTTAGGGGAGTATTATTGCAAGGAAACTCTACTTGCAAAAACCAATGACTTCAAACAAAGCAGTTGAAAAAATCGAAAGTTTTGTTCAAAGAGTCTTCGACTACTGCCTAGAGGATCTTTTTCAACATTCTGCTGATGAAACTGACATTGAGTAAGTAGCGGTAGATAAATGAAATTATTAAATTAAATTGAAATGGTTGAATACCCAGATGCCTTGGTTTATGAACAATTTTAAAAAGGTGATACTTTTATCGAAATTGTGGAATCGAGTGAATGATGTCCATCACATATTTCGACCCATTATCCGAGAATCAAACATATATGAGACCAATTTTGGTGCAGCATCACGGAAACATCGACTCAATATTGGAAATATTATATCGGTCATAAAATGATGTGAAAATTTGGCGATATTAACGTAATATTCGAATACTATATAACGATTGTTCCGTAGTTTTCTGGATTTGTAACCTACCACAATCTGAAAAAAATTAGAATTAATATTGGAATCTATACAAGTTAAGACGGGCAGATTTTCAATCTGTCCCGAAAAGTTGCTACATCTATTGAAAAACAGTTCTTTCTGGATAGAACGAGTCCAATTAGTCAGCAACTTCTCGCATACCTCAAATTTTGCCTATCGATAAAATAATAATACTTATCGTTGACGTTTCGGAAACTAAATCTGTTTCCGTTTCCAAAACCTATACGCGAATTCCTGCAAATGCAAATATCTCTTGTTGGCAATCTTCATAACTGACATTTGTCACATATTTCAAATCTGACATAACATTTTGTCCTTCAGGAGGGGCAGCCATCCGCGATCCATATCAAGCGAACTCATAGATATGCATTCTTCACCAGACAGCATGATGAAAGCAGATTCCTTTAATTTTCTTTTCCTGCCATTGCTCTCTTTTGTCATAATTTTAGTGTCGTTCCATTCTACTGTGTGATCCCCATAGGCAGTAAGGATGTGTTTTGATAATTTAGAACCACCTATCTGTCTGTTCCTGCTGTACATCTTGTGCTCACTCTTTCGCACTTCAAATGAACGGAAATTTTCACCGATATATTCTTGACCGCACGAACAAGGAATTTGATAAATACAATTTTTTGTATTTTACGTTGTGTTATTTGGTTTGGTATGTGTCAGTATTGACCATAAGGTATTTGTTGTTTTGAATGTTGTTCGAACGTTATACCCGCTGCTGATCCGTTTTATCTTTTCAGACAAACAAGGGACATACGGTTCAATGTTTGATACAGGTTGTGTATTTTGTGTAGGTTTGTATGTCTTCATTGTGGACTATGTTCGGATTTTCAATTTCTGTCAAAGTTTTTTCTATGAATTTTTCTGGATATCCATTTTCTTTTAATGCTGATTTTATGAAGTTTATCTCTTTATTTGATTTTTTTCTTGTGAGTAACATATAATTTTTGTTCTATCATAAAGTCAATTTACTATACCTTTCTTGACACTTGTGTGGTGGTTTGAGATGTAGTGGAGATATCTGTTGGTATGTGTTTTCTTTTAATATACACTTGTGCCTACATGACGTGTCGATTTCTTCATCATAACATCTAAAAATGGAAGTTCATTGTTGTTTTCTGTTTCTAATGTGAACTTTATTGTTGGTTCTTGTTTGTTAATATGTTTCAAAAATGAGTCAAGTTCATTTTGACCATGACTCCATATATCAAAAACATCATCAACATATCTCCAAAGAATCCTCAAAGTACTCCATATAAATATTTTTATGAATTGTAGAAAGTGGTGAACCCATAGTCATACCAAATTCTTGTTGATAAAAATCAATTTTAAATTGAAAATACGTTTTATCCGTACAAAGTTTTAGGATTATCAAGATCGCATCTACATTCAATTTTGTTCTATTGATCAGTGTTCCATCATTTTCTAATTTTGACTTGACCATTTCTAAAGTTTTGTTCAAACAAATGTTGATCCACCACAAAAAATTGACGTTCAAACGTAATTGAATATAAGGATAGGTATATCGTTGGCCAAAATTCTGCATCGTGATAATTCCTTTATCTCATCGAGTCAAAAGCGATGGGTTAGTCACAATCATAATATATGTATAATTCAACGGCATCGTTAAGCGTCTGATTTTAACATCTTTGGAACTTCACTCTTGATTTTGCTGATGCGTTACAATTCACGTGAAACCGGAGCTTGTTGCAGTTCACATTCCCTCCGTTAAGATACATCAATAATATTTTAATTGAGTTTTACACCAGCGACGATGCTCGTAAAAATGGGAGTTTATCTGCAGCATTGATTTTGACAGTGGCGACAAATTCAGTACAAACAGGCCGCCATGTTTATGAGACGGGCCTCATAAACAATCGACAACTGGATGGGGCAGCGCCCCGTTGTCGCGTGAGCCGAACACATCTCAGAAGTTATCACCGAGATTAAATATCTTTACAGGTGAAATTAACTTGACAATGACCCATCGCATGTAGACATGCTTTTTGGTAAAGATGGCAATATAAAGCTTTCGATCCATGGACCGGTAGATATTCCGCTGCTGCTCTGTACGTTTTATCACCTGCACAGTTCTTATAACTGCCCTTTGGTTGTGAGCACCTATAATATGGGGGTAGGCCGAGATGGAAATGTTGGTTCCTGAGATGGATATGTTGATTCCCAAATGGAAGATACGAACTTGATATGTTCATAGAATACTATTTATCAAGTAGAAACAAGAAGTGAAAGAGATATCAACAATAAGCCGTACTATTTTGTCCGCTATTTGATAAGAAACTACTTAGTTTGCTGGTTTCGATTAGGAAAATAAAAGGGTGTTGGTACAAATAGTCCGTGGACATCGGTCCCTTCAGTCGACTTCTTGTCACCATGGTCTATCTTTGTGAGTTTTATTTCATGGAAAACAAAACACGGAATGACCTTGGTGTTTTTCATCATTGTTTTTATCTGAAGTGGCTGCGAATTGTGTGTCTCCATTGTGTTTGATATCGTATCTGTTCTCTACTTTTTCCGTCTTCTCTGGGAGTACAAGGAGTTACCTCGAAGTCATGAGTATCAGACGAGGTTTGGAGTGAAGGCATACAAAAAGAGGACGAATTTAAAGAAGATTTTAACATCCTGAACAACGTCGTATTCCTTCCTAGACATGGATCTACTTCGGCTTTTCGAAAGAGTGTTGCGTCAATACATCCAGTTTGTCCTGAAACGAATCAGAGCATAGAATTAGTCACACCAATATAGTGGATCGTACCCCAAAAAATTGTCATCACCTGAAGATTGCAAATACCACTAATCAAAATGTCGTAAGTACGCTCAACTTAAAACTTTTCAGCATTTCTTTCTTTTGAATCAACTGTTTTTGATGTGTTGATATTTCGTAAAAATTTTTTCTTTCATTTTGATGGTTGATTTCAATTCTCTTGTTTAGATTCAATGCTTTTTATTTTGGTTAATATTTTTCCACATAATAATGAGCTTTTGATAGGGTTCATTCTCATTATTTCTTTTTGTTTAATTCCTGTTTTACACCATTTTTTATAAACTTTTCTATTTTTGGTTGGTTGTTCATATTCATTTCTCTAATTTGGTTCGACTTCAGTTATTTCATTCGACTTTTTCAATTTAACAAGTCTTGTTGCAGGGTGTTTTGCAATGGGTTCAGGAATTTTAATTTACTTCAGATCAGTCCAGAAAGATTAACAAGCTTCGTGAAAACAAACCACACTGCTGTGAATGATGAGAGATGTTTAATGACTTGGAAAAGTTATTTAAAAAAGTAAACACTTCAGACAGTAGGTTAACAAAACATTAGGGTTAACATAACAACAACATATCAACAACCCCTTAGCGCGCTGTCATTTTTCGCGTTGCCGGTGTTGAGTTCCAATGTTGCCAACTCTAACTAAAGTTGGTGCTACAGTCTCTTAATATATTAACAACTCGCTAATGAAATATGATGACTTTTCTGAGCTGACATGCTAGTTTTCGAATATGAGTGACCAAATTTGTATTATTTCTGTAAATCATAGGCACGTTTTCGCCATAGACCATTCCTGCTTGAATATAAAACGAATTGTGCCAACTGCCAAACTTTCAGGATACCATGAATATGAATCCCAGATTGTAGGAAAGGACACCTGGCCGAAAACAAATACTTTACTGGCATCTACCATATATCTGAATTTGTTACCATCCAATAAGTTGATCACCTGCAGTCCGGTTTGGCATTGTTGAAATGTTTTCGATTGGTAGCTGATCAGAAAATAGTTTAGTTATGTTTCGGTACAAATTCGGTTAGAAAATGGTGACATGTAAGCGAATAGCTATGAGTCGATTATAGTCTTGTTTCTTGACAAATGCCTACAACAGATTCTTCTGTGGAGACGTTAGTGCAGGAGTCAGTCATAATCGATTCAATGCTCAAATGATGCTTGCCAGGACAATAATTTTTCAGGCGGATATACTTACACTGGAAAATATGTAGTCTGGAGTGAAATTTTCAATCGTATTTTATGATAGACGGAATTGAATATTTATTCCTAGTCGACGCTTGGCAATGGTTGATTGGTCAGATATTGACACATTTTCCAGATTTTTTGGACTTATAACCAATAGATATTTTCCAACAGTTTTAGTTCGAGTGATATTTGAATAGTGAAACAAGTCATGGAATTGAGACGATACTTCTAAGCCACTTTCAGATACCTACACAGTCAGTTGATCAGCTATCCCTTGTCGGAAAACAACTACTCCACTAACAAATACCACGGATTGAGTTGATTTATATCCACCAGCGGACGTATCGCTTCTCTTGAAATTCCAATACTATATTTATGAACAACTCTCTATCCTGAATATTCTTGAAACTGATGAGGATATGAAGATTTCATGAGATCCGTATTGAAAGTTTTGTAGTCACGATTCTCGTCCTCAGCTAGCCAACACTATTTCGAATGACAATACACCACGTGAAGTTTTCGGAGAAGTATATTTTTCCACCGAAACAACATTCGTACTTAGATCGATTCCATGGTCCCATTTCCTTCACATCCACCAACTTGTTTCAGAAGGGATGTGGAAAGGCAGAAGCCAAATTTTCACTTGAACTACGGGAATGATCCAATATGTTCGGTGATTGAACTATTTCATAAGTATTTTTGATGAAAAAAAGCTCAAAGTCGTCTTCACAATTTAATATACCATAATGTGTTAGGATAGTAGTTCAGTACATGTTTTGAACCTATATAGGTTCATCATCAGCTGAGTATACATGCAAATTATGGGGATGAAAATTGAAATGGGGAAAAACAAATTTGTCAAATGTTAGCTCAAGGCTACATGGACATATACATCAAAAACAGAAAATTGTTGAAATGGATGGGAGTATATTATATCATCCTTACTCCAGTTTATGATGATATATACTCTCATCCATTTCAACAATTTTTCAACAATTTTTTACTTTTGATGTATATGTCCATGTAGCCTTAAACTAACTAACATTTGACAAATTTGTTTTTTCCCCATTTCAATTTTCATCTCCATAATTTTCATGTATACTCAGCTGATGATGAACCTATATAGGTTCGAAACATGTACTGAACTACTATCCTAACGCCTTATGGTATATTAAATTGTGGAGACAACATCATCGTAAATCTGCTACACTCCACTTCGAGACATGATGGACTTCTACCACAGATTATTCCATTAGTAATTTCGAAAGAGTAGATGTGGTAGATGTAATGATTCTTTCAATTTCTACCATCGCATATATATCGAAGATTGCTCGACCCAATCGCTGAAACGAAATAATTATTATCTTTCTGTGTTGGGGAGGAAAGAAAGTGACCTATCTCGCAATAATTCAATTATATTTCTCTGAGATGAAATATAATCATTAGTGAAAATATCCACGCAGGGAGTATATATACATCAGTTGGGTATATCTCTACAGGGAAAGGTTCACTTTTCCACAACACCGACGGTAATAAGCTCGAAGATAAGAATGGCTTTATCAATCGAACTTATTTCTGTGAATCCCAAGAGACAGATGAGGAGAACCCAGACTTCGCTTGAGGAAATTATTAGAGAGATATCATGAATTGGAGGGTCCAGCGAATCCATACTATTGAGATAATTGACTTATAAATGGAATTCTTTGTATGGCCATTTCTATTTATCCTAAACGATAACAGTCGATGATTGATAGTAGGTACTCGTAACTGTATTTTTTATCATTTCTCTGAAATTTTGAAATATATATAGCTCTCTCCATAAAAGTTTCTGATTACAGATGATTCGTTATTTTGAAAAGACGCTGTATGTCCAGTAAACGACTTAAGATAACCTTTGTATCATATAATTAAAAACAAATGAAAATGAATTTTGAAAACAAACTGACCGTAAATGGCCAAAAGATGGAAATAATTCATCTATATCCAAGGTACATTTTGAAACAAAAACAGCGATTTCATTTATTAGTATTTCAGGCAGGCTCTGTATCATTCAGCTTGAAAATTTGTGTGAAAGCCCGTCTGTTATCGGATGTGGACGTACGCCAGTTCATCATCACATGAATCTGCTGAAATTATACGATGTTCTTAGGTCATGCCTAATTATTATCCAGTATATCCTGCGCGTGTTGGGTTATGATTTGTTGAAGTTGTTCAACGTGTAGTATAATTTCGCCTCTTTTTACAATCGAGACTTATATTCATGAGTGGCTTCCATTGAAGTGTAACAACTCTCTACAACATATGATCCATCTGAATCAGAAAAAAGACAAACATATTATTAAAACCTCCATAACACACATAAAGTATTTACGAGAAGAAATCTTGTGACAACTGTTCATGAGATATATGATGGAAAAGATGAAAAGATGGATGTAGGTATCGAAAGAGAAGAGCAAACAAGAAAGTACAAATTCGACAGAATCGAAACGGTGAGGTTATGCCAAGAGATTGGAGATCTACAAAAAGACCGAATTCAGACTGTATGAAGTAGAAGAGAAAAAAAATCAGATCACTAGTGAAAGGTGACATGAAGGTTTTTGTGAAGTCTATAGAAAATGAAAATGAAGGAAGTAACAATATTTTCGATTTAGTATACATTTATATGTGAACATAATTCGCATTCCTAGGTCCAAAGAGGATTATCAAGAATTGAAATTAAATATACGTATGATACGAATATTCCCAAATTAATAATCTATGGAAACAGGCATAATCCAAATTGTCCAGAAGCAGAATACTCTTTAATTCAACACTTCTCTTTTTCAAATACACTGCGAGTGTTCCCTGCAGGCAGAGTCTTTCGCGGACAAGGGACAGCGCTTTTGGACGTCTGACTGACTGTTCGGTAGGGAGCATCTCGTTCTACCCACATTTCGTAACACCCACAGTGCATAACACCCAAAGTGCGTAACACCCAAATGTCATAACACCCAAATTTCGTTATGCCCACACTCACCGAACATACCCGAATGATGCGCTGTTGCCAAATTCATCCTTCTTTTAGGTAAGGTTAGTTAGGTTAAGTTAGATTGGGTTAACAGGAAATTGCAGAATATCCGGTGAATTTTGCAACAGTGCATCACTCGGGTATGTTCGGAGAGTGTGGGCATAACGAAATTTGGGTGTTACGCACTTTGGGTGTTATGCACTGTGGGTGTTACGAAATGTGGGTGTTACGCAGCGCACCCTTCGGTAGCACATTTGCTATCTAAAGTATAAGACAACCATGAAAAATCTACAGTGCCACTGAGAAATAGTTATTGACTATACAAGGCCACTATCAATTTTTTTCCTCATTTTTCATTTCCTTTTGTTAAACAGTCTCACTAGTGCATATGTACATGTTACAATGAATTTAGATATACAATTGATGGATATCTATAAATTAATGACAAGGATAGTTATAATTTCGTTGCTAGGATCGCAATGCCGAAGTGGTAATTGAAAGTACATTCTCTCAGTACGAAAAAAAGGTTTGATCCGTTTCCAATCTATATTACTATTATAAGAGGTGAAGTTTCAAATTTTTTTCGTTTGTTATCTTCGGAAATACTGTTCCAATCATGAGAATTCTTTCACTAACAGAAGGCTACACTATTCAGGAGTCATATGGACCATATTTTATTATGGTTGAAAAAAAAACTGAGCGAAAAATTATAGTATATTCAATCAAATCGGGGAAAGTGGGCGAGATGTAAACGATTCGGTTCGACTTCTACGCGGACAAATTATCGTATTGAATGAATAAATTGGTTCACTTGAAGGATTATATCCATCATATTATTCGTATCAAATGAGTCTTAGGACATTATAATTATCAGTGGAATGGAAATAGTCTGAATCAATAGTTGAATACCTACTGTCTCAAACTATCGAACTTGCAACAGATGACTAGTAAATAATGAGAACTTACCATTTTACGATGAATTATTCACGTATTCATAGTAAGTTGTATTTTGCAATTCAAATTTTCAGCAGTACGAATGTATTTTCGCATAAAAATATTTTGAAACAATAGGTTTTTTCTGATTCCTGATGAAGTTTATTCATTGTATTTATAGAAATTCATTTGGATCACCAATTTTCACAAAAGTAAATGAAACGTCATTCTGCCTATCGGAAATTCATGCACTACTCAGATCCCCGCTAACGTGTAGACACCAGCGCACTTACAAAAAACAAGCTATTCCTGGAATGATATTACAGCGATCACACACTATGCCAGTACATATGAAGATACTTAGTTCCTCTATTAGAAATCACAAACTTCTTCAATAACTGACACGTTTCTAAAAATGGCAAGTTACCATTTTATTAGCCATTCTCAAGTGTAGGATACAGCGCTTTCATCCATTTTCATCGTGTAAAATGCCGCTAATATTTGCAACAATCTTCGTGAAACATAGCGAGAATCTTTGAGATATGAATGTCAATCGCATTCATTGAAACTAAAGTAGTTGAATTTTGGAAATTTCAACCTCTTCGCAGGAAAATGCAATTCACAAAGCATGATAATTTTAACATTTGTGAAAGAGCCATTATATTCGTTTTTGTGCAATTTCTACTTGAAATGTATTGTAATAAATCATGAAAAAATTAATTTCTTCTTTGAATGAGTTCTCAAGATAATTCTTTGTCATTCTCCGTTGAGTCCACCATTTCAGTTTTATTATTATGTTATATATTCTCGTGAGTCTTTTTTTTTAAATTATTATGGATATTTTGTCTGCATCGCCGAATGTTTTTTTCACTTCATGTCTATTCACACCTGTTTTATATTTTCCACTATTGCTATTTCGGAACGCCCTAGAAGCTTGGTTTGAGCAGACAAAAGTTGATTCATCGAGGGGACAATGAAATTTTTTTTACTATCGTCAATAACCCTCAATCTTTTTGAGTGAATAACTGAAATTGTCTGTCTTCGTGTTTTAATGTACCCTCTCCTAGAACAAGGGGAATCAAGTATAAGGTACATGGGGGAATCACACCTAGAAAGAATCCATTAGTGTTGTAGTATAAATCAATATTCAAACTGAGGCATACGCGGTAAACGCTCGAAGTGGTCAGATTGTGTGATTTTTTTTTCTCATCATTCAACAACTACATTAGTGGCCAATCCGAATAGAAATCGTTTGATTATTCAAATTCAAAATTCCTGAAAACCACTCTCATGAAGTTTCGTAAAAAAATCTGAAAAGCAAAATAGAAGAGGGAGATTAGTGTTCAGAATAGTGGTGAAAATTAAATTTCTATCATTCAACTTTGGTGTTTCAAAAGAAATATCAGTGGAAGTACTGAGGTACGCCACTGATGAAATGATGGATATTGAAAAATGTATATCTTTCCACGATTCGTCGAGAAAGGTAACTCGGAACGAAAATTTCACGAAAAATACTCGGTGTTTTCATACAGAATTATTACCAAACTTTACCTCTTTGAGTGTTCGCCTGGGTTGAAATCCCCCAATCCCAGTCAGAACGGTAATTTAGTTCTCTAAATGGATTCCTCCAAGGTACCATGAAGCTTCTCACTCGACGTCATCTAACTGAACATAACCTAAGCCATACAATACAAGTATTTTTTTTCTCTCCACTTAGTCGCCATTTGTTGAAACGTACCTACTCTCCGATGTCCTGGTGGTGCCAACATAAGTGAAAGTCAGTTGTACCATCGAAGTCGATAACTTCTTCAGTTCTGTACCAGGAAACATTAATTTCAACAAGATACTTGAATTCTATATACCATGTATAACTGTTTCATAGTCAAAATCGGTGGGAATACAACGTAGTTAGGTACGATTCAAATGAGGATAATAAAAGTCCTTCAATTTTGATAAAAACGTCTCAAAATAAATATACTGATTCAACACCCTGTAGGAATAATTGTTGTATCGGAAACTGGCAGACGATGTGTTAACTCTGTTTCAGTTCTGTTTATTCTTCAATTCTCCTACAACATGGTTCTGTGGCATTGATGAATATTCATCATGCAAATTCTAATGCATGTCAAGGTGAATGTTTATTCAAATACTTTGTCTAGGCGAATGAGACTGCCGATTTCCTTATAATGACTTGAATTAAAATTCCAAACGACGTTTGTGTTACTTGAATTTCAGTGCGATAAAACACTTCGATCAAGAATTCGTCAGTAATTATATTGACACCTTGGTTTATACGGGGGAGGCAAAAAATTGCAAACTTATCTGCTTCGTCATTCCTCAATGGAAAGGTATGCAAATCACGGGTAGATTTGTGAACACTGATAGTGTGGTGGTGTTCAAAAAAGACTGAGCACTATGAAGAAACGCTGCTAGCTCTTACCAGCAACTATTGATTCTTTTTTAACAACACTGAAAAATTTTCATTGTTGGACATCTGAGTCTGAGTAACCACGTAGCAAATTGATTTAGCGATGTTGGTACAGTGACTATAAGTGATATTTCAGTAGACAACTCATTATATCTGTAACCAATACTGATTGTGTTTTTGCTATGAGTATTGAATTATTGATTTGTGTAATTAGTACTGATATAATTGGTATCGATTACTGATTGAAGATTTTGTACGTATAAGATGAGTGCATTCATCAGTTACGATGGTATTTGACATTTCATGAGAAATAATACTGTATGGAGTTTTCAATTGTCGGACTCATTTTGAGAGGAGCATTTATATACCAGTGACCCAAAGGCAAAACAGGCTATCACAGCAGTGATTTGGCCGGTCCGATCGTAAGGGGGTTGATTGGTAAGATTGCGTTAGACAAGACAAGACAAGACAAGACAAGACAAGACAAGGTTTATTGACTACGTTACATTTTACAAGAAATGTTTGTAGCAAGTCACAAAGAGTATCTCGTGTCGAGAGATAAGGTGAGATGAGTTATAGAACTATCTAAAGTATAAAGACAACATACAAACAAAGACGAAACACTGTGTATAAATAAAAAATATTAACTACAGCTTGTCTAAAATAATGAAATAATGACATTACATTATCACACTCTTCTGAAATGATCAATGTATTCATTGACAGAGTAGAAGCAGAACCTCAAAAGATATTTTTTCAGGCATTTTTTGAATCTAGAAACACCATAACTCTTGAATTCATCTGGTAGGTAATTATAAAGATTGTAGTTAAGGGAATTGTTTTTGCATTTAGTTAGTCGGAAGCGATTAGTTCGTATTTTATTTGCGTTTCTAGTATCGTGATCATGTAGATCCGATTGTTTGATCAATGAATCAGTTTTTCTATGTATTTCAACCAGTAAGCTGTACAGAAAAAGAGTTGGTAGCGGCATTATTTTCAATTTCAAGAATAGAGGTTGGCAATGTTCTCTGAAGCCTGCGTTTCCCAAGATCCTGATAGCTCGTTTTTGCAATTTGAAAATTTGTAAGGCACTACTTGAATTTCCCCATAGAATTACACCGTAGCTGATATGCGAGTGAAATAACGAGAAATACACTGTTTTGAGTGTTTTGTAACTAGTGAATTCTTTGATTTGGCGTAATAGATATAGTGTACTACTAAGTTTGCTTTTCAGTTGGTCAACGTGTTTATTCCATGTAAGGGTGCTGTCCAGAGTTATTCCCAGTAATTTTACATCATCCACACCTCTTGAACTGGCAATTGGAGAAAAATTCAGTTTTTTAGTTTTTTCGGGGTTTAACTTGAGCTTATTTACGCTGAACCAAGCTTCTGCCTTTTGTTCAACCTCTGCAGATATGTCTGCTAGTTTATATGCATTTTTGTCAGAATATATAAAGGTTGTGTCGTCGGCAAATAATACAGATTTGAATGGCTTCATGAATGTACTGATATCATTCACGTAAATTATGAATAAAAGAGGACCTAACACGGAGCCCTGAGGCACCCCATGTTTGACAAGTTTGTAATTTGATGTGGAATTGTTGATAGATACAGCTTGATAACGATTTTTCAGGTAGGATTCAAAAAGAGAGAGTGTAACTCCCCTTACACCATAATAGTAAAGTTTCTGTATTAAGATATCATGCGATATGCAATCAAAGGCTTTGGATAGATCGCAAAGCGTAATTGCTGTATGGCAGCCCTGGTCAATACCTTCGACAACGTCACTGATAACCTTGAGGACAGCCTGTATCGTTGAGCGCTCTTTACGAAAACCGAACTGTGATTCGTTGAATAAATGATTGGATTCGAAATAATGGAATAAACGAAGTTTAAGAATTTTTTCCACAATTTTTGCAAAAATGCTTATAATAGAAATTGGACGGTAGTTCTCTAGAAGCGATTTGTCACCCTTTTTATATATGGGAATAACTCTAGATAATTTTAATGCATCGAGAAAAATACCTGTAGTGAAAATTAGGTTGATTAGTTCAGTAAGAGGCTGCGAAATTATTTCGGAGGTTTGCTTAGTGAGATCACTATTTAATTCATTAGCGTCAAAACATTTCGAGTTTTTTAGAGTTTTAATCACGTCGAGGACTTCCAATTGAGTGACAGGACTTAGAAAAAAGGAAACGCAAGGTACAGGGAAATTATTGAAGTTCAGTACTTCAGAATCTGTCAAGTCCGGAAGGGTTTTTATAATTGAATCAACAATTCCCACGAAATAGTCATTGAAGTCATTGGGGGTAATATCGTCTATTGCAGATATTTTAAGGGATTTGTTCCTTTCAAAGTTTATTATTTGCCAGCATGCCTTCGACTTATTTTCCGCCGTAAGTATGAATCCATCATAGGCCTCTTTTTTGGAAAGCTTTAGTTGTTGACAATAGAGTTTTTTTAATTTTTATATTCTGAGATATGATTGGTGTTTCTCGTTATATCAGCTAAAAGTTTAATTCTGTTCAGATGTTCTCTTAGATTCTTCAGTGTTTCGTTGAACCAACAAACTGGAGAATTATTAGATTTAGATTTATACGACTTTAGTGGAAATGTTCTTTTGACCAACTCATTGTAGGTATTCACAATAAATGAAGATAAAAATTGAACATCCTGGGAAGTTTTGAATATATTCCAATCAATATTTGATAGAGCCTGGTTTAATTTCAAAATACCGTTCTTATTTATTACCCGACGATTATACTTATGGACAGAGACATCGGGGCTATCTCTGAGTATGAGATATTGTGCACGATGATCAGATATGCATGGTTCGAAAACTCCACTTTCGTAAAACTCCTTTTCTAAATTGGTGAATATATTATCTATACAGGTGGCAGTTGTCGCTGTAACTCTTGTGAATTCGTGGATGATGTAAGTCATACCAAATGAAGTCAGTACGTCCTGTAATTCTTTTACAATTGAAGAGCTATTCTTGAAATCAACGTTGAAATCACCCGTAATTATAACTTCGATATCTGGTTATTGATAGATATGTCTGTATTTTCTTGATAATGACCCCAGCATGATAGTCGAAACGTCGAATTTTCAACATTCTGCATTGATACCTTGAAGGACTATTTTCCATATTCCACTCTCCCTGAAAATCATTCTTCTTAGCAATACGTAGTTTGGTAGGAATAATATATTTATTCTCAGAATGAAAAAACACAGAAAAGTATATATGTCGAAACGAAAATACTCGTTACAATCAGCTGAACTTCGAGTTTGAGAATCGATATAGGATTATACATCACGATTATTATTTCCAATATCAATCAGCGCTGCCAAGATTGTGACAAACCCTGTCTCAATAATAGCTCATAGGACACATCTGCATTTATTTTCCGAATTGAAATTTGAAACACATGAATTTTATACTACCTTCCACACGAGTGCAGTACAATATGCCACGTTCATTTCAACTGAAGCCGAAACACTGGAATTCTGGAAACGTGGAGCCCAAAAAATTGTATGGGTGTAACTACATTTGATCAATGACAGTATAAGTGGAGCAGCAAGACTGTTTTTCTATTGAACTGTTTCAGTGTTTTGAATTTGTCTTTTGATATTTTTTGAGTACGGGCGTTCTTCTCCAAATGTAATTCAGGGAAATAAGTAGGTGATAATTAAAGTTGACTATTTTGTTCTTCAGAATAGATTATCTCTAGTGGTATGCCTTGATTGTTATTGCTTCATTGCAGATGTCTTCTTTAACCATCTCTTGAAGATGAAACAATTGATGGATGGCAATGGTCCCACTTATAGACTCCATGTGAACCGACCAAATAGCTTATCAGGTTAGAAAACGACCAATTAATGATTCAAAATGGGGAAATCAAAATGAAGAGATTATCGAAACTTTTTATAGAGATCAATTACCCCAACACCAAACTGATATAATGTGCACTCGACGCAAGGTTAGCATCTTCACGAGAAGAAAACTGGTCTGAAGACTAGGGTTACTCATTTATATACTTTACAATCCGAGGAGTGCGAAAACTACCTGCAAAGATTTTTCTTGGTTCGAAATAGACTTCGTCTGTTAACTGCTAACTATTCTCAATAATTTCCCAACGATAAATCAAGAAGCGAGCTGAAAGGGATAGGCCTTTGACGCCATTTTTAAATCCTATGTCTGCAGCTTGTTGACTTGCTACAAATAATTTTCATTATGATGTAGTCAATAAACATATTCTATTCTATTCATTCATATTATTTTTACATTTTGCTATTTCTATATTCCCGAACGAATCGTGTAGCTTTGTGTAATTCAAATCCATAATCTGTCTGAGATTGTTCTCACTAATTCTCTGATCATCGTCTAGAGCAGCTGGGTGAGACTGGCCAATGTCTATTTATTGTTGTAATCTTGATAACTGATTCCGTATATTCTCAACCTTCTATAGTGTTTCCTAATACATCTTTCGGATTATCAAGGGATTGTTGTGGTGCATAAAGAGTTTTATATGGAAATTTAATATTTACTTTATGTAATATACAATGGGTTAAATTACTCGTGGCTGATCTTTTGTGCTGTGCGTAATAGGAACCATCACATCGAAAACTCTTTCGATCAAACAGAAGCAGTGTAAATTTTTTAGTTTTCTTCATATGCAGATTCACACGAAAGGGACGCCCTATAATGTTCAAAGGGCACCTTGTGAATCGACGGACAGGAGATACGAATTAACATATACACATACATTTTTGGAGTTTGTAAGCCTCAGGACAAACCTCTGTCGGTAAAGAATTTCAAAGTTCAGCTGTTCTATTGAAAGAAGATCCCTGAGCAAGGGAGGTTCGAAAGGTCTCCAAGCTCACAATGGGTGGAAACTCTGTACCCGTTGGATCATCCGTATAGATACTGCCAAGGGTGGAACGATTGATGAAAATTCAGAAGAGCACCGGCCGTGAAAATGTCTATAGAAGAGAGACAAATCTCCGACCTTTCAACGATGTTTCAACGAAGTGAATGAGTCTGTGAGCGAAGAATCATCAACAAGAAGAATTGCCTTTGTCTGAATAGAATCAAGAAGCTTCAATAAATGTTTTGTTGCTGAGCCCCATATATGAGAACTATATTCCATGCCAAGCCGTATCTGTGCCTTGTAAATCATTAGAAGCTGACGAGAAGTGGAGTATATCTTCGCATGAAATAGAAATCCTAGTTTCTGGGAAGCACCCTAAGGGATCGATTCCACATGGTTTTCCCATGAGAGATTATTACTCATCGTAATTCCTAGTATTGTAAAAATAGTAACTCCTCACATTCGAATACTAGATGAAGATAGATCAAGCACACAACTGGGATGACAATTCGGGAAGGAGACCCCGATGCCAAACTCCATCGAACCCTTTTGAAAAGTCGAGTTCAACAGCCAACGTTTCTCCGACTTTTATTTTAGAAAGTCTATCAAACTCTCAAGAGATTGTGCTATTGGTAATAAAGAACTTACATCATGTGATACTAATATTTCGTCCTTTTTTAATTACATATCTTCCATTTTTTTGTGAATCATTGTGAATTTTTGATACTCGCATTGGTTGATACATTAGGGAGATTTTCAAATTCTCTCGTCAATCATTGAGGAATATTATATGAGTAAGTCTAAATAATCGCTGAAACTATTGGCCGCATCGATTTGCCAGGTTCTGGAGTGTTTGAAGGATCTTCTGAAATTGAATAACTTGGCAAATGATACACTGTTGAAGAATACATCCAACTCGCCAAGCTGTGTATGGATCAAAATTGTTTTCAATATATTGGCTACTATTATGATGTTACCAAGGTCAACGCCTGAATCATCGCAACTCATATATGATTTCATTCATTTATATTTCTTGTGATTTCGATAAATCTCCCTTATATTGGTTTCCTTGATTCTTTCAGATTCAAAAATCGATTGAAATATTCAAAATTGTCATTCTTCACAATGGCGCCATCACATATTTGTAGTTTGTGGCAACAAATTCACCATATAAATAAATTTATTAGCAAATTCATCGCATTGAAAACGATCCATGCAACTCGAAAAACTTGCATGAATACATTCTCAACATATTTCTATATTTTCTGAAATGAGGGGTACTTTACTCTTGAACGAAATTTATATTTTTTGGCCTATCCTGTATGGTGATTGTTATAAAGCCATTTCAGGTACACTTGGTATAGTTTTGGAACATGCACCAACTTTTGTCAGGAATAAAATTTTCTGAGAAATCGATAATAAAAAAGTTTCTCATTTGTTGCAGACTTAGTGGACCACACTGTATATGAAAATAATCCTGGAAACTCATTTCTCAATGAAAAGACATGTAAACACATTTCGGAAATGAAAATACAAACCAATGTCGATATTTTTGATTCTCTGAAAAGTGATCTACATCAATTTTTGCTTGGTATATCGCAAATGAATCTTGAAATATATTTTCGTCAATTGCTTCCATTTCTTTTCGAATCATTTTTTTTTCTGTCAGATTGTTTCTCATTCCTCTTCTCTCAATAATTTATCGCAATATGTCGTTAGTTCTTTCATTGATCAACTTTTTATTTCAACTTTCTTGATTTCGTTTCATCAGTTCCAGTTGTCTTTTCAACCAAATGAGTTCATTGGTAGGTTGAAATACGTTTTGAACTAGACAATGGAAGTTCGAGCAAATATCCTTCAACAAGAACAGCGTCAGCCACATTCAAAAAACTTTGAATAGTTGTTTGTTTGATGGTTGATACCATAGCGATGTTTTGTATGCAGGTGGCGTGAAAAAACGGAAGAAGAATTTCCCATATCTGCGAATATATCTGTCGCTAGGACCACAGTGTGACCGAAACGACTGGAACGTCTTTCGTACAAATTAGTTAACAAGTAAACATCCGGCGATAATCCTCCACGTGGTCGATGGCTTACACAAAATGTCCGTACCGCAGCCTTTCCTCACAAGGCAGGTGTTTTCCACGGTCTTCATAAAATACGCTACTAACAGCTCGGATAGATAGAAGATAACATGCAGGTTCGTCAGTGACAGACCAACACCTGTTTCGTACAGCGTGAGTTTGTTTCTTCGGTCACGTTGATTATTTTTTTGTTGTTCGCTTTTAATTGCCGGTATGAAATCATACGTCTGCTTGGGAACTGAAAAAAGCCGGGGGAATTATCTGATCAGTAGAGCTACGAACATTTATCATCATTATGAGACGCTTTCAACTTCGAAATCATTTTGGAAAAATTGAACAAAATTACACCTGTATAAAAAATGTTGTGAATCGATTCAGTGAGATCATCAGAACATACTGAAGATATCACAATTACAATAACAGGTTTGTTCGACTTCTTGCTATTACCGTTCGAGAACCTTCAGAGGCATGCGCAATAACGAAAACGTAGTTGAGTTATAAACGGACTGGTTAAGAATCGGTTCGCAAATTTAAATCCTGTGTTCGACTCCTGCTTGGAATTTTCTACGTATGGTTCTCGAACTATCAAACTAGTAGTTGCTCAGGCGTAGGTATCGATTCCGAGCTTTTGTTTGTACATTCGTAATAGGAGGGTAATTTGTTTGTTGACATTGGTTTCTGTTGTTGTGATTTGAAGGTTGACTATTAAGCCATTCTGTCAGCAAATAATACACGAGCCATCAAGAAGAGTTCGACTTTTACTGAAATAATAATGATTCTGGGACTGGGAACGTTTAACGTTTAATACGTTTTGAAACGTACTATTCTAGTTGGTTCACAAACTTCAACGATCGGCCAATAACTGAAAATTGTACCACTGAGTATCACTGTATATTTCAATCCTTAGAATTAAATAATAAAAAGTTGGAAAACATTTATGAGGAATTTGAAGCAAATGTGTACCCCTTGAAATGTCTCTAATAAAATCAGAAAGAAAAAGCAATAGTTGCTCGTCGTGCTAAACAGATTTAGCAGTACTCCTCTCGAATATACCCCATTTTCATTTTTCATTTATGCTACCTATATGACTTGATAATGTTTAGATTATTTTTTTTCAAGGGTCAACTCAAGAAATTGAAATTTGAGATAATGAAATTGATACATAAATAATATATTTTGGAGTAAAACTCATAGATGGAAATCTCAAGATGGCGACTGTGCGCCACCTGAAAAAATATCAAATGAAAAGGGGGGCCGTTCATTTTGAAGCTGCTGGTCTAATATGTTATTTTTTGTTCATTAAAAAGACAAAAATGTCAGTACGACAACGAACATCATTGTTCAGTTGAAATATTTTCATTCAGTTTTCGATTTTACAAGTAGATAGGTACCACATGAACTATCTCCAAATTGGTCAATTGAACAAAATCTCTAGACTTTCCATGAGATTTTGCATGATCCGATTCAGTACAGCACTACCATGTAGACTATTTTCGTCCTCCACTTGTTGCGATGACGTTGAAAGAACACGCTATATATCCATTATATGCATTACAAACTTTTCATAGTGATTGCAAATCCTCTATTGGTGAAAGAAAATTTGCTGATGTTTTATTTTTAGATCCTGAAAAAATGTTTTGTAACTGTTGATATAGAAATTCGTTTAAAAATACTGTAAAGTATGGAATTCTTCGGATAGGTAATGAGTTGGTTGGTTCGAACTTTACATAAGCACTATTCGGGTTCGCACTAAATACTTATCTGGGACGGATCAAAATGTGATCTACATCAATTTTTGCTTGGTATATCGCAAATGAATCTTGAAATATATATTTTCGTAAAGTGCTCCCATTTCTTTTCGTATTTTTTTTTTCTGTTAATAGTTTATTGCAAAATATCATTGAGTTCTTTCATTGATAAACTTTATATTTCAACTTTCTTGATTTCGTTTAATCAGTTCCACTTGTTTTTTTTCACCAAATAAGTTCATTGGTAAGTTTAAATACGTTTCGGAGTAGACAATGGAAGTTCTAGCAAATATCCTTCAACAAGAACTGCGTCAACCACATTCGAAGAAACTTTGAATAATAGATTTTTTTTGAGTTGGTTGATTAAAATTTTATATTAGCCGTATTCGGGTTCGCAAAAAATACTTATCTAGGACGGTTCAAGATAGTCACCCACACAATTATTGTAGATAGATAGATTCGAGAAAAACCCTTCACGACTCAACAGCCCAACTATTTCGAACCTTTCCTGGACTGTTTTTGTTGTGAACCCGAACACACCTTTTGAAAAAAGTCACAAATAACGATAGTTCAATGATGAAACTCCAAAGGATATTTTGATAAAACATGGTGTTTTACAGTGATCTGCACTGGGAGCACTGTTATTTTCGTTTGAAATGAATGGATAAATGGTTGAATGTAAATATATTGAAATTTATGATACTCTCAAGGCGACCAGTAACAATTGTCACATTTCTCCCCGATGATAATGAAAAAATTCAAATGTTTTATAAGTTCAGATATCGAGGTGTGTTTTTAAACGATTCACTGTATCTTAATGAGCATCATACATTTCAGAAAAAATTGCTAGGAATAGTGGATTTTTGATAAGAATTGGGAAACGCTTGACTATTATCAATATCGTTCAACTGCATTATTTTAGTTGAACAAAAATCATATATGAACATTCCACAGAGCTCACAGAATAGGGTATGACACTGATTCCAACCAAAGATATACACAATAGTAGCGTGATGCACGAGTCTCTGGAAACTGCAAATGTAAGACAAAGAGTATATTCCAATACATCCATTCTTGAATACATTGGCAAATGATTCGCTTCACAAATATCTTCAAGACGGAATACAATTTGAAAATGTGCTATGAGAAAATAAAATAAAATGTCATTGAAAAGACAGGATATGAGTTTTGGGCGAAAACAGTTATTCACGAAGGTTCGAAAAATTTCAATGAGTTTCCACCCAAAATTGAGGAAACTTAATATAAAACATTCTTACAGATATTTCACTCAATACTTCTCTATTGTTCATTATCCAAATATATTTGATTTTTTTCCAATAATTGTATGCAGAGCTCCATAGCTAAATAACCTCAATGTTATAAAAGAGACTTGAAACTAAGCCATCGTCAACTACAAGCAGCTAGCGAACTAACAAAAAAAACACTTCCTCCCTGCTTCGAATAATTCTTTCCCAAACGCGGCAATCATACATCATTATAGCATTCAATTATTATAAAGACACTTATACGGAACATGTTTGCGGCTACAGCATAGTGGTTACTGGACAGGTGTTTTATAATGCCATTAGCGACCCGAAATATCAGATAGTGAATCTTCACGGCGTTCAAGTCCGTATTTCCGGTCCACACGGCCACTTCCTATCGCCACCATATCTTAATGGCCACTCGAAATGACTCGCTTTTCAACTAAAGGTGCACTCTTGCCGTTATAAAGAATCCTAGTCGATAAATCATCCGGGGGCACTGACATCATAGAACCAACTGTTTTTTTTTTCTGTCGTGTCGGGTGGATTTTTGAGGGTCAAAAAACCATAATTTATATTTTTTTTCAAGTGAAATAAAACGTACTGAATATGATTTTGTTTTCAGTCATCACCTGAAGACGATTGTGGATACCAGTAATCGAAACGTGGTGAGTAAACTCTTGTTGAAACTTGGTTTCCACACTTTTTTATATTTCATCTTTGATTTTGTTCATATTCACTTCAATATTGTTTCCATTCAATTTCTTCCTAATTCAGAATTTTGATTATTTCAATCACGCAAATTTATTTTTTTGACAAAAATTCGTAACAAGTTTTTTGATCGAAGATGAGTGTCTAATTTAAATTAAGTTCTTTGTCCTAATTATTTACGATTACTTTCTACTCATTCTTTTTCGATTTTGGAATTGATAAATTTTGATTATTCTACGGTGCATTTCAGTTCAGTTATTCGTAGTTTATTGTTTGAGTTTATATTATATCGATCTGGCAAGTTTTTCAACAGGTTCCAATAGATCGAACTATATAGACATCATTCTCAGAAGAGGTAAATCAAAGAGTGAAATAAAAATAGACTTTTTCGAACAATGATCAATTGAAAAAATATATGTGTAAAAACTTTCTCATATCAAATTCGTTCTTCCAAGTATTTATTGAGAATATTCAATCTTTCTTCATATTTGACCCCTCATACATCCCATCCAAAATTGATCACGCCCCCCGCCCTAACATAAGTTGAAAAATTTCTGTATGATTACTCTGATGCGATCGTAGATATTTATATATGAAAGACATCACCTGCTGTACAACTTTATTTTATTGCGATGCGCCAGTGCTTTCTCTTGAAGTGAACATTATTTGTGGAATACTAATTTTCTCAGCTATCAAATCTAGTCTCTCGATTTTCTTTGTTCGAAGTACGATTTTCGCATGAAAGAATTAATTCATGTGCATGTTGCTGACCACTTGCGAGAAAAAATAATTTTTATCTTTGAACAAGAATTTATTCAATAGATTGATTGTGCATTATAGAATGACAGAAAAAAAGAAGGAAAACTCTCACTACAAATCACAAAACTATCCGATATCTTCTCTTCGTAGTAGTCTGGGTTTCTGACATACCACAATTTGAAAAAATTAGTATTAATATTGGAATCTATACAAGTGTAGAAGGGTAGATTCCGAAAAGTTGCTGCGATAACTGAAAAACATTTTTTTAGAGTCCAATTACGAAAAATTATCGTTAACGTTTTGGAAAATAAATCCGCTTTCGTTCTCAAACCTTATGTGCACATTTTTTTCCGAATACAATTATTCTTATTGACAATTTTCGTCATTGAAACTTGTATAGAAAACTACAAAGAAAAAATGTATGCACTATAAAACAATGACGTCCAAACAGTATCTGAGGTCAAATCCAAGTGAGCAGAAATATTTTTCTTGAGTCGTCAGTACCCTGTAGAACAGGGAATATATCCATATGAAGTTTTTTTCTCAAAATGGGGCCATCAGCATGTTATCGGGAAACACCCTTGCATGATACATTATCAAACTCAGTTTCCAGTCTATATTCTCTCAACTATCTATATAACGAGAAAAAAAAAACAACAAGAGCACAGGCTTTCGTGTTTTGTTTATGTTCCCTGTAATTTTTGGGCCGAAATTTGTCTGTGACCAACCGCTACTGTTTTAGGCCCTAAGGTTAGTCTAGGAGATTGGTTAACCACTCAACCATGAATTGTTTAAGTAAAATAAGACTTTTTCTGAAGCTAGCCCTTATTTATAACTTAATGAAAAGAAAAGAAAATACTGTTTTTGAATGTCCACAATTTGAAAAATCGAGAGTAATATTGCCACTCTTGAAAGAAACATGTCATAACTCAAATTTCTGACATTTACAAAAGCGTACATAAGAACGAAGCTAGAAGAGGACATTTGAGGAAGTTTCGAAAACGGAAGCGTATTTGGGTTCCGAAACGTCAGCGGTAAGTATTTTGATAAATATTAGTTCTTGCATTCAATAATAAACGTCTTTATTATTATATCCATAAACGAATACAAAAAAAAATACAAAAAAAATTCAAATCGGTCATAATAAAAGGCGGAGTTCAGTTTTTGCAGTTAGGTGAGTAACTGGTGGACTGTTCTTCCACTAACCTGAAAAAAATCTCTGCGTGAACTAACGTAGACAACATATAGACCAAGAGCCCGTGTCACTATTTTTGGTAATGATAAGTTTACGCCCATCGACCACTGAAACTTGTATTATCGATGTCGACGATGCTACAGAGATTCTCGCCATACATGATTTCCGGGGCGAAGTTAGGGTAGGGGGCTGACCGATCTGTATAAAAAAAGTGAGCAAAATTTGTCGTAAGTTTACGACTGAGAACATTGGGAAATCAAAGATTTCAGGAAAATAATCCGATGCTCGCTTTTTGTCAGTCGCCTACATCTTGGCGTTCACCCGCTACAACCCTCGAAATATGTATAAAAAAAAACAACAACAAAGAAAAACCAGTTTACAACTGACAATGGGGCAGATCTTACCATAAGCATTTTAATGACACAAATTTCGCAGGCCAGCCTTATTCAATGGGGCGGAACGGCGCTGGGCCCACCTGTTTCGGAAGAATTTTTAAGTTATTTTTTATGATAAGCTCACGACTAATTCCTTCACAATAATGTTCAATTTCAACTGTCCAATTGAAAAATGCAATCAACAGTCATCAAACAAGGGGTGCAAATATTGCCGTTCGTAAAAACAAGTTCCTGGAATAGCGCTCTATAAAGCTTGGCTACATTTTTATGATAAAAATCATATGTTTGTGACTGACAATCGAACATTTAGGTACAACGTAAGTACGTGAATATGGAAACACCTTTCTCAGCTGTTTATTGTATGGATAAAGCTCACTTGGTAGCTAAAATGACAAGTTTCTTGCATTTGCGAAGTGCAGGTATAATAATATGACAATTATTGAAACATCGGCCCCAAATTTTTCAATACAGTAATTTGACGACTGACACTTCGAAACATACCTGAAGTGGACTCTGCTGGATCGATCAATTCACGTGTCAGTCATCTCATGTATCGGTGGAATGTTGTCAGTCAACAAACGCAGCGTCGCGCGAAGCACTCTGATCTGTATATTCAGAGATCACTTGCAATTTCTGAATGTCCGTACCCTCTATGAAATGTTTATGAGTGACAATCATAAATTTTTATTTCTATTTTCTGACTATGCAATTCAAGAATGAATATAGGTATATCAGTTCATGATTCGTTTTTTTTCCAAACCAAATTGGAACTCCAGTACGACCCTGTTGCCGACATCTGAGTTTACCGTCACAAAATATTAACTATCTGTATCACTGTACTTGACTCTCCACATTAAATTTCCACAGAAATTCAATCGTGTTTTACCATATAGTGTCATAACATATAGAAATGGCAGATTCCTCACTTCAAAATATAACATTTTGACCCAACTTGCTCATATAAAATGTTGCTAATGAGGGAGATAAAGTTCAAATTTTGGGTTTATTTTTTTTAACTTCCAATGGTTTTGGATATTAATAAAATTATAATCTGGGAAATTTGTGGTATAAATGTACGCTTCAGGTTTTTGTTGTTAGCGCTATTCAGTTGCTATCTTTCTTTTTTTTTCATTCGACATCGTTACTTCTGATGATTTAATCAAGCATGATTTTGGTTTTAGTCGTGCGAGATCGTTTTCGAATCAATTTTACATGAAAGTGATCCGCCCTATCCAAATTGAACAAGAATACATTTTTGTGCAGAAAACTGTAGAATTCAATAATCTGCGATCGGAACCAAAAAAAAATACATGCGAAAAAAAAGTGGGGTTTGACCCACCCCTGAATGGAATCTTGGAAGGAATGTTAATACTTTTCATCCGTGATAAAAAGGATTATCAACTCTAGGAATTTAATTTTTTTGTAAAGTACCGTTTCGGAGTTTTCAGATTAAAACCATCCCGAAAGTTGCACATTCAAATGGCTGTAGCTCATTTAGGGCACGCCTTTAAATGGCCATAACTCCCTAAGGGACCCTGTAGTTGGAATTCATCTATGTAATTTCAGGACACCCTTTATATCCATACAATGCTTGAAGCGCATTTCTACTGAAATGACACATGTTTTCAATTTTTATCAGGCCTTTGCCACACTTTACATGATTATAGGTGACAGGTTCTTGATGAAGGTGGTACAACTAACGTCGTGTGAATTTTTTGAGCATAAACTTATAATATTGAAGTATACCTGAATATTTTTGCACCTTTTCAAGGGCCCAGTTTCTTTTTGCCACGTGGTACGTGACTGACGGTAATAGATTCTCGATTTATGCATAATAGATTACTTGCCCCTAAATTTTGAAATGTAAGCTTATCATAAAAAAATACTCAAAGATTTTTCCGAAACAGGTGGGCCCAGCACCCTTCCGCCCCATTGAATAAGGCTGGCCTGCGAAATTTGTGTCATTAAAATGCTAATGGTAAGATCTGCCCCATTGTCAGTTATAAACTGGTTTTTCTTTGTTGTTGTTTTTTTTATACATATTTCGAGGGTTGTAGCGGGTGAACGCCACGATGTAGGCGACTGACAATAAGCGAGCGTCGGATTATTTTCCTGAAATCTTTGCTTTCCCAATGTTCTCAGTCGTAAACTTACGACAAATTTTGCTCACTTTTTTATACAGATCGGTCAGCCCCCTACCCTAACTTCGCCCCGAAAATCATGTATGGCGAGAATCTCTGTAACATCGTCGACATCGATAATACAAGTTTCAGTGTTCGATGGGCGTAAACTTATCACTACCAAAAATAGTGACACGGGCTCTTGGTCTAATACATAAAATGTCAGACTCGATACAATTACACGAGTAAAGACCAGCGACGGGCAGTTAATAGCATTTAGAAGTACATGAAGAATCATCTAAAGTATACTTGAAGAGGAGGAGTGTGAATATGCGGATACAAAAACTGAATATAATGCATCAAATTCGTTTTTGGGTTTGAAGTGAATATTCTTTGAATTTTTTTTTAATAAGAACGGCGACAAATTTTTGAAATTTCTAGGAATTGCGTTGTACAGTTTAGTCATTTGATAGCCGAAGGAGCGCCTGAATAATTCGGTTTTGAAGACAGGTGGTGTTAAGGAACCCCTGAATCTAATGTTGAGGTTATGTACGTCCGTTCGAAATGTCACTCTTCTATGAAGACAAGAAGGAACTCGGCACAGAACAACTTTATGGTAAAGACACCCTACCCTCCATGCAGTTTTCTTCTATTTTCCATGTTGAGCCATCCAGTTTCTTTGAGTTTATGGGATATTTCATTTCGCCTTCTGATTCCGTAAATCATCCTTAAGCAAGAATTTTGAACCTTTTAAATTTTTCGTTTGAACAATTCTGTCAGATTTGGCCCATATTCGGTGTTGGCAAAATTCAGTTGTGATAATACTAAGCATTCGCATAATATTTTCTTCAATCCAGTTGGAATGCAATGCCTCGTATCATAAATAAGTTTGAGGGCGATATATGCTTTTTGTATGAGTTTATTTATATGTTTCTCAAACCTCATGTTGGAATCAAACAGTACTCCAAGGCTCCTCGCTTCATCAACAACATCAAGATAATCTTCTTTTATATAAATTTCAACTGAGCTTAAGATTTTATTTTTATTGATTTTCGACCCAAATATGATCACCTTAGATTTACTTGCATTTATAGAAAGCGATTGCGCAGAAGTAAGTTCGACAAAGTTTTCAAGATCAGAATTTATGATTTCACAAGATTCTTCAACATATTCCGGTAAAAAGCTGTGATATATTTGAGTATCATCCGCATATAAATGTTCATTACAATTTTTAAGATTCCCTAACAAGGTCGACAAGTAGGTAGTAAATAGCAATGGCCCCAGAATTGAACCTTGTGGCACCCCAGCCCTCAATTTCAGATCACTCGACACTTGAGAATCCGAACAAACTCTTTGCTTTCTATCTTCCAGGTAGTTGGCCATCAACTTGAGAGCGCTTTCGGATAAGCCCATATAATATAGAATGTTCACCAACAGTTTATAATTCAAAGTGTCGGATGCTCTGCTGAAGTCTAGGAGAACCAAAATCGTACACATACCTTGATCAGTTGCTCTGAGTATATTGTCACTAACGTTTAAAAGTGCCGTTGTGTAACTATGACCTTTTCTGAAACCAGACTGTATACTAGGAACCAACGAATTCTTCTCAAGATTTTCTCTCAGCTGCAATTCCATTGCTTTTTCTGGAATCTTCGATAATGTTGGAAGAATACTGATTCCTCTTAAGTCTTTAAACTCGGAAGGATTACTTTTTTTGACAAGGGTTTAACAATTGCACTCTTCCACAAAGATGGAAAGACACTTTCAGACAGAAGAAAATTTATTATATGGGTGATATAGGTGACTCCCAATGGGCACACGCACGTTGAAAACACGTTGAAAAGATATTACACAACCAACCGTTGAAAAACAGTAAAAATGTCGCGGGAACTAACGTTTTCTTGCATCGAAAATTATATTATTGAGAAACGTTGTGTTTCAACGAATTATTATATTTTACTTCATGCGCGATCTGAACGTTTATTTACAAGGTGTTGGTATATTATATTACTATACAAATTTATATATGTAATAAATAATGTTCATTTTCACCATCATTTATACCTTCGATTAACGTTGTCCATCAACTTTATATAATAATATATCTTGACCCAAATACTAATGTTGATTCAGAACATAAATGTATATTATATTACCTCACAAGTTCAATTATTCAAACAATAACATATAAATAATGTCTATTTGCACCATAAACTATATCTTTAAAGAACGTGGTCTTTCAATAATATATCACGAGTACAATAATATAATAACATATACATTATATCACTATACGAACTTTAACAATTTAACAATTTTCTTATCACTTCTTTTCCGATTGAAAAGTTCGGCCACATTGGCAGAATTGTGTATCGGAGCATTCTTCTGGTCAAGCCATCTGTCTCTTATTACGTCAGACGCTCTGACAAAATCAAAATGGTGGAGAATCTCCTGAAAAATAGAGATAGTAGGTACAAAGTAATGGTGATTGAACTGAAATTTCAGAATATTTGAATTATAGGTGCGTGAAATTCTGAATATTACTCAACAACACAAAATGATTCAACAACACTATTATTAATTTCACAAACCAAGTGGGTATAACTCACCCGTCAACATGACCTGTTGCCGTTCGCGATAACTGCTACGAGCTCGGGCTACGAGATACATCGATGAGCGCTATGAACAGAGCATGCGCGGATGCAATACGTTCAACGTGAACGTTTATCCCATGTTTCAAACTTAGGTGTATGTAACCGAATTATTCAATAGAGAGTATAAATGATATGTAATTTCAATGTTAAATTGGGAGTTAATTATATTGTTTTAATGAAACGTTTGATCAACTTGTTTTATCAAGCAGTGGTTTTCAAACGTATCCAATAACTTGTTTCGATGTCGTTTCCTAGAAACGAATGAACAAAATACATAAATAACGAATATATCAACATAATTTTATATATTTTATACTTACAAAAATAAACGAAGTTTACAGCATACAGAACATTTTCACGATACTAGGAGCAAATCGAAAAATATAGTGCAAACAAACTCTTGCAAAAAGTCGATAGGACAAAGATCCTTTTCTTACCTCTCCAGCAAAATATTCAACGCATTACCCGATACGTACAAATCTTACATATTTCACATACAGTCGATAAGTTTACAAAAAAAAAATTATAAAAAGTTACTTACATGAAACAGACAGACTTATGATGCACTCACTCGTGGAAGTTTGACATGATGTTGAGAATTACTTTCACTTATTAAACATTTCAACACAGCTAGATATATCTATTTTACGTATGTGTCTAGTCAGATTGTTTAATATATCTGTTTCAATTATTCCACTACAATCATTTTTGTTTTTCCCGTAAAATATACTCATTTTATATATTTTATCACTCATTTTATACATTTTATGTTATTCACCTAATTCAAATATTGTATTTTCTGACCTATTTATCTCGCTATGACTAGTTTGTTTGTTTTCTGTATATTTGTACATTTCATGTTATACATTCACACTATCACATTTATATATTTTATCATTTCAACTATTCAGTTGATTTTATTTTATAGCTCACCGTTTACCATATTATTCATATGAGATGTAGTTAAAGCCCTCATGATTTGATTTGCTAAGCTTTATATGACTCAATATTCAGGAAACCCATGCGCAACCCTAGGGTCCTCAATGGGTGCCCCTGATTATTTGGTTATATTTCATAAAAATGGGCAATATGTACACCCTTTCATCATACACCCGCAGCCATGTCTCTACGCAACTGCGGTTCATTCTCTTATTATTTGCCTATACTTTGTATTGTTTTATGTATATTCTTTTAAAAGATGCAAATAAATTTATTATTATTATTTTTATAATGGGATAACAAGATTGAATGGTTGTTTGATAGCGGATCAAATAGGTATCTTTATTCATTTCCATCAACAATTAGTTAATAATTAGTTGATAGGTACGTTGAAGAACACATTCAAAGTAAAAGTTGATATAATGTTCAACATTAACGTGTTTTTTAGGTAATTTATCAACTGGGAGCATGAATAATATTTGAAATAAACCTTTCATGTGAACATAAAAACATCATTCATGTATGACGTATAATCAATTAGGCCTGTCAACTAGTAGTTGTTGAAAGTATCTGATACAATGTTGAAATAACGTTGCTTGAAAATGTGAAAATCAGTTAGAAGAATAGTGCATATTATCAAAGTCATTCAATAACAAGAATATAACGTAGGTTCATTATCAATTTGAAACGTATATTTCATTTTAACTATCAACCAAATGAGTCGAAGAAGGTTGATAAGTCGTTTGAAAAATACGTTCGATGTGAACGTTGATACCATGTTTTACACAAACGTGTATGCTATCGAATAAATCAACAGAGAGTATGAATTATATGTTACTTAACGTTAAATGGAAAGATATAGATATCGTTATCATAAAACGTCTACTCAACGTGTTGTGCCAATTACTGGTTACTGTATGGTTTCAATACAATGTTAAAATAACGTTCAATATCATAACATTTAAATCTCATAAACAAACAACGTATTCTCACCAGGTTTCAATAATAACTATTACATTTATACATTGAATTCAATGTTATTGACACGTTACTCGAACACTTCAGAAGTTATAACCAAAATGATAACGTTGACCATTCAACTGGCAATGTATATTACAACGATACTACGTTGAAAAAACGTTGAATAAACGAACATGTGCCCATTGGGTATATGAGGACAGCATAATTTAATCATGTTCAGATTAATTCGATCGCAACCCATAGCATTTGTACGAATATCCCAAATAGCTTTATATACAAATATATCATCCACATTCTGGAATGTGAAATCAGAATCATTTATTCTGTTGTTTCGGTAGTAGTCTAGGCATGTATCAGAAGGTTCGGTGAGCGGAATGGAATTGACAAAGAAATTATTGATACTTTCGGGATCGTTCAAATGCACAGGGATATCTGATGATTTTTCCTTGACAATTTTATTAGATTTCAGTGAATTCCAAATTTCTTTCTTGTTGCAATATTCAAATTGCAATTGAGATATACGAAAGGTTGATGACTAATTGAACGTGTTCCAATCGGAAGGAACTTTTTCAATTTTCGCAGAAACTCATCAGGGCAGATTTACAATCTACCCTTCTACACTAATATAGATTCCAATATCAATTCTTATTTTTTTAGATGTGGTGGGTTGAGAACCCAAACAATTAGAAGAAAGGAGGAAAATAATATATTGATTTTGATGGGAAAACAAAAAGCACAAAAAAAGCCTTGTCTATGAATATTTCCAAGTACCTACGGTCAATACCAAGTCTAATGACCTATCTATCATTTTGGGTTGTGTGGAATAAAGCGAGATACTTAATAAATCGCATGTGTCAGTCAGAGTCGGGAGTTGTTTTCATTGTCTTCGCAAGTCCTGCATTTTATTGAAAACCTCACGAAATAAATAGTTCAGCACTTTGTAGAGGGCAAATAGCTGTCGTTTCGGAAACAGAAGTCAAACCCCCAAGTTTCCGTTCGGTCAATTTTTCTTTTTCCGCAGACCCTCATTTCCACATCATCCTGACAAATAAGACAGATTATTTGTCCGGCACGCCAGTCCAATTGATTTACATCGAGTATTACCTATTTTGATGGTCCTTTCTTTCGTAGGGAGAGTTTTTCAGGAAATAATAGATTGTTAGGTCGAAGGAAGAAAAACTGACCAAGAAATTGTTAGGATTGTTTTTGTAATTTGGGACTGGAATAAAGTTCTCTTTCATATAGGTAGTTACTTATACATCAGAGATTATATGATTTAGCTTATAGTGACCTTGGTGTAAGTGTATCAGAACTGAAAATATATATTGAGAAAGACTTTCGAGAGGGATCGAGTTGGATGAAAACTGCTGAAAGTTAAAAACTGGTTTGGTTTTTGCGGTCAATTCGGAAAAATCTACGACAAAACACCGGCTAAGACGATGAATTTCAGTACCTGCTTCTCTTTCAAGTGCAAACTACGAAATAGGCATTGAGAAGTTGAAAGGCTAGATTTGCTAGGGACGACTTTCTCATGAAAATATATGTAAGATAGTTACTGAGCTTGGTTTCGAAACACACTACAGAAGATACCGGTATGAGACTATCTAATTTATATTAAAGGGACTCAGTTGCGAGCTTTGGAAATACCTTTGGTTTGGGAGGGAAATAGTACAAACGAAACGGTTCAGACTGTAAATGAAAGTGAGGCAAATCATCTTCATTATTCGATTTTCTGAGGAGCTCAGTGGAATCAGTTGGGAGGAAAACTTTTGCCCAGACGAGTTTTCGAGAGTTTTTTTATATATATGTAGATTCACAGGAAAGGGAAGCCCTGTAATGTTCAAAGAACACCGCGTGAATCAAGGAACAGGATAGACGAATTAACATTCACATTGAATTTCTGAAGTTTGTGAGCCTCAGGAAAAACCTCTTTTGGCAGGAGTTCCAAAGCTCAGCTGTTCTATTGAAGAAAGATCCCTCAGCAAGAGAGGTACGACAGTTTTCCAAATTCACAACAAAGGGTGGAACGATTGATAACAATTCGGAAGAGCATCGACCGTGAAAGTTTCTATAGGAGAGAGACAAGTCTCCGACCCTTCTACGATGTTCCAATGAAGTGAGCGAGTCTGTGAGCGAAGAATCACCAACAAGACGAATTGCCTCTATCTGAATATAATCGAGAAGCGTCAGTGAATATTTTTGGTGCCGAACTCCACACATGAGAAGTGCATTCTATGACAGGTCGTATCTGAGCCTTGTAGATCATTAGAAGATGACGAGAAGTGAAGTATTTCTTTGCACGAAATAGAATTCCAAGTTTCTGGAAAGCACCTTCAGCGATCGATCTCACATGGTTTTCCCATGAGAGATTTTCACTGATTGTAATTCCTAGCAGCGAGACACTTGATTTTGTAGGAATAGTTATTCCTGATATCTGAATATCAGACGATGATAGATCAGCTTTTCTTGAGAAGAGACATGCCTGGGTTTTCATAGCATTGAATTTCACCTTGTTCATGTTACACCATTCTATTATTTTAACCGAGTCGTCGTTAATTTTATTGACGTGAATGTTCCTTTGAATTTTTGTTTCTCGAGCTGGTATAGGGACTCTGGAAGAGAAACTGGTATGAAGAGTACTGTCGTCCGCAAAACTATGTATTGAACAAGATGTTTTCTCGAGCAAATCATTAATATGAAGCAGAAACAGGCGCCAGAACTGTACCCTGTGGAACACCCGCATTTATTGGGAGAATATCAGATGATACTCCATCAACAACCACATACAGAGACCTTTCAAACGAGAATCTCTTCAACAAAGCCCACAACTGAGGAGGCAAACCATAAGACGGCTGTTTAGAAAGGAGACCCCGATGCCAAACTCGATCAAACACTTTTGAAATATCGAGTGCAACAGCTATCGTTTCTCCGAATTTATCGATTGAATGCTGCCAAATATGAGAAACAAGCCATTAAGTCACTGGTTGATCTTTGATGGCCAAATCCGTATTGTCGATAATTAATTATTCCTGATTTCGGTAGATATTTGATGAGCTACATCGATATCTTTTCCATGACTTTGGAAATGATAGGAAGCAATGCAATTGGTCTATAATTAAAAGGTAAAGTTTCCTTTCCTTTTTTAGGAACTGGCGGAGCTCTTGCTGTCCTCCAGGACTTAGGAAACACGCCCAGGTTGATTGATTTGCAAAGAACTGGTGTCAATTCGGGGGCACATACTTCCAGAACAATTGCTGGGGTTCCATCAGATCCAGAAGCCTTAATCGTCTTCACGTCCATCAAAATATTTCTTATATTTTGTTGGTGAAAAACTATCTCAGGCATATGACTGTCGACAGGCGTGATATTCGGGGATCTTTTCCCAATGAGTTCAGAGTTGAATTTCCAGCAAACATATTTGCAAATGAATTTGCTTTTTGTTGGGCAGTGGTGGCTTGTGTTCTATCTTCTCCGGTTAATGGAGGCAATGAACTAGAAGTGAAATTTTTGGCAACAGCTTTAGCAAATGACCAAAACGAACGAGAACCGTTCGGACATTCAAGTTTTGTTCGAATTTTCTGGTTATGTGCTTCTATAGCAGCTTCAATTATTGCACTACACCTAGTTCTTGCGTTAACATACTCAGATCTCGTCTCCAAACTAGGGTCTTGGCGCCAGCGATCGAATGCCGCTTGTTTGGATGTTACCGCCTTAGAGCAGCTTATATTGAACCATGGTTTCTCAGACTGTGGTCTCTTTGTGCTACTTGGAATGAATATTTCCATTCCCAGAATAATGGTATCAGAGATATCTTGGACACATAGAGTGGGATCACCAGATGAAAAACAGACCCTTCTCCAAGGGAAATCAGAGAAAAACATTCGAAGACCGTCCCAGTCTGCTGATTTGTAATGCCAGACACGACGTGCGGGTAATTTACCAATGAGACTCAGAAGCAAGCTGAGACTGAACCCAACACAGCAGCTTTATATTCTACCATTTCTGAAGGAAATGAAGGTGATAGGGAATTTCCAATTTGCTTCTTTCGTGAGAAGCCTCATGATAGTCAACACTGCTCGACAGCTCAAAAACTCACTTTTGAAACGAGAGAAAACCTCATCACGAGCAAAAAGGGTGTCGGTCTCAAACAAAATCATCTTAGTGATACGTAAGATGTGTAGTTTGTATTACTATAAAGCCCAGTTCATGTGAACTTAAGGTAAGTAATGAAAATCAGTAGTCAAAGGTAACTGGTTTCTGATTCATGTGAACGTGAATTAACCATATTTTCCTTGGAAGTTTTGTTTTACAATGTTGGCATTGATAGTCAATAGGTTGACTGGCAGTCATTCGATATCTGATAGGGTCGCTGGATCTAGTAAGCTTCGCTTACTCGGGTACGGACAATGGGCGAGGCCCTGGCGAAAATTGTTGTAAATTAGCCAATCCCAGAAGATACCCAAAAATCGGCCAATCGCATTGTAGGATAATTTGTTTATACGAATTCGGAAAATACGAGAAGAAGAAGTGTTTGAGTTCAGGCGAGTTCTGAAATTCAACAGTAAATTCCATCAGTTCTGTCACTGATTACTCTCTCTCGCTGTTTGTGACGAACGACAAACAGAGAGAGATGCATCGGTGATAGAACTGACGGAAGTTACTGTTGAATTTCAGAACTCGCCTTTCGTGTTCGTGTATGCTTGTTGAGCAAAAATAATTAACGTGGTCTGTGTTGTTGAGTATAAAGTTTAACCGAGTTCAACTTACACAGTATTCTTCATTCTGATTTGAAATTCAAAATTTTGAAATGAAAATTTGTTCAGTTAAAAAGTGTAAAAACAATGACAAAAGTCACAAACTATTTTCCATTCCAAGTGATGAGTTATTTACTATTTTTTACTAGATTATCACCGAATATAGTTTTGTATAGAACGCGAATGAAAACAAACTTCACCTTGAATTAAATGGACCTTTCTCGATGTTTACCTGGGACTTGGGTAGAAAGTTATTTCTTCTAATGGGAAATTCTGAGAAAGCATCACCAAATACACAAATTTACGAAGTGAGCATTCACTATAAGAAGTTCAACATTACTTACTATTCCATATGAACAATTATTATTCATAAAGATGACCATTTCATCTTACTTGAAACTGTTGTATGAATCTGCTGTTAATCCCAGTAACTTGATTGAAATAGTCTTCATTTCAGAAGTATCAAACATACAAATTATTAAATCAGTTGTCAGCGTAGGTAGCCCTAAAAGATAGGACATCCTAGTTCATTCACATTTTTTTACCTGTGTTGAATTAGACTTTCATCTGTATATCTTTATAAAACGAACATTCTTGAAGTTTCAAAGATAATTTTTTAGAATATGCTATTATGGTATAGATATTATAGAATGTATTCCTAGAAAAATAGATAATGACAGTCAACATGAACTCCATCTCTACATTTCATTGCCAAATATTATTGTTTGACAAAGTAGGTACTTACTTCACTGCTTAAATTTTCAAATCAGGTTTATCATTTTCTTGAAAGTTCCGGGAAAATCTTCAGAATTTAATCGAATTTAATGTCTAGCGACCTAAAATATGAACTGTACTGAAGAACTCGTGTTATTGTTTCAACATTCCTCTAGCCACGTTACAAATATTACTTGCAGTATTGTTAATATGGCGTGCACATGCAAAATTATTGGAATTCAACTCGAAAAATGAAACGGAAATTAAAATTAGTCAAATATCCATAGGAAACACCCAAAATTTTCGTCGAAAACCTTTGTGATTGTTTACATTTTGCATCGAGCATCAAAATGTCAGTGTCACGTCAATTTGAAAAATGACAGTTTGTCTTCTTCTTTTCTAAATTGTTTAAACAAATTAAAGAACAATGCCATTGGTCAATTTTTGGGTAATCGTTCCGATTAGCTCCACCCAATGTCCGTACCCGTGTAAGCGAAGCTTACTAGATCCAGTGACCCTAATATCTGAAGTTGAGCAGCGCCGAGTGCAGTAAGTATTCGAATGGGTGACTTCATGCAGTAAAAGTCCGCGTCAAAAGTCCATACAACTGCAGCGAAAACGCATATCATAGCTCGCAGGCAATATATCACTGTGCACAAGATATATTGAGGATATGCCGTCCTTCGGAGGGGGCGTGAAGCCGGCGGTCTCGAGTTCATGGATGCTGGGCTCGTTAAAGATCCCTACCTCTGGTTGAAATACTAGAGGGTTCTGCAGAATTTCCGGTTGGAGGAAGTGTGATCACCGGCATCGGTGATTGGCCTTGGTAGCAAAAATAGGCCAATGTTAAATTGAAAATTAAAAAAATAGTCAGTGAAATCATTGTTATGCTTGAATTATAGCGATTCTTCAATAATCAGTTTCAGCTTTCTTTTTGACTTGTGGTCGCGATATCAATAATTGCAATTTCATCTATTTTCACTTGCTGATGAAGATGCGAAAATCTAGTTGATTTCTGTATCCCCATTCGTCGATTATGTGGTATAGGGTCATTTTGATTGGCCAGTAGTGAGTAAATACTGTTTTCTCACAATCAATCGTGATAAAAATCAGTGGTGGAAATAACGAAAAAACTACTACAGCAATATATTAGATTCAGGGTCAGAGAGGTCGTATACATTATTTTTTTATGCATAGAAAAACTGAAATAGGTGAAGAAATTATCATACAATGTGTTTTTTGCGATCATCAATATACACCACTAATTCACAATTCATATGACATAAGAATCAGCTAGGATAACTCATTGGGTACTTTGGTATTTTTGGGGAGAAAATGAATTTTGATGAAATTCAAACCAATACTTAACAATGGTTCTCCATACCACACTTGAGGAGCAAAAATTATTTCGTAAACTGTTGAAATCAAAACAAAATATGTTTTTTGAGGAGAACACTTCGAAACATTTTTTTGACACAATTATGTTCAACGATGATAACAAATATGAAGCCATGGATCGAAGGTCATCCAACACACACAAAATTGAATGATGACTGAAAATTTCGAAAAGAAGAGGTAGTGTTCATTTCTGGCCACATCATACGCTTTTCAAAGAAGCGAATGAAACTACAAAAATACGTTTTTCTCCAATGCCTCTGCCGAAGATACTGAGGTTGATACTTTGAATTATTGTTTGGAGAAGTGTATCAATTTATTGAAATTAATTCCTGATTTGTCGAATAAATTCTCATTGGCATGATGTGAGATATAGGGGAACCTTTTTTACAAATGAATTTAAACCTGAGAAAGTTGAAGTACACTCATTGGTCACAAAAGTGAGGATATAGGAGCATACACACGAACGAACGGAACGAAATTGAATGAAAATGACTTCCGTAATATCAAAACTCTACTGGAAAATGGTTCGATGGATTGCTCGAGTGTGTTGTAAAGAGATCTAAAACGTTGGCCTCACTATGATATTCTTCGTCCAGAAGAGAAAGTTGACAAAGAGAAACGAAAAACAGCAACGAATCGTAAAGATGATTGATTGGATGCTACGATTCAGTGAAAACACAAGAGAAATATCAACCAGAAAGTTTTCAAGATGTAGTTGGTTCAAATCAAAACCTTCAGATATTGGATTTCAGAGAATTGAGAGACAATAATTTTGGGAGCACTGTCAGATTTCAGGTAACCTATAGTATTAGCAAACACCGTATTGTAGAAATATTTATAGAAGGGGAAAAATTCCATGCAGGCGTATAGACGATTTTGGGTATACTTCGTGAGAAGTTCTGAATCCTAAAAGGAAGAAGTACCATCAAGCAAACTGTATTTAAATGTGTGATACTTAAGCGATACAAATCCAAATCATCAATAATATATGGGGCAACGAAGTACACGATTTTGAAGGAACAGACAGAAACCATTATTTGATAACTGATCATAGATAGCTTCAGTATATACGTGAGAATTTTCGACATTGATTCAGGAAGGAATACTCTGCAGAGCTAGTTCATTCTGGTCAAAGCAAAAAACGCAACTTGTTGACACTGAACACTGAAAATAATGAGTTGCTCCTTGCATAGATCACTCGAAAAATTTTCTCAAAGAGATAAACAACACCGAGTAGCCGAAATGAAAACGATGAATAGAAACATACCAGCTCTCACATCTCCTGAAAGTCAACCCAAGGAGGACCTTCTCACGATTAGTGAAGTGAATGGAAATAAAAAACTCTTGGAGAAACCTGACGAACCAGAAGAAAATGAATATACAAGCTAATCGAAGCAGATACACGAGAAGAGAAAATAATTCCGAACAATGACTGAATCAGGAAGAACAGTCAGGCCACCAAAGCGCTACGGCTTCGAGTGAATAATCGCAGAAAAACTTGCCACTCAACAATTTTCTGATGTGTAAAATTGGAAAGGAAGGGGAATAATTATGGAAATCACCAATTATTATTTTATCACTCTATGTTAATAATGTTCATTGAAGAAACAATGCCAGTTCTGAGTTGCATACGCTATTTTTTCTACACCCGATAAATATAGAACTATAAATATATTTATATAATATATATAATATTTATATTCGTATTTTGGGTCCCACTGATCTGGAAAAAAGAAATATTCACATTCATTACATTTTTGCTTCAATATTGTAGTGGAAATGCTGATTTTATTCTGAACCGAATTTCCAATGTAGCCTTCCGCCACTGAATTGGATTTCCAACTGATTGAAATTATGTATCATAATGAGCTCATTATAAAACAGATTATGGGCATATAAGTGTATTATTATAGTACGGGTGTAGAAAAAAATATTTAACGTTTTCCAGTATTAACTGTTGCCTGAAAATAGTGTAAATTTAATGTAGTAGAGCACCAAATCAACAATTTGAGAGATGGAAGCAGTGACGGTGTCTCAAAACATAGAGATGCTTATAATATACCTAACTGAATATTTTTTCGAAAAAATTCATGTTCCATCGGATTCGTACTGAAATCAGCGCATACGCCACTGAATAATTAAATATGTTGGAATACTATTTGTCCTTCACATTCCACCAGAGGTAAAAATTCAAAAACCAAATATATAATTGAAATTTTCCTTGGAAATTATCAGTTCAGGAGTTATTATGAAAAAAATGGTAAATGACAGTTTTCTGATTCAATGTTTCACTAATATACCTCGTTATGAGTTTCGACAATCAGGTTTTTCCATAGATGTCAGAGCTGAGATTAACAAAATATTATGTAGGTATAATCCTTCACCACCAGTAAAAGTTTGACGCTGTGCTTCACTGTACTGACACCTCATCCTTCAGCCACCCAACTCTGTGAGGGTCTCACCTTTCAACACGTGCTTTCATGCACTAGACTATATCCACTTCCATCGCCATTTGTTGCATATCAATACATCGAATTGAATACTTTTGTTTAGTTTTCATAAACACCCAATACATCAAAGAACCGCAATCACTGTTTTTTTTATTCTTTACGTTTTCACCTTTATATCTCTTGTTGTTCATTGACAAGAAGTCTTGAATATTTCCATATTTTCTCACGTCTCCATGATATCCTATGCAGATCCTGAGGAACCAAGTTCTGCTCTTGCTTCCCTCTCAAATCTCAATACGATCATATTCTCTGATTTTTCAAATGACCTAATTAAGATATATAAGATAACTTATTTTGTAAGAAAGATTTGAGCTCCAAAAAATCAACATGGAAATATTTCTTTTTAATTTTTCCAACATCGTATCACATTCTTGTGGAATACTTTTGTTAAGTTTTCATATACACCCAATACATCAAAGAACCGCAATCACTGTTTTTTTTATTCTTTACGTTTTCACCTTTATATCTCTTGTTGTTCATTGACAAGAAGTCTTGAATATTTCCATATTTTCTCACGTCTCCATGATATCCTATGCAGATCCTGAGGAACCCAGTTCTGCTCTTGCTTCCCTCTCAAATCTCAATACGATCATATTCTGTGATTTTTCAAATGGCCTAATATTGAGATATATGAGATAACTTATTCTGTAAGAAAGATTCGACATCCAAAAAATCAATATGGAAATATTTCTTTTTAATTTTTCCAACACCGTATCACATTCTTGTGGAATACTTTTGTTTAGTTTTCATATACACCCAATACATCAAAGAACCGCAATCACTGTTTTTTTATTCTTTACGTTTTCACCCTTATATCTCTTGTTGTTCATTGACAAGGAGTCTTGAATATTTCCATATTTTCTCACGTCTCCATGATATCCTATGCAGATCCTGAGGAACCAAGTTCTGCTCTTGCTTCCCTCTCAAACCTCAATACGACCATATTCTCTCATTTTTCAATTGTCGTAATATTAACATATATAAGATAACTTATTTTGTAAGAAAGATTTGACCTCCATAAAATCAACAAACATGGAAATATTTCTTTTTAATTTTTTCAACACCGTATCACATTCTGGTAAAATGAGTTAGTTAGTTACTGAAAATCAATGATTATTGATTCTGAATCGATTTCGCTGAGTTTGAGTACTTCACTAGTGCGTTAGATTCGCTTTTATGGCACCAGTTTTTGTGAAGACTTTTGGTCGGTTCATACACCACACTTTTACTTTTACTTTATCTTTTACTTTTACTTTAGGGACTGCGCATGCGTGTATGTGAAGTCATCACAGCAAGCAGTGCCACCAACATTATAAGGAAACGTATTTTTCTGAATATTTTAGAGAAATGATATAAAATGGGTGCTCTGTGAAATATCTGTCATCATCCGATACAAAATAGCAAATTGCAAATAAAAACAATGACGTAACCCACCTTTACTTCTTCTTCTTCGTTTGTTTTTGATCACTGCGCATGCGTCCTGTTTACTTTAACACTGGTGTATGAACGGTCCAATTCCATTCTTAAGGTAAAAGTAAAAGATAAAGTAAAAGTGTGGTGTATGAACCGACCATAAGATTCAAGTGAACCTGGTTCAGTTTCTAAGCATAAGCTAATCGAATTCTTTGTTGCTTAACAACTGATTTCGGTTCACCTGAACCAAGGTTAACTCTAGTTTCAACAACTGGCCTTACAGTCTTTCTGAAAATACTCGATGGGAATTGTCACCGTGCTATATTACATATCCATTTATCCTCCAATCATAGAGTTAGGTAGAGAAGTTGAGAAGTACATAATATTTTTTTTTGGAAATATTCCATATTGACTCATTCAATCAATTTTTTTTCCTTTCACCATCATTATTCATTTCTATAGACTTGAAAAAAATAACGATTTCTTTTTCGGAGTCACTTTATGCGGCTATAAATTTTCATCACGTACCGAAAGTCCATCATAATTCATGAAAAAACTTACTGCTCTGTAGTATTTTTTAATAACGAAGTCAATAAATTTTTAAATACAGTCGCACAGATGTGGCGTTTTCTCTTAATCACTGAAAATAGGTGGGATTCTAAAGAGACTGTTTCATTAGGAGGGTGAAGCAAAGGGTTGCATCGAAATTAAGACTCAAAGGGTTGCAGGATATTCAAATTGAGATGTTGCTTCGTTCCACCCCGGCAACTTGCTAATTGTTCGCGAGTTAGAATATATTATGCGAAGTCGGTGGATATTTAATGCTTATCACCCATCTCTCTGAAATAGAGTCGGACTGGTAATGAAACGAAACTCTGTGAGCATTGGGAAAAGTTTTGCAGATATTGCCAGAGATCAGGAAATCCCCCCATGCTGGTTCAAAGCACATATCATCAATGATGATGATGACACGGTCAATAGAGATGGGTTTGATCGAGTTTCATTACGTGTCTGAGATAATGAAACATCAATTGGTGCTGACGTTTGGATGGGTCGCGGGAGTCCAGGACATACCATTCCTGGTGGTGGGAATCGCACGTTAAAAAATGAGACCTTGTTAACCTTAGTTCTCAGCTAGCATTGAATTGAAATTCTGAAATTTGTGCATTCTTAGGAAAATGATAATCGGTTGATAATTCGAAAAATCATACCTTTCAAACGTATGATTGAAATAAATAATACTCTCCTTTTCGAACACACTCGCACGAAGAGAGTTGGGTACAACATATTGACTTATATTGGCGATAGCGTCTGGGGCGAAATATTGTTGTGACATAATCGCTATTTATTTTTAGCAGAATCAGCAACTTGTTCATCGGGTATCAAGCATGCTCATATAGGTATGAGATAGTTAAAACCTCAACCCTCGTTGAGACTGATCTAGGCTTCCAACTTATTGAATAGATTCATCTTTATAGGAGTTTTTCGATATAAAGTGCCCTGATCACCGATAAATGTGATTCCTGTCTCGCATTTTTTTACCATGAGGTTCATTCAATTGAGAATTGAAATTGAAATGAAAGTGAATATTATGCCATATCTTCTGAATGAATTGGGAGTATCTCAATAATATGCCAATATTCAGGAACGTCTGCTAGATTCATTTGAGGAAGAACCTCATATAGGGTTGGCCTCAAGTCTCAAATTTTGTATTAGAAGGTGCTGAAGATTCAAGAATAACGGTTTTTCCCTTCTATTAGTTCATCATTACTCTTTCAAATAAATTACTGTTTGGAGTTACATAATCTATTTGTTCGCATAGATGAGTATGTATCATTCATCTCTTGAAGATAATATTGTTCTCTCGAGAAAGAAATGCTACTTTTGCCGAGGTTTGTATATTATTTTATCTGAAACAATGAGATTGAACATTATATAATGATTGAAAAATAAATGAGGTCAAGTCTTATATATTCCTTTGTTTCAAGAAGGCATGGCAAATATACAAACTGCATGAAGCTCCCGACCAATATCATTACAGGCATTCTTTATTAATGTTATCCGTGTACGAATGATATGAAACTTTTTTACGTTAAGGGAATGTGTCTGACATAACAATGTTGGGAATCCTAACGATGGTTCGCGAGGATAGCTACAAATGAACAGAATGGGGATCACTTTCTGAAATATTGATGGAATTTTTGAAAATAATAATGATATACTGGCCCTCAGCGAGAAAGGCCAAGGCTACGACAAAAATATTTAAATATTGTGATTGATAAAATGCATAATGAACCGGTAACCTTTTAGTTCTGAAAACTGGTGCGAGGTCGTAGTTATGAAAAAGTCGTAGTTATAAAAAAGATTGGAATATCTCTTCTGTCGGTTTTGCACTAGAATAGTGTCCGAGAATTTGAGGCTATCCAAGATCTTTTCTTGATATAGAATTGAACTGGTCGACACATGGGCATACTTGAAGACTGGCGTTAAATCAGATTATATTCTGAACAATTCGTTCAGGTCAGTTGTTTTCTGACAGGTGCCAACCTAAACCTACTGTGTATGTAGTTTGAGACTGGCCTGAACGAATTGTTCAAGAGATGACTTGCTGAAAATCTGTATTGAAAAATGAAAGAAATCTTATCCGTATTCTTTCTTGAATGATATTTGCATGATATCATCAAATACTATTTTTTTTTTCATTAGGTCGAATAATACCTCTGAAATTAGTCCTCTTTCTCTGCTGAGTGAACAAATGGTCACTTATTATCCTGATAATAGGTTGGAAATAAGCACATTTTCAAATCAGTGATATTATAATGTAATGATTGATCGTCTAGCATTTTGCTAGTGATCGATATCATATTTCATATTCAATAATCACTGAGTATACGTTTCGGTTAATGACACTCTGAATAAGAATAACCTTCTTATTTCTCTACATGTGTAAGGAATGAATTGTTTGATATAGAAAATATTGATAAGGAACTCGGGCACAAGTCCGCATTTTCGCCTTTTGCAACCAATAAGGAATTATGAAGATCACATAAAACATGTAATTTATGGGTGGGGCCAAGTGGCACTTACCCTCACGTACGCCCTGGACGGGTTGGTTCATTTCGAGCCACTTCACGAATTCGGTCGCATCTGATTGCCTTCATTTAAGGGGAAAATCGAGACTTTAATTGTCAATTAGTGTGTTTTAAGAGCATAGAGATGTAACTAAAGAGGTAGCTGTGGCGAGCTGGCATAAATCCACCACAGTTGAGAGTTGATTATTTTTATTGGTTTATCTTCAGCGCGAGAACACGAGTGTTCACTGAATGGACATGTAGAGCGATGATTGCGACTGATGCAGCTTCTGCGTGGGCAAACCAGATACGGCTATTGCGGATTCCTCCAAGGAGAGAAGGGTTTGGGGTTTGTCACAACAGACCCATTTAATTGGACCGGATCTTGAGAAAGAAGCATATTGAAATAGCTCGGGGTCTGGAAACACATCCTGTCGCTATTGGAAGTCCGGTGATTTTATTGGGCATTCGGATTGAAGGCTATGCTATTCTTCTCTTGAAATATTCCGCTTGTAAATGAATTATATTTCATATTCAGCGAATGAAGCGAAAAGGAATTATTTCATGTATCAATTCCGTTTCGTTGTTGATCCTGGAAATTTTTGGAAGAAGGGCACAATATACAGAGCTACTGAAATTAAACTATGTATATGGAAACACCGCCAACATCCAAATATGAAAAGTCGGTTGAACTGGGACAAAATAGCCTACTCGAGTGTTCCATTTGAAATTAAAAAAAAAGGACTCAAATTTCGTTTCAGGAAAATCAATGAGAAAAAAACGAAAAAGAAGTCAAAATTCTACATTGTCCGATTTTCTTCCATTTTGAAATGTCAATTCCATACTGTGTAAACGGAACCATCCTTTGGCTGTCTCTTTTTCGAAAGAAAGAAAGACAAAAAACTAATATGAAATGAATAGAACCAAAAATATTTTCACACTCTCTCTGTTGATGAGTAAGTACATGTATACAGGGTGTAACTGAATAAGTGTGAAACATTTAAGGAGGTGATTCCTCATCGAAAAAGAAGATAGGATCTTCCATATAAAGAAACTTCATTGGAGCATCCCTTGTTAAGATACAGCGCCTTGAAGGGGGTACATAAAATTCAAAGTTACAAATTAAGAACAGACCAACAACACACAATCAGTTTTAATTCAATTTCGAGAATTCACAAACTGACAGCGTCATACCAATTTGATTATCACTATCCTACTAGATAGATTAGTTTCGTATTTTCGCATTTATGACGATGTATCTCTGTAGTTGTTCATAAAATAATTTTTTGCTGCAAACTGGTTCATTTTGGGCAAGAGACACAAGAGACATTTTTTGTTTAAAATGAAACAGGCCATCGGAAATACATTTTCAAATGACAAACAAATAAAAAGAAAAAGTTATATTGGAAATAAATTTTAGGGGTTGCGTTTTCCACCCCTAACAACCATGGGGTAAACCAAAGAAATTACTGGCTGAGTGTCTTTTTGGTAGTACAAAACGTAAGGTTAATTTCAATATTGTACTTAACTTTTTCAGTGCTTGTAAAAAAAATTGTAATACAAATTTTATGTACCCCCTTTCAAGGGCTGTATCTTAACAAGGGATGCTCCAATTAAGTTTTTTTATATGAAAGATCCTATCTCTTTTTCGATGGGGAATAACCTTTTTAAATGTTTTAAACTCATTCAGTTACACCCTTTATAATGAATTGATAAAAAACTGACTTTTTATAAAATATTATTTTATGGATTTTCCTTCGACTCATCGCATGCCTTTGTTTCTCTGAATTTTTATTTTTCATTGCAAAACTGAATGTTCTCGGAAATCGTAGTAACTTGTTGGAGTTAATACATTCATTTCCAGAAGGATGAACGCTGACTGTGAGGTTCAGTGCAGTTACATGAATTATCTTCCAGATCATAAAAGTGACGGAGAGGTATATAATATATTCACCGATGATAGATCAATAAAAATAACTTCTTTCCTGAATTTGATACCTGGTACAAGAAATAGCTTAATAATAAACTACTCGAAAACCCTTGTGGACCAGTTCCCAAAAAAACTATATGCTTCCAACAAAACTGTGATTTCCTGGGTACAATTTTGGATAGTGGTATGAGATGGGAGCAAGACATAAAAATGATATGCTAAAAGGAAAAATTTAAAACTTCTATGGAAGTAGTAGCATCAACGAAATCAACAAACACTCTGTTGGTAGGTACGTGATAATCATTCCATATATTCAATTCATTCACAGGAAGTAAAAAAATATTTATCAAAATCAGCTACTACTTTGCCTATATGTAACAGAAAAGTCACTTTTTCTTTCTCTCTATGTAGATCGAACACGTCTTTTTCTAAATCAGTCAAACGTCTATGAATGATATACGCGTATCTATTAGCAGATAATGTTTGTTTATTGTTTTTGAAGATTTTCATTTTCACCTCTTTCTCGGAGAATGAAATTAATGAATCGTATAATGAAAAAAATAATAAGAATTGAAAATAGATTTTCTGGTAGATTCATGAGAGAATACCCGGGACCCATATTATATGGCGTTCACTGTTTGAATGAATGTGGAGAAATCAAGAATATAACATTAAACATTTTCGGGTTTTGATAATCTCAGTACATCATGTCATTAGAATTCAAAGTGCCAACCATGCACAAAGCACTTGCTATATTTTCCTCCAACTTGGAAAATGCAAAACTTGGAAATTGCTACTTCACTGCCTGGGCATTTTAGTGCCGGCAGTATTAAAATCAGATTGTTTCCATAGTAATGATAATGTGAATTTGGTAGGAGCATAAAGTGTTCATTATCAATCAGGAAATGTCATACATTTCTAACCTTTTAGAAAAATAGTACTTCCATTCAATTTTCATTCAAAACAATTGAAACACTTCTTGAAAAATCGAATGTGAAGACCACAATTTATATAAAGCCGGCTTCCAACGGCGCGGGACTTGGCAAGTCTGGCTCGCGAATTGGCGAGTCACGCGCCGTGGAAATACGAAGGCTCGCCCGTTTGACAAGTGGCTTGGCGTTCCCGTCGGTTGTCGGTAAATTTGATACGAGTCAAAGGATGAACGAGCATCGCAGACTCGACTTGTCTGAGCTTGTGAATCCGTTCCCACACAGAATGCTTGCATTTGCAGTTTTCCCTCAGTCGCGTTGTGTTGTCAAAAGGTGGCTAGTGCATTCAATGTTTTTAAATTTTCCTATTTTCACTTTAATTTTACTTTCAGAATGGAGTGGTCTAACGATTTGATTGTAAAATTTTTGGAACTATATGAAGGGGAACCAGCTATATGGAACCCAATGGATCGTCTTTTTCTTTTTTCTCTATTTTTGTTTGCTTTTAAATATTCACCGCTCATTACTATGAAAGCTGCAGCACAAGTTGCAATACGCTGATTTTGTTCTTGTTGACGTCTCATCATTTTCCTTGATGCAAACTACTGCACTGTTTTCACCAGAATAACAATCCAATGGGTACGTGTCGAGCGCAATTCAGAACTTGGCGAGCGAGGGGTAAACCACTGTGGAATTCTTGTGTACAGACTTGTGGAATTCCCATGGAATTCCGTGGAATTCCGTGGAATTCCTTGGAATTCCGTGGGATTTCGTGGGATTCCTTGGATTTCCGTGGAATTCCGTGGAATTCTATGGAATTCTTTGGAATTCATGGATTCATTTAATTTAATTGAATGCTATTTTGTAAGCAATATCTTTTTAATGAAAAGCGATTTCGTCACAGAGTTCCTCGTAATATTATGAGTTAGATTATCTTTACTCTCTACTGTTCCTCGTGAACAGTAAGAGACTCCCTCGAAGAACCCGACAGTCTCGTTCCCTCGCTCGGTTCAATATAGTTTTTCATTCGGGCGCGATTTTGACCAGTAACATATTTATTTATTGTACAACGAAGTAATGCAAAACTCTCCAAGCTTCAACTGACCAATTGATTGCAACTGTTCTGGTAGCCCGTATAGAACCGAACTACCCCGATAGCGAAGCCAAATGATCTCTTACTCGACTCTCAAGTCTGACAGAACTGGCCTGACTTGTAGATTCCTCCGAAGTTTTTAAGGAAACCGCCAAGTGTTTTTTCAAATGAAATCGACAACTTATTTTCCAGTATTTACGAAAGGTAAGTCAACCTATTATAATCTATTGAAGTCAAACCATTCTCTGTTTTTTTATTAAAGAAAAACATGATCACCTACTGATCTACGGCAGTATTGTAATGCTCTGAGTATAGCAAATACTTCTCCTGTGTAGATACTGGAGAACGACGGCAGTCGATAAGTGTAAGTGGTGGTATCTGTTATCACAGCAGCTCCTACTCCGTCAGCTGTTTTGAATGAATCGGTGTATATATGCTTGAAGTGCTGATATTTGGAGACCAGTTCGGCAAAGGAATTTCTTAATGAAATTTGAAGGGGTATGGTATTTGGGGAAGTTGAGGAGATAAGTAGTACAAGGAGTAATTGGTAATGTCTAGGGAGGAGGAATTTCCAACTCAAGAGAGAGAATATTTGGAAAGTCTTTATTATTGTCGGAAACTTTGGCAATTTTTGCGTAAAACGGTAAGGGGTAATTTTGTTTCTGTTCAAAGATATGTTGAAAACGATCTGAGAAAGTATATCGATAGGAAGGATGATTCTTGGAAGAGGCTACTCTTGCAGCATAACTTAAGGAAAGATAGTCTCTGCGAATATCAAGGGGTTGTTCTCCAGACTCAGCCAGCAGGCACTCCACTGGGCTGGTACAAAAAGCTCCTAGGGCAAACCATTCATTTCATTCATTTGGCGATTACCTACTTGACAAAAAATGTGCTGTTCAGTTTGCTGTTTACCTCGCTGTTTGCTGTGCTTACAACTGGTCCTCGAAATGTGATAATTTCTGCAGTACCTACTTGAGTAACCTCGTGGATAACTTTTGAGATAATTTTGCATGATGAACACGAATCTGCATAAAATCTTCTAGCAGCCCTTGTAACGAAAATAAATTTTTTCGTTACATTGTTATTGATCAGTGCGATTATTGTGTTATCAGTCAGTACTACACTCTTTTTCTGCCGGTAGTATAGTTCTACTGTCACAAATTAGTCCTAAGATTTTTTCTTCAGTCCGCATTCGCTGTAGATTCCGGCTTCACATTTCGGATCGCGAGTGGAGTTCTACTGTGATAAATTGTATGTACCACGGAACCTCGAACTCGAGAGGAACGAACTGAATTGTCTGTTGTCTGTCTGTTTTTTTCCGATCTCTCGAAGAGAGTGTTTGCAAGCGCTGAGCGATCAAGAAAGAATTTCAGACTGTATCATTTATCTCATTTAAATTAATTGAATCATCTTCCCATTATCAGTTATACACGGATGTTATTATAGTGTTTCATTACTGGTCAGTGAAATAGTATATTTTTTTCAAATTTTGAGAAATTGTGAGTTTTAAGGTTAAAGGCCGTGGGTGAATCTAATAATCGGAAGTTTTTCTTCCCCGAAGAGGTTCCTTGGAATGTTTTGTTTTTCAAATTGAGTAGTGACATTCCACAACATTTTTCCTTTCTGTTTCTTGGATTCTGCGTTTTCATATATTTTCAGGTTTTCATGCTCATCTGCCAGGAGGATTTAGAAGTTGGTCCCAGAAATAATCTAAACAGGATAATCTGTCTCTGTAGAACTGTCTGCAGCTTTCCATCGGCCTGAAGGATAAGGTGAGTGGAAATTCTATTTCGCTATTTTTTAGTGTTCCATTTTATCTGAGAATATTCTACTCATCTCATCTCAGGGTTGTTCCTGGTATTGAGATCATTCTGTATTCTGTGTCTCTTTAGAAGAAAATTATCTGTCAGTTGGAATATTCTAATCCTAAGTTAGGAATTTGTGGTTCTTCCAAATTTGAAAATTGTCCCTATAAGACAGATATTCCTCATTTTTTTGTGAAAACGCTGAATTCTTGGGAAGCCTTCTCATGTCTGAGTTCTTCTGATCGCTGGGCGATCAGTATCTACCTTCAGTAGATTTATGAGGCAGAGTTTCTCTTCAATATATTTTTGTATAAAAATCATTAGAGCTTTGTTATCCGCTCTTGTAGAATTACTTGTTTCTAACTACGAGTATTATATTCCCATATTCGTTCATATTTGTACTTCATGAACACCTGTATTAAGAGTTTACAAAACTCTTCACTCTGTAAATTTATATTCTATATCTGGATAAAAGGCATCTGTACTTTTTCGGTAGACCCAAGAACAAGGTCCTTGAATTTTTATATCGCAACTCTTGCTCATTTGTTCGATTTCCTTTCACGCTCGATACCTGGGATCTGGAATTGGAGTCCAAAGAGACAAGGAAGACTCACCTTACCCCTGCCATCGTAACAAGGGAGCCTCACCTTCCTAGCCAGGATCAGGAGCCCAGTAGCAGGAATACCAGGAGTTACTACACTAACAGTCGATTTGAAGCCCTCTTTCGTACCATTATTGTGCCTATCCAGGTACTGAAGTTACTGAAATTATAATCAGGTATCCATTAAAGGATTAATTTTTTTATTTGATTTTTATTGCTCACCTTATAGTTGCAACCCTATAAATGTGAAGTAGTTGACAATTATATGCTATTTTAATTAATTATAAATATCACTTAGATTATTATGATTAACTGCTGCTTCTGGCGCCCTTCTCTGTGATCAGTAGAAGTCCAGATTACTCAGAATTACACTCTTTAAATTTGAAATAGTACTTCTGAGGAAACCCTTGGATTAAATTTTGAATTCGAATAGGGTTATCCCTTCAAGGTTTTTGCTGTCCGGGTTCGTTTCAGTATTTGAAGTTGATTCAGTTTCATTACCCAGAAAGTGATGTTTTTATTATGTGCAATATATAAATATATCAGAAATGTGTGTATTTCGTCGTATTCAGAATATATAATAAATGTTTAATTTCCCGAAAACACCATTTTTTTTGTTGAAGCCATTGTTGACATCATATTAACGAAAAAGTGAAATATGTCACCGATATGGAATTCCATGGAATTCCGTGGAATTCCGTGGAATTCCGTGGAATTCCTTGGAATTCCTTGGAATTCCGTGGAATTCCCGGGGAAATGGAATTCTCGTGTACACATTTCCGCAAGTGGTTTACCCCTCGTTGGCGAGTAACGTTGCAAGCTGTTCAACGCGCCGTGGGAATAGTCACGGCTCGTCGACTTGCCACTTGGCAAACTGTTAGCCGAACCGAAACTTGGCAAGTCACTCGCCAAGTCCCGCGCCGTTGGAAGCTGGCTTAATATACTGACTGCAATATATAACTCAGAAGAATGAATGCTCAGATGATCAGTTCGAGTTCTGCTAATGAGTCAGCAGATCGGTCACCCTCTGAGGTCTTCTTCTCGACAAGCGACCTTCCCCATAGGAATTATTCAATGACAAAATAACATCTTCGCGAGTATGTATTTAGCTACAACTCAGAAATAATGAAATTGTCAGTTTTCGGGCAGCCCACCCAGCAGACTGACCATGGCTCAATGGCGTACATATGAATTATTTGATATTCAGTGTCAATAACTTTCTTCGCCTCATAATATCACTAAAAGCCCTTCGTGTGCCAATTGACCACATATTTCAATATTCAAATGAATTTTTTTTCTAATATCAACTACTCGACATCTAGAATGAATTATTTGAAGGGATTTCAATCATCGCAATCCGAACATTTTGCCAATTTTATGAGGTGTGTGTTCATTTGTTTGCTGAAAGTAGGTCAAAACATTCCTTTGTAATAATGCCTGAAAGTACTGTCATGCAATACAACTCGAAACGTGACTCGAGACTGATGTGGAGGAGATTTTTGTAGGATGATTCGAATGTGATTTCATATACAAGGTGTGATTTTTGCCAGAACAAATTTGAAAACTGGAAATTCAATGGATACACGACAAAGCGATGTTTTTTACCATTCATACCGTCAAAAAAAATTAGAAAACATATTATCAGTCACGGTACGTCTCAAATTTTCATTCTCCGTCAGAGTTTGTTTTGGGAATAGAGTTTTCGAACATTCATTGGAGAGACTGCAGATCATTATGCTGGGAAACCACCAATGAGGACTACTAGAAGTTTAATAAGTGATCCAGAAACTACATATCTGTAATGGAGTTAAAAGAAAATTCGACTCGAAAATCTTGAAATTTCCAGTCTGTTTCATATTTCATTGAACGCTTGAAAAGTTTGTTCTTCTCGGTAACTCACTACTTCACTAATTTTCTCTTCACCATACTCTACAGTAAAATACATCCACGAAGTTTCATTTCAATCAGTCGATTGGGATGGTCTTCAGATGTTTCTTTCATTTGTTGGAAAAGAGTATTTATAATTCATGGGGGAGAATGTCTGAACGACAGTAGTTATCTTACTCCCTGCAGGTTCCAACCTACTTCTAGGTTGGGTCAGAAGGTATTGTACCCAGCGTAAAATCGTTTGGACTGTTTCATCATTCATACTTCTCAAACCTCATTCAAAACGACTGAGGTAAATTCTGTTTGATAACTACCTTTGGCAACTGAAATTTCCACAAGGGATTGAAAGTGAATAAATGTAATGAATTCAATATGGACACAGGTTTGTTCTCTGATACCTAAAACTTCTATTAGAGAAAAATTGCCCTTACATCAAACTTGTGACAAAAAATCAAAATATTGAACGTGAAATTGTAAAATAAAGAAAAATCGAATGGAAGAATATGAGTTCATATGAATAAATGTTGAAACCAAGTTTCCAGTTGAGTTTAGTATATGGCTCGTATCCGCAATCGTCTTTATTGAGACTGAGAGAACTGCAAAAACCAGTGATCGAAACGTAGTTTTTGTTCGAGCTATTCATATTTCTTTGTGAAATTTTTTTTATTTACTATTCCATCCCCCACAAAATAATGTCCTTCAAACAGTGTATGGGAAGTTTTCTCTTGATTTTCCACATGGCTGCTTCCATGAATTTAACTCTCAGAATATTCAATATAATAACATTGAAAGGTGAGAAGTCAAATATATTTCTGGGTTTGTAACCTACCTCAATCTGAAAAAATAAGAATTAATATTGGAATCTATACAAGTGTAGAAGGCAGATTTTCAATCTACCCCGAAAAGTTGCTGCGTCTATTGAAAAACAGTTCTTTCTGAATAGAACAAGTCCAATTAGTCAGCAACTTCTCGTAAAACTCAAATTTTGCCTATCAAAAAAATAATAACTGATATATATGAAAATACTGTTAACGTTTCGGAATCTAAATCTGCTTCCGTTCTCAAAACTTTCAGACAAATTCCTTTTCAAATGCAAATATCTCGTATAGACAATTTTCGTGATTGACATTTGTAAAATTATATCAAATTTGACATAACGTTTTGTCCTTCAAGAGGGGCAGCCATCCGCGATCCATATCAAGCGAACTCAAAGAAAATATGCATTCATCACCAGACAGCATGATGAAACCAGATTCCCTTAATTTTCGTTTCTTGCCATTGCTTTCTTTCGTTATAATTTGAGTGTCGTTCCATTCTACTGTGTGTTCTCCATCGGCAGTAAGAATGTGTTCTGATAATTTAGAACCACCTATCTGTCTGTTCCTGATGTACATCCTGTGTTCACTCTTCCGCACTTACAATGGTCGAGATGTTTCACCGATATATTTTTGACCGCACGAACAAGGAATTTGATAAATACAATTTTTTGTGATTTCTGTTGGGTTGTTTGGTTTGGTATGTGTGAGTTTGATCTTAAAGTATTTGTTGTTTTGAATGTTGTTCTAATATTATACCTGTTGCCGATCCGTTTTATCTTTTCAGATAAACGAGGGATATGAGGTGTAATGTTTGATACAGGTTGTGCATTTTGTGTAGGTTGTATGTCTCCATTGTGGACTGTGTTCGGATTTTCAATTTCTGTCAAAATTTTGTTCTATGAATTTTTCTGGATATCCATTTTCTTTGATTATGTGTGGTGTGTGTAACATCACTCATATATGAATGGAGAAACTTTGATACTTATTATACTTTATTATAATCGGAATATATCGTGACAACATGTTTGACCTTTTTTTTTAAAGTTCCTTTTTTAGTTTGTATGACTTTTAGTTTTATTTATCCAACAGTCAATGCATTTTTACTGATTCACGAAGCGAATCGAACACCTGAAAGGGGACAGGAAAATCGTTATTCAGCTGTGATTTTCCGACCAGTATCTTGAATATCAGCGATAATTACAAGTATCGGCTCCCAACACAGTTCGTGTTCACAGCATGCGAATGCGACTCGTCTCTGAACAGTCTGAGCAGCTAAGCCCGTAGAAATATGGGTGAGTGGAAACGAAATTTAATTTCAGGCCGCAGGAATAGAAGGCCATTAAGTTAAACTCCGATACGACTTAAAAAAATATATTGCTGTTATAGTCGTCCCCATCCCAGGAATTACATACTGTGCGTCTCCCCTCGAGGGCTTCGTGTGTTCTCCTGCAATTGCCTCGATCATTACTCTCAGTGTAAGACTTCAATTTCGTAGTGCGACGTTACGGAGAGGAGATACAGGAGCTGTTCGATAAGGAGAGTCAACGTTACGTAGAGGAACGCAATATTAGTTATCGGTGGACGCTATTATTTTGTATAATTATAAAAAAGTCTCACGATTTTTGCAAAGAGATTGAACAGCAGAAAAATTCCTCGCGTAGGAAAATAATATGACCCTTATTGACAAAGATTCTGGATAGAAACTGGGAGTGAAACATTTGGTGTAAAAGTTTAAACTTTTTATAGAGACCAATTACGCTAACACCTCTCCTCACCAAAATGATATTATCTGCACTCGATGCGCGTTTCGCTGACAAGGTTAGCATCTTCAGCAGAAGAAAATTGATACTCACGAAAGAAATGAGTAACAATTTTCAAGAAACAAGGCTACTCGATACATGTGAGAGTCTAGAAGGGACCATCCCCTTCAGCCCGCTTTCCAGTTTATTGCTGATATCAGAATGATTGGCAGTAACAGACGGAGTCCATATCGGACCAAAAACTTTGTAGATAGTTGCTGCACCAGCCGGAAATTGTCGCTACAAAAAGTTCAAAAGATCCTGTAGTGAAAATTTTCTGAATGTCAAAAGATGCTTTTTTGAGGGTTCTAAAAATTGTTCGTTTCCGTTAACCAGCTGACGAACGTCAACCCTCAGAAGTCGAAACTTGTGCGAGCAATGGATCAACGAGGCCTTACCTTTTAACGTGCGATTACCCAGCACGGTGGCCCGGCGAGAGTATATTGCAAGACAAGTATACACGTACATACTCTGGTCGACCAAGAGGCATGTGCCCCCGGTGAGCTATCAAATATATAGCGATTGAAGGGTGAATGCAATGATATTATGAAGGCTGTAAATCGTGCTGCAGCTTACCTATTGCATGTAAAACAGTTATCTTAGTCAGTCAGCTGTGTGTAAGAAAACAGTGGTGGTAGGTTTGGCCTGGAAAAAGTATGGAAAAATAATGATATGCAATCATTTACAAAATCTTAAGGAATTCGTACAAATGCTTGGTCATGCTAGATCAACTATTCGAGAGGAGAACGCCAAGCGGTCATCGTGGTAAAATGTGAAATCGAGGGTTTTATATCGTTCTATCGAGCACCTAGATGGCATTTTTCATATTTTATCAATAGATTGCTCATTATAATATTTTATACATGTTCCAGGTCTGCCCGATCACCCCTATTCTGACATACAGCTGTCTGACCACGATAGATATGCTTTATATGCGAAAGGTTTCTTTAGGACTTTCAGCCTACATCATTTCATTGCAATTATTCTTCAATTACGACATGTTTCGAAAGTGCTCACTTCCTGCTTGACCGACCGAAATGTATTTATGTACAGCAATCAACTATCAAAAAACTATCTTTTCACTTTTCAGAAAAATTTTCTTAGACAACTATTCACGTATTCATAATTGTGAGTATATTTGACTTCAGTAATTTTCGTATACTTGCATTCGGCATGCCCTTTGTCAACTATCTCCAGAAGAAGAAATTAGCGGTGGAATTCTGTGCATCGATCACAAATTATAGGTTCAGAGTTTTGTCATGAGAGTTTCTTTTGCTAAGGTGAATCTAATATTGGGTCGCTATCACCCACAGAAGTTGTAGAACGACGACATTTGCTCCAAACCTATAACAATGTTCAGTAGTGGTGAATGGGAATGTACAGCAATAGGGATGAGAAGGAAACAGAAACGGGCTAAATCCTGACGCCACACTCGGGCCCTCAACCACAGAAAGTTTTCCAAAACTCATCTCTGGCAAGTTCAAAAAGGGATATTAGAAAGCCTGTTGACGTAGAAAGGCTGGGTTGAAGTGAACCGACATAAATACGGATTGTAGTGGTATCTGTGATCATTGCCAAGTTAGATCACATAATAGCGACGGAGAGAAAGAACGGAGATTATTTTCGAAGATGAGGAAGAAATTTCAGTCTGTGACGTTTTGATCGTGTCTAAAGACTATGAAATCGCAACACTTGTGCCATTGAAAATAGCCAAGTGAATGATTATGTTCTTGATCTCAGATTGATGTATTGCATGCAGATACAGCTCACAACGGATACCACGAATATTTTTCCTCTTGAAATAGGTCGGGAAAGAGCTGCTTTTGATCTTCATTTTTCAAGTCCAGAGTACCTAGGTATGTTCCTTTTTTTATCATCGGCTGAACTCCTGCTATTCTTCAGAACTCAGATAATAATAATCTGAATTTTTGGATAAATCGCTGATATCATTTTTGAGAACGATTGCCGAAAGGTAATCGGATTTGCAGGCTTCATGTATCCAAATGTTTGCTATAGTATAAAAAAGAGGATTATATGTCCAAAGAAATCACAGTACAGTTTCAACCCTGTTGAGATCTTTTGTGGTCTTAGCAGGGCGTTCGACTGCGTCAATCATAATACACTCCTGGGAATACTATCTAGGTATAGAATAAGGAGTTTACTACAGATATTCGAATAAATGATGAATCATCTCAACAGAGATCATGTGATAATTGGGTTCCACAGGAATCAGTTCTGGGACCGGTATTATTTCTGCTTCATGTTAATGATATTGATGAAGTGAATATTCCTGCCGCTTTTGCTCTCTTTATATGCAGATGATACGTCACTGAGGATATCATGTCAAGACAATGATATATTGACCAAAAAATGTGAAGTAACTCTCTATAAAATGGAAAACTGGTTCTCAACAAACTTTCTTCATATGAATGAAGAAAGAACATAGGTTATTGGGTTTCATAAGATAGAAAAAAAATTTAATGATCTTGTCTTTCATTATCTTAGAATCAATGGAGAATGTATCGAGATTATAAACTCACACATTGATGAATGTTCCCCAGAAAAATCATTGTGATCATATGATATATCAGTTGAATTCCGTATCTTTTCAGTTACAAAATCTCAGGAGAACCCTCAATTATGACATGCTGCAAAAACTCTTATGCACGGGTAGAAAGTAGACTTCGTCATAGAATCTGTTTCTGGAGTTTATCTCCATTAGCAATGACGTCTTTGCCAAAAGAGTATGGTATGAAGTATGATTGGATTGAAAGTCCGAGATTTCTGTTATAATAGCTTCAAAAACAATGAAATCTTAACATTACCATCACTATTTATTTTCGAAATATGCTTATATGTTTTTAAAAACAAACCAAGATTTGCTTTGAGATCGAATATTTATGTAATCAATACCAGTCAGAAGAATGATCTATAGCAGAACCAAATTATGCTCAAATTCACCCAAAATTATAGTGGTAGTGATAATTTTTCAATGCAACACCATCATTCTGAGCTCGCTTAAAATATATCCTGATTGAAAATTGTTTTCATGATGTGAAATCTTTTTAAATCTTTGCTTTAGTCTTATGTGAATAATACTAATTTTTCACCTTTCATAACAAACTTTTTATTTTGGTTTATTTCATACCCACTTTCCAAAAACTTCTTGACTATTCCTATACGATAAAGCATTGTCCAAAGGAAAAATGATATTATTATTATATTATTATTAATCACCAAACCAAATATTTCAGATTTTTGGAGACGTAATGAAATGCGTTTCCTCTCATTTGAAGGGAAAGATAACAACGAATTGAAGTAATCAACCATAGCCTCAACAAAATGAATCAACTGATTGCTGTCACTCGCTGCTTCGGAGCATTCTGATTTATTCATCTCGAAGGTCTCGAAGAAGGCGAAATCAAAACATATTTTATTCCTACAAAACTGATCTCAGAGTGACTGATAGGGTTTCCATTTTGAATTATATCGATTTGTTGGTATCAGTATGGTTGGGCACCAGTTATGAATCATTCTTGCTCGAGATTGAAATCGACTTCCTTCAGCTTGCATGAATATAACTCAAAAAAATTTGGTTCAGATGGTACAAACCTCTGAGACTGCACCTGATTCAAAATTTTGTTCGTGAGATACAGATCGTTATGAATGATTTGGGTTCGCAAGTCCAAATGAGTGATACTGAGGAGACCTATAGTGGGTCGAAACAGCTATCTGGCATTGGATTTGTGAATGAATTATTTTGAACATGGAAATTCTGATAACTCAGAAGAGCATTATTCGTGGTGGGCATAGTTTTCACTCTTTGATCATTGGTGAAGATGTGGCGAATATATAATTATTACATAATCATTTTTCTCAATATAATAATTCAATTCATTCTGACCAGATTGTCTTAGATAGGTTCATTCGATAATATATTATGGTCTATCCAAAAAGTTCTATAATCTGTTTCTCTTAAAGAACAAGATTTTTTGGGTTTGAGGAGTGATTTCATTTATTTTGGGTGAGTGGTTGCTAATATTTTCTTAGTGAGTTCTGTTATAGAAGTTTTTCATTTATACTGATTTGGAAAACAATCAAAAGACAAAAAACATATTCTCATTTCAGGACTTTCATAATCGATACATTTTTATTGAGCATCAAATATTATTTTTCGGCGAATTCAAATAGGAAATAACAAATATCATTCCTCGAACACAATAAAAACACTTTTGTTAATAGCAAATGACAGTAACGCAGAGCAGGAGATTTAATTCAGATAGGTAGCTGAAGTGAGCTTAAAGTATTAGTCACTAGAGGTTTTCAGCGTTATTCGGCAATGTCACCCTTGAAGATTTTGATAGTGTTTGCGTTTAGAGACGTAATGCATCCACTTTATATCACCGTTTCACCCTCCTCGCTATATATTTTTATTTCCCCATTGTCTACTTGAAATACTGATTAAAATGGGGAATATGTTGAACTCAATAAAAACTTTAAAAGGGACGTGGAATTATGGCGATTTCTCGAAGTAATTTATTTCTGTAATTGAAATTACCTTTTAGTACGATGTAATAGAGGTCATTTCGGTCGAGTGATGTTTTTAGTTCCTGGAGATTTATGATATTTCAATAGCTATTTTTATTATTCTCGAACATCATGTCTTCATCAATAAATAAATCAACAATGACAATATTTTCATTAGAAGGGGAACGGGAGCGGGAGTGTTCTGTTGGTATTTTTTCCAGGATAGAAAATTTTTCAAAAAGACCTGTGCAGAGAAAGTTTTTGTATCGATCTGAATAATAGCTGAAAAATTGACTTCTTACTCATATTCTTCTTTTCGTTCGAGATCTTGGATTGCTTTGTCTTTCTAGGTGGAGTGAAGGTTCAGTTTGCATTTCGGAGAGTATGAGACAGCTTTCTCGATTTTTAATTATAAAAAATGAAAAAGTGACTCCTATGTGATTCAAGGTTCCTGAATCGATTTGAATGCTGAAAAAAATTGAACTCTCGTTTAAATTCTATACCTATTTTTCGTGATTACATTGCGGTGGGGGACAGTAACATTTGAATGATTTGTCTTTGGATTTCGGGAAGTTTGTGTGTGTGAGATAGCTCCGTCGATTTCAATATTCAGTTATTTCACCAATATCTGTTGGAATTACAAACATATGTTCAATAGATACATCATACATTGCATTCACAATTCCATTTCTAGACAGCTGATCATCTTTTGAAGAATTCGTTCGGGACAGTCTCAAACTACCTATACAGTAGGTTTTTTCAGGAACCTGTCAGAAAACAACTACTCACCTGGCTCATACCACGAAGGGCATTGCATTATATCCGACCGATGCCAGTGCAGGTTTCTTCACAGACGAAAATCCTGCATTTTCTTTTGACGACACAAATGAAATAATTAATTCTAAATTATTCGGACGGGCAGACTGATTTCGGGCTATTTGGCCACTCGTCAGTACAAGGTAGTGTCATCATCAATATAAATTCACATAATTGAAAATCAAGCACTTCTCATAGTATCAAGCCTCGCGACCAACACAAAGTCATTGCGCCATTTATCTATGGACGAAGTATCCCCAAAACAAACCGAATTTGCCCATTCATCCCGCAAAGCTAATGCAGAAGCTTTCGGCATAGTCGAAGAAATCGCTTATGAAAATTCTGGATACCCTGTATACTTAGAAAGGATCCCCCGCTGTAGTAGATCAAAAAATAAATGGTCTGACAATTCAGATTGGGATATTCAACGATTTGAGACGGTTAAACTGACAGAATTTCGTGTCTTTCTCGTGATTTAATTTTGTTATAACTCCTAACTCACATTGGGAATCATATGAATGATTGGTATCATTCATATACCTACCCCCTGTGAGTATTTCAGTCTCTTTTCGAAACTGCTGAGACGAACCTTATCCACTAATTATAAAACAAGCTTCAAAAGTAACAGGTGAAAAGTTTCGAAAAAAAACATTTATATGTCAGAGCAAGGGTTGTTGGTGGTGAAGACAAAAGTGCCCAGTTTACCGAAAAACTGATTCTAACCACGATTCAAAAGCTTATTCTTTATACCCAAAGGGTAGTACATATGATGCATATACGTTCTCCAGAAAACAACCAATGTTGAAGCAAATGCCACCAATGCTGCTAGAAAGTTTTTGACGGATATTTGTGCAAGAGTCTCCACAGAAAAGATTTTTCCATACATTTGGTACGATAGCCGAAGTATGGACCGAAATCGAATCTGCTTATTTGTGCAGTAGCCAAAAGGTTGTTCATTCTCAGCATAGCAGAAATGGAACCAGTCACTGTGCATTCAGATGGTTTATGGTCTCTGTGGAGTTTCGTGCCCATGCTGGGAATGACACATCGAAAGATAGAAGACACAAACAAGCTCTAAGTTTTCATAGTTCTTCGTTCGTACTGACAAAAACTATTACACAAAATACAGCTGCCTCTAAGATTTTCACATATTGGAGTTTACTAAACCGCGACACGTGTTTCGCTATACAATAGCTTCCTCAAGCAGGAACTTCAAACTAATCTTAACATTGTAACATTTTGAATTTATACAACATTATATCCGA